>OY540814.1:22882415-23317950 GCA_961205875.1 Sialis fuliginosa | reverse complement strand
ACCGTTTGCAATAATTAAAAATTCAAAATAATTATATCGTGCAGTGATAGGTTATAATTTCCTGACTGTATTATTTACAACAGTGCGAATTATAAAATGAAATCTAGAAACAGATGTGTGTAATTCCAACGCGTTTACAGATGCGTGCTATAACCAGCCAAAGTAAGTACGTGTTTAAAAGTAATTTGATAACTTTTGCATACCATAAATTATTAAAAAGAAATGATAACAATGTCTATTGTTGTATGTAAGTGAAAATACCTATACCATACAAGTGTGTATCTTACATGGGCGGCTGCTGATATTTTTTTCAGGAAGGGGGGGGGGTACACGCATTGACAGATGTAGCATATATTAGAAATATATAAATAGATGCACTGACTGACTCATCAATGCCTAGAAACGTGAAATTTTATGGCTGTCTTCCTTTTATGACCTAAGCACCCACTGAGAAAGGATTTTTAGAAATTCAGCCCCTGAGGGTGATGTGAGGGGCGTTAAACATTTTATTTTGTTTTGATACGCTTATCTGTATATTACAAAAGTGAATATAACGCGGGCGAAGCCGCGATTGGGGCCACTAGTTATTCAATTTTTAATATGCATTTTTTACTTATAATATTTAATCAATATATTGATATTAAAGTTCTTTTAATAAAATAAATATAGTTTGAAATATTTTTTGATAAATTCAGCGAGAATACGAAACCCTCTTTCGCTTTTTTTACAGACGCCTGTGTGTTTATATGTAAGTGTGTGTATGTATGTACATACATGACAAAATCTAAATAAATAGACAATAATAAACAGAAAGACTCTCTCTTTAATGCTTAAAATAAAAATTATATTCATGGGCGTAACCGCGTCCTCATCGCTCGACTCACTTCCGTTACTTTTATTATTGTTTAAAGTGCTAAAATGAAAAGTTTGTCAAAACATTATGATTCGGCCTTTCATAATATTTTAGCATTATTTAGCATATTAATTGTTTCTGAATGTCTATACACGTTATATTTTTTATTGATACTATTTTTTCGTAATAAAATTTTGGATATTATTAATTATAAAAATATTTTATTTATCTACAGCTAAATGATTGATTTTATTATGTTTCTAATATTGTATGAAATTTTTGAATCGATATTTTACAGAAAAAAAAAAGAAATTTGTGTAATACTAACCACTCTTTATGCCCGTGAAAAAATTTTCAACATTGTAAATATTAATATGTTTGGTAGAGTACACAATATACATAATTACATGAGATATAATTTTACTTTTTTTATCTTTGTTTTAAATCCCTTGTTAATTCCCTTAATCAGAGTTTAAATAAGTAGGTATACTTATTTTATATTTTTAAACAAATAATACCCCAGTGTTGCACACTTTAGTTAAAACGGTGGACATTTAAATTAATTATTAGTGTAATATATTAATTAATTATTATTATATCTATTATCATAGCATCTGCTCTACGTTGTTTAAAATTTTACCATTCTTTATTTTATAAGTTTTGTGTCGTAGTATTTATCGTTATTAAGTGTCCATTACTGGTTTTACTTTGTCCATTTCTAGAGAATAATCATAAACAAAATAAAAGTTTATAATTAAAAAAAAAACTATATTTGTGGACTTAATTCAATTAATTTAATTAAGAGGTTCATGATAACTACAAAAAAGTACACCTTGCTCTTAATGCGACCAAGACTGGTCCCAGTACCTTACTTTAAATAAGAAAAGAATACAGCTACTAGGATACCATATGTCTATAATCAGTGGCGCACTCAGAACAAATCTTTTTGTAGTTATACCTATGTAATTTTTATTTTTTTATGTATTACGATTCTTAAGTTAAATTATGTATATTGACAAATTGGGGGGGGGGGGGGGGGGGGAATAACCCCTTAAAAATCTTGGGTGCGCCACTGTCTATAATCTATGCACATAACATGAATTGCACATACATACATTAATTTTCTACTTACAGCAATAACCCTCAATAAGTAATGGATGCTTTCTGAATAATTTTTGCAGAAAACAACACATTGCTTGTAACAATTTCAACTTTCAAACGATTTTCTGTAGTTTGTATTCACGCAGGGACTGACTCGTGCTACAAAGGTCGTCATGATGATGTTTACTTATTTTCCATGCAGTATCTACCGTTATTTTTAGTCGGAAAACAGTGTTTTATTATACTTTCAGCTGTAGTATGTTAGGTATAAATTAAAATCATATAGGTACATCCTGTTGTCTTAAGACCGGACTGATTCAGGTCGTTAAGAAACGCAATTTGCTTAAGTATTATATATTGTGTAGATATTTATTTACATAGTTCAAAAATAGAATAAACATTAACTTGTTCCGGATAGCGTCCTCAAATATTATACGTGGCGTCCATTTTTTTTAAATTGAATTATTTTCAAAACTTTAAGGTTTCACGGTGATTTTTCACAGAGAATGTTTTTCACGCTTATAAAATATTCGCTCTTATATGCGTTGAAACGTTGGTCAGATATTATTTGGGGCTTAGACCTTTTAATATTTCAGAAATAATTTAATCGAAGTAAATTTAATTCTTTAGTCATTTTACAATTAATTTATTTTAATTACACAGGTCCACAAAATAGGTCTTGTACTTTATAGTGTACTATAATTTTGTTATGTTTATTTGGGCGCTGAAAACGACAATTATAAAACTAAAGTAATTAATTAGATTTGCCCAAAAAAATATAATAAAGCGTTAAGGCTTTTAAAATTGCAAAAAATTATATCAATTTTAAGAGCCTTCACGGTTTATTATATTTATTTGGGAAAATCTATACTCTACGACCATTTTTGACTGAGTTATTTGTGATCAACAAAAACCATTGTAACTGAACAAATGATCGTAAAAAAAATCCAAGGGCAGATTTGGAAAGCTGAAATTATTTTCTTCATAACTCGGTCAAAAATGGTCATACATACAGCGATACAAAAAAAGCAAATTGAAGAAAAAAGCCTGACGAAAAAAAATATAGAGGTTCTTAAAACGTTCTATTATCAAATTCGTTTTCAGCGTCCAAAAATACGTTAGAAAAACACAGTTTAGTTAAGGGTACAATGAGACAGCTGAGTTATTTAAATATATTTTTTTTTTGTAAAAACAGTGTAATAAAAATGTTACATTACATACATGCATTACCACAGTGGCGTAGCAAGCATAATTGGCGCCCGGGGCACGATATCTTTTTGGCGCCCTCAAAAATAGTTTAAAATTTTTAATTTAAAATTTCCAGTTTTTAATTAAATTAAATACATTCTACATTTTCACGACTAAAAAAAAAAAGGTCTTCAGTTGCATATTCTGAAATTGTGTTTATGCTATGCGGTTCAAAAGGTTCAGAGACATTTGGCGCCCTTCTGTAAGTAGCGCCCGGGGCATGATAACCCCCTTGCCCCCCCCCCTCGCTACGCCACTGCATTACCAATTCGTGTTTTCTTATGTACAGTACATATTTGAACATGCATATGTTCAAGATTTCTAACGCATTTAAATGGCATTCTTGACTAATGCATAAAATACAGTCATTTGTTTTAAACAAATAAAAAAAACGCATGTGAGATTTTGTTTTGACTTTTAAAAATTATCAGTGTTTAATGGAGTAAAAGAAACGGGCATACAGTTATTTTCACTTCCGTTAATTTATTTATTCATTTGTCAGTTTATTAAACATATATTTTACTTTCTTGTAATTCATGTTTAAATATTAAAAACTGCATAAATAGAAGATACAAAAAAAACACATTGAAATTAAGGTAGTATTTTTTAGATATTTTGAAAGTAAAATATGTATATTGAGAGTATATTGTGAAAATTGTAGACTGAATTCAAAGTATTTACGAAGTTATAGCACATAGAAGAACACGGGCTGTATAATAAAATTGACTAAAACAATTTTTTTTGTTTAATTGAAGATGCAAATAAAAACATATAAAATGATTTATTTTGTTACGAAAAAAAAATCCTGAAATAAGCTTAAAATTTTAGGCGTCACACCGCAATATTACCCTATTTTTCTAAAAAGTAATAAAACAATTTTATGTTTTTATTATCTCATCAAATATTATGATTAGTTTTTCGGTTATAATATTTGGTCGAATTACTTTCATGAAAAATTGTATAGAGAGCATTTGTTTTTTTTTTTCAAATTGATTTGGTTTAAGTTCTATATCAAATATTGTACTTTCCAGGTCATTAAGCTGATTATTCAAGTATACAAAACCTCTTACATTTTTTATTGTTCAAAACTGCTGGCCATCATTTTACTTTCTATTTTACAAAACGTATCATTTCCTTTATTATACACCATTTTTAATTCCGTAAATTAGGTTTTTTTAAAAACTTTTTACTATCTACTTTTATTTTGTTTGAAATTGAAAAAAGTTATTTTTTTAAATTATTAGATACTATTTTAAGTATATTTATTTTAATGGAACTGGAGTAACAGTATCGGATTTAAGGAGGGGGGTAAATTTTATATTATACATGTAATAAATTAACAAATTTTGGCATTTTTACTCCCAATAAAAAAATTTCGACCCGCCCCTGTGAGTAAATATTTATTTTAATATTTATAAATGCTTTTCTTATAGGGAAAGTGTATAAATATTAATCCACGTATGCATGAGAATAATATTTAAATAAGTATAAGTTGTTGTTAATTGTTATATAATGATAATAGAAAATAAATTACTGTGGCCACCACAAGACTTTCTTATACGTTATACTATATACATAGGTATGAAAAATTAATAAATTATGTTACAACTAACTTAACTTCTACAATGTAATTGAGTTGATATTTCTACGAAAAGTTGAAATTTAAGTTGTAACTCAAATCGATCTCTAGATATAACCTCTCAAAGTTTCATTTTTTTTTTCAAAATTTTAGGAAAAAATGGCTGTAACTTTTGAACAGGTGGTTGCAATTGATTTTAGTTGGCGTATTTGAAATCAGCGAATCAAAATCTATATAATAACATGTATAAATACTTCAAAACTCGACAAAATAAATTTCAATTTCATTTTCATGGCAGTATGTAATCAAATACTTATCAACAAATATTTATTATAATTTAGTACATTATAAAAAAAAACATCTGCCAAGTAAATGCACAGTGCTTCCTCGTGCTAAATTCACCAAAACCGATAGTGTTCAGATAAAATGCCTGGCATTAATTAACCATTAAATTTTTATACAAATTTTACTAAAAAATCTTAGTTTGAAATTTTTCTTAAAACGCACCTAAATATTTGTTCATATATTTTTAATTTTTTGACAATTTCAATCTAAATCTAAATTTATGTAAATGTCAAAATGACATTTAATACGGCCAAGCAAATATCAATTTAGAAAAACAAAACACGAATTTTTAAAAGAAATTGAGATAAATCTTTGTAAGGGAATATTTTACAACAAACGTTATACGATCACATAGCTTCTCGTATCTTCGATTTGCGAGGAAGCAATAATAATGGCGGGGTAATGTCCAAGACTGGTGCCAGTATCTTATTTATTGAAACATATGACAAGTGCAGTCAGTCGTGTTTTGTTTCGACGACAAGGGTCACCGAACAATCACTCTGCATCTTGCATATTTATTAAGGCATTTCCATGAACTTGACAGCGAGCAATGTTGATTGAGCATATAACTATACTTTCTCCGGTAGCCTACATCGAGGCCAGTGACTGCCCCATGTGACATAGTCGCCGCTATTAGACACACAGCACCACCGCGATGCGATCTATGCTCTCTCGGTCGCGGCCATTTCTGTAGCAGATAATCGTTTCGTGATTCTTGACAATATGCAGAAATAACCGTGTATTTGAGTTCTTTATGCGAATTTGTGATTGGTTCTAGCATTGGAGTAATTACTATTGACTAGCGATTTTATATTGTGGTCGGCAAATACTTTTTTATATATCACTATAATTGTTCCCCTCGTGTGGACTGTGGAATTATTTTTTAGGATTTTTGAAAAATATACATAGTTGAATTTTTTTATTCTATACAATTCTTTACTACATTATATTGTTCAATATTTTACGGTTTATTGCAAAAGACGACTTGATTTACTATTTTCGTCATTGCTTATTCCTTATGTTACCTAAAGTAACAAAATACTATATATACTAAAACCTTGCCAAAAAACATATCTATCAATTTAAAAAAAACACATGTAAATCGGATAAGTGGTTCTCACGTGATAAACGCACGAACGGATAGACAGACAGACGTTGCGTTTTATAATATATGCATGCATATATGTATATATATGTATGCATATATATGTAACGAATTCGTTATACTGAAAAATGGGCAGAATATTAATTATATATAATAATACTCTACAATTTTTTCTATTTTTAATAGTTTGAAAAATAATTTAAAAAACAATTTTTACAAAATTATACTGTTTTTAATCCATTTTTCTGAGTTCGTACACATTTTGAAGAAATTTACCCCCCCCCCCCCCCCCCCGCACTCTAATATCTGATTAGTGTTATATATTTATAATTTTGTATCAACAGAATGTTTTTTTTTCAGATATTGACCATATCATTATGCTTAAATATCCATAAAGTTAACAATTTTGCAAATTATTATACAATTACGTAGCTATTAGACCTGGAAACTAAGATCTAAGGGTAAAAAAAGGCGAATAATTAATAGCATCCTGTCAGTTATTTATTATTTTTTTATTTTCTTAACCGTTTAAAAAGTAATCAGAAAAATTAAAAAATTAACAAGAGTAAACATCCGTTTACGGTTTAGTTCATTGACATTGAAAATAGGAAGTGTACAAGTGCAGAGCGTTCACAGACCGACAGACAGGCACACATGCGTAATTAAGATATTGTCCAGGGGCCTTCAAAACGTAGATTTAAAAAGAATCAAATATTTTTTTATGAGTAGAACTATACTTTATTATACAGTTATTTTCATGTATGTATAAAAAATATTAAACATTACGTTAAATCTAACTGCAAGTAATTTTAACCTTCTCCCTGTCCCTCTCTTAACCCACATTCACCATATTTTTATTCATAACGTATAATTCCCTTAAAATATCTAAATGTCGTGTATTAAAATGTAAAAATATAATTAACTACCGATAAAGTTTAAATAATGCTTACCCCCCCCCCATACTTATTCTGGTCTTATTTTATACGTCTGTGACCTACACTTAATAAACATAAACTAGAAAAGTATAATTTTTCGCATATTTACTAGATAATTCAATAATATTTTCCTAACAATTCGATTTACTAAATTATACATATCCAAGTGAAAAGAGAACATGAGAAATTGTATGTACCAGATTAGAGGTAATAACTAATAACAGTAACCCATATACATTTCCCAGTTACATAAATATAATTGTATTGCGTCTGTGTGACTGTCTGTCTGATTGTAAAATGGTCGTTATACGACATTATCTATAGATTTAATGTGTTTTATTATTATTATCTAGTGGTATATGGTTTTGATGGTTGAACATAAAACTTTATGTTATTCGTTATGAGTTGTTTTGTGGTTTTAATCAAAAATTGATTGAAATCGGTAGCGATTTAGACAAAATAAAGATGTGGACTGGGGGTAATAGTTCTTTTCATTTTTATACATTTTATTATTTTTTAAATTTTCCTTCTAATTCAATTTTCATGTTGCATAAACTAATACTACGGTCATATGATTTTGACAGTGAAAGTCCCATCAAAATCGGTTTAGTAGTTTTCGTATATCAAATCGGAACAACACAGACAAAATTTTAAAATTCTTTCAAATTGGATTTTATTGTCTAAATTCTTAAAAAAATCTAAAAAAGACTATCCTCCTCTCTCAAAATTTTAATTGTACAGGCAAACATATTTGTTTACTTATAAAAAACTAGCTGTGCCCGTGGCTTCGCTCGCTTGAATATAAAAGTAAGATATATGGTATCGCGAAGTTTATCTTTTTTCGTCACTGTTTATTCCTTATGTTACCTAACGTAACAAAATATATACTAAAACTGGGCCAAAGAACATAGGTATCAATTAAAAAAAAAACACGTAAATCGTGGATCTCGAATATCAAACGCACTAACGGACAGACAGGCAGACCTTTTAAAGAATCAACATATGTAAAAATATTAATTGAAATTTATGATACGAAAAAAAAGTTTATACATATATATGTACATATAATAAATGTACATTTAGTGTTGAATAAATATTTAAACAGCTAAACAAATAAAAACAAATTGCTAGAAATCGAGTGCAATTAAGTGAGAATATGAAACGTTTAAACATTTTTGCGAAATAACTTTTGCTTTAAGGAAATATTTTTAACCAAAATTTAATGACCGTGCTCTTACAAGTTTTTTTTTCTGTATTAGAAATCTTATGTTTATAATTATACATGTTCTTCAGTGGCATTCACTTTTTATAAGCGTTTTCATAGCGATCATAAAGTAATGATACAGGGGCGGACTAACCGGTTAAAAAAATCATAGACCGGTGTTTGTTCATTGAACCTTTTTATTGTCAAGGCGGATACTTTCTATAAAATTTTGATATAATAAATTAATTCAATAAGGGGGTGTCCGATATGAAGGAAAGTATTTTTTCTGTAAATGGATTTGTTTGATTTCTAATCGCAATTTTTTTAATTTTTAACCGACTTCTAATTCAATTCAACAATATATATGACAAATATGCCTCGATTTGGACATTTTTTGTTTGTTTGAAAGAGTATATTTCTGAGGTAGTCTCATATAAATTTTATCAGAATCTGACCTTGGACTTGGATGATACTCCACTCAGAAGGGAATAATAAAAAACTTCAAAAAGAACATAAAAATACTGAAAAGTATATAATATTTAAATTTAAGAATTTTTGAAGTCGGTGTCAAGCCAATAAAAAACTATTTAAGAAATAAAAAATAAAACAGTCGATTTTAATTTTTTCTAAAAAAGTTTTTGATTATTTAATATAGCAAATGTTCGAAATTAGTTCAGGTTCTCAAAAATTAGTAAAATTAATACTTAATCCCTCTCTGGATAGATCTAATTCAAATATAAGTTACATAGACAAACGGTGCATTTTATAAAACTGTTTCGTAAAACCAACACCAGTTTTTTATGGCGTAATTAAATGTAGACATATTTACGGTAACTAGATTTTAAATGATCTATTAATAAACAATATTATTATTATTAAAGAATTAATAAGCGGTTGATTGATTTTTATATTCATTTTATCTGTAAAGAATTTCTAATGGTGTATAAATAACAAATAATATTTGAGTCTTCCGTAATAAATATTAGTATACTTTCGTAGAAGAACTTTTAAATTCTATACGCATGCATTTAATTGCTAAAAGAATTGATTACTTTTATTTATTTCAGTTATTGCAAAAATTATTTTGAAATAATAAATTCATTGAATTATATGTATATAATTGATATTCTTTTCATGCATTATTACAAATCAAAACCGATGATACAGGTATGTGTCAATTTATTTATGACTAATCCCCGTGGTTTAGCTTACTTGGACTACGGAATTATTGTTTAAGATTTTTGAATTATTTTAGATATTTTAATTTTACACAATTCTTTACTACATTATATTGTTCAATATTTAACGTAACGTAACAACGTATTGCAAAAGAAAGAACGCGTTGGCGACTTGATTTACTATTATCGTCACTGCTTATTCCTTATGTTACCTAACATAATAAAATATATACTAAAATCTGGATAAAATCGGATAAGTGGTTCTCGAGTGATAAGTGCACTAACGGAAAGAGACAGATAGACGTTGCGTTTTATAATATGTAAGGATATTGTATATAAAAAATATAGAATATACAAGAGATAATTTCAATGATATGTAACTACGAAAACTTCCTGAAATTCTGATACCAAATTTCATTTTTCATGTCATGTTCTTTAATTATTTATGAAAATATTTTAATCAACTTTCTTCAGCATAACTGAACTAGTAGATCATTCTGAAATGAATTAAATTTGACAATGCTATTTAAAATATGCCAACTTGGATACAAATTAAAATAGAAAATTCAACACGGATACAAATACCTAATCAATATTAATTAGAATCAACGCCAATTGACACATGTGTGCAAATTATAAACGGAACTATTTACTATTTCACTTTTGATTTTTTTTTACTTTGATAGTCAGGATACTTAATTAATTAATCAAATAGGTATAATAAAATAAACTGCTTATTATTATATCTATTTATCCGTTAATAAAAAAGTGAATAATATTTGACTTCTGAATCATTCTAAAATAAAATAAAGTACTGGCACCAGTCTTGGATAATTCTCCAGTGTTGGACATTTCTGTAACGAAATGTACTAAATTAGAAATATTTGTTGATATTTGATAGCTGCCATTACTCAGTCATAATCTATGGACACTTAACTCTAAAACAGTTTAATTTGATTACAATCAACCAATAGGTGTCAAAATTATAAGTGTTATCTATTTATTAATTATTATATTATATTTATATAATAATATATTTATTTTAAAACTTTTGTTTCGTATACTACTTATCAATTTATTATTTTTGAATGCTTTTATGTCGTCTATATTTTTTAAATAGTCTGGTAGTATATATATTGTAATAATTACTGCCTTTGCATATAGGGCTATTGCTATAGCTATGGTTGTCCTATAAAACTCAATATATATTTATGTTATCGTTCTGTCTCGTATTATACTTATAGGCATATCTTTGGATATCTGTCGTTTGTGAAACTGGGCATCAAAGAGACATGTCAAACTGTCAGTCAATGGCTTTGATATCAGATATATTCGTTTATTAACGATGTTCATTACACGGCGCGGCGTATGGAAGAAAAAATAAGAAAAATTTGAAAGTAGATGTGATCCAAAATAGACAAGATTTATCGGCAACCAGTTTATGGAACTAATGTGGTCTTAATAAATATCGATGTGTTTGACAACTTGGGCATCATTTCACTCGCCTACTTTGATCGGTTGCAAAAACATTGCAAGGTCGTGTTATCGACATTAGCATAAACGCGGTGGCTCTAGCGTCATAACTGTTTGTAAATAATGCACGTGTGGGCCTACGAACATCGTTATTACGCACCTCGCAAATGCCAAACCATTCATACATACATACAGGGCCGTATCTACCTAGGCTACAGCATATGAGCCCGCATTACAAAAAAAAACTATTTAAAAATTTTAATTTTGAATAGACTAAAATAAAAAAATATATAAGGTACTGGCATAGTTATGGCCGCTATAAGAGCAAGGTTTACGGTTTTTGTGATTGACGGGCTTTTTTTGTAATTCTCATGAACTCGTTACTAATAAAACAAGTAACTCTTGATTTAATAAATTTAATTACCAAAGTCTGCAAATATTGTTTGTTTTTTAAATTATAGCATTTTATTTTGACTATGTTTTTTCTCCAGTAATGGATAAAGTAAAACTAGTAATGAGCACGCAGTGATGAACACTTGCTAATGATTACAAAATGATAAGTACTACAACATAAAAGATATAAAAGAAAGAATCGTCAAATTTGAAACAATGTAAAGCACAGTTAAATGAATATTATTATAGATTAATATTCAGAAATGGTAGTAATCAAATATCAACAAATATTTCTAATTCAGTACATTTAATTAAAAAATAGCCATTACTGGGGTCATATCGAAGACTGGTGCCAGTAATTTATATTATTTTTAAAATTGAAATGCTGATTTTAGCATATAGACATGAATCTAAACTTTTGAATGGTCTTTATATCAGTTCACTGTATGATAAATTACAACTAATATAGCGTAAATCTTATAAAACAAATTATACGTTTACACAGACTGCACACGTCACATTAATTTATAAAGAAAAACATTTGAAACAATATATTTTTTGTTGTACGTAACCTTAAATGAACAATTCATAATATTCTAGAATATGAGACTTAGGTCGTTCATATAGTTTTTGACAGAAGAGATAGTTCAAATATTAGGCCAATTAGGCTAGACTAGTTGTTCATAGAATGTTAATAAATCGTGTTGAATAATTTAATGATTTTTAATTCTTTTAATTTTATTATCTCATCAATTTGTTATCTCCTAAATACTGTATAGTAAAAAAAATGTTTACAATTTAATAATAAATTTCAAATGTTTCTTTTTGGGTTTTTAGTTAGAAAATTGTTCTAAAAAGAGTAGGGGGCTCGCACCACAATTCCTAAATACGGCTCTGTATACATACATATATATTCAGCAATGCAAAAGGGCCTTCCTATTGTTCCATAGTATATGGGCGGCGTTGTTGGTAATTTAGTTATTAGATCAATGCCAAGTAAATGCTATTGTATCAATTGTTATATTAAAATATGTAATTGTAGTTGGATATATGGGTGTAGCTATGAACAATCGAATGTAGTTTTATTTTTATTATTTTGATGTAGAACTACGTCTTCTTCTGTGGTACGAGGGGGTAACCCCAGGAGTACGAATGCAGTTAGTTAAATATGAAAGCTTATATCTTCCGGAAATAATTAATACATTTAACATTGAAATAAATTGGAATATATTCTTAAATGATTAAATAAAACCATTCATGATAGTAATTTAAAAAAATTAAAATAATAATAATGCATATTTAATTAACCATCTCACACAAGATCTAGAATAAGCTAATGTATTTATACTTTCACGCATTAATTGTTATAATACCCTTAAATATTCATATAATAGCATTAAATCAACTTACAGTCTTAAGAATGAATCCATTTTTTTCTCCATGAGCGCGATCTGGTCCGCCGATTGCGCTGACATCACTTCACAGAAAATTCTCTTCGCGCAAGGAGTATCTCCCCAATGCGTGGCGTGCGCAAGCTTATGCAAGTCCGTCGACTCGACACTTGCACCATTATCTATATCTTGAGCCACTTCTTGAAGCACAAACACTTCATCTGCATCTTCACGTACCGCTCTTCTCAACCGTTTCGATCTGCGAAGTTCATTTCGTGAATTGTCATCTTCCAGGAATATATTCAAGTACGAATCTGAGTTTTGGAACAGTTTTGCATCACGTTTATGCCTTTGATTTTCCATAACTACTATGTATTCGTTTGGATTTCCATAGGTTTCAAGAGCTCGCTTGTGCTGCATTTCGGCTGTATCTATGATACCTTCTTGGTCTGTACTACGCATAAGACCTACGTCTAAGAATCTACCCATAGCAGCTGCTCCCCATCCTAAAGCTGCACCACCTGCTACTAACCCCAATGCAGGCAATATTGATCCTGTGCCTATATCAACGCGATCTTGAGCGTTTACTCTATTCTGTTCCGGTGTTAAACGGGTTGTTGATGTAGTAAACCCCAAGTTTTGTCCAATTTTATGTGTGGCTTCTACAATCGGTTCTAGTACTGGCCGTGCTAATCTTCGTACTCTTTCTAGACCTGATTGGAATGAAGCGGTCATCCTTGTCCATAGTGGTGGAGATTCTTCTCCTCGGCGTCTGACTGCACCGTACATTGTTCCTACATCCTTTCTGCGACCACCAGCCATGTACGTTTGACTTGGTTTTGTATTGCTTTCCCAAGAATCGTATGTAGGGCGACTATTGTAAACATCTTGTGAAAAATACAATTTTGCTCTATCTTCGAATGTGTCTTTCTTCTGTTCAGGTATTTTAACAGGCTGGACTCCTAGTTCCGGATGTGCGTACTGCAATACAGGTGTTCTTACACCGTCGATAAAATTGACAGGTTTTAGTTTGGTACTTGTCGATGTATACAGCTGAGAATTAGGGTAGTTGGTGTTTCCTTGGTAATGCAACATGCGTCTTTGAAGTTGTGTTTTCTCAGGGAATTTAAAAGTATCGTAAACTGATGTTGTTTCACGGCCGGTCCTTCCAGAGAAATAATCACGTTTAGCTTCTCTTTCGTTAATTTCTTTTATGTAGTCTATTAGTTTCGCGTTTGCAACTCTAGAGTTATCTGCTTTAGTGAATGGACCAAACCCATTTTCTGTGTTGAATCTTACGTAATTGTTTCTATTTCCAACATAATTCCAATGCGTTTGGGCATGTTGGATATTTTTTTGTTTATTATCGTCAACTGTAAACGGCCCAACACTTGACTTATCTGTATTTTGAGAAGTAGCAAAATTATCTGTTGTCAAGAATGGACCAATACCATGTGTATTCTCTTTGGAATAAACTAATTCCCCTAATGGAACCGCTCTCGCCGGTTTGTAGTTCTTTTCATAGGGCATTAGTTCACCATTGATCACTCTAGCATTTCTCCATACTTTCCTTTTATCAGCTTCATCGTCAGGGACACGAACTCCTTCAACAACCGGGATTCCATCATTCCCTAACGTGACAACAGACCTGGATTTTTTTGAATCTGGTTTCACGTATATGTTATCAGATCTGATATCTACAGGATTCGGAACAAGCTGATCGTTATTATTAACAAAACTTGCAGATGTATAAATTCTAGCAGGTTCAGAATCTTCGGAAGCTTTGTGAATAGAATTGTCAGTGGAAGGTTTGTCGTATAATGATCTAGCGGAATTCAAACCGATGACTTGAGGTTCGATGACGAAAGAAGTCGTTATCGGTGACCAGTTATTGAAACTGGCTTTGACCGGGATGACGGTTCCGTCGGAATTACTGAAGTAATTCGTTCGGTAGACGTTGTTTTGGGGTAGTTCTTTTTCATCACGTTTCTTTACAATCAGAGTTGCAACACCGCCGTTTTTGGTGAGCACGTTCAGTGTTTGAGTTTTATCGGGATCGATACTCCTGGATACTTTTAATTCTGTTCTCGTTACGGTGGCGCGAGTACGGCTGTTGTTTTGCTCCTCATTGCATTGAGATAAAGAGACGGATACTGCAACAAGCAGCAGTAATGACTTTATCTGAAAATATTAGAAAAACGTTTGTTTGAAAAAAAAAACATATATTTTATATAAAATAGCTTTTATATCAAGTACAAAAGAAAGTTAATTAAGGGATGAAAAAGGGGTAAAAATTGATGTACAGAAATAAATAAATAAACATTTTAAAACTTGAAATCTATTTTCTTAAATTTTCCACAGATTTTGTCTAAAAAATGTGTTAATTTCCAAGAAAATCGCATATATTTTTTTTTGATCCATAATAAATAAAATTTAAATATGTGGAAAACAATTTTAAAAGAAGAGGTTTCAAGCTTCAATTGGTTTTTAATTTATTTCTGTACATCAATATTTGAATAATACCTTATTAATCAAAAATATTAATAAGCAAAATCTAGTTTCATATGATTAAGTTCCTTCAATAAACTATATGTATAATACATATTTTTAGTGGGTATAACATATACATATGTATATACAACATTTACAGTACAATAAACAGATTGATTTATTAATACAGCTATAGCAATGAAACTGTTTTAATATCTATAAACTCTACTTAAAATAAAAAATAAACCAATAATAAAAGTTTGTGTTGCATGTTATGAACTCGTAAATTCCATTATTGATTCATATAAAATAATATTTATCACACTTAATTCCCCATAAATTATAAACCATACGTGTAATTAACCTAAAGACAAAACATCAGTTTTAATTGTATTATTGATCGTTTACTTTCTCTCAGTGGAATTAATTATAAATTATTAGACTAAAACACTAAAATTATTGTATTTAATTTACCCACATAATACTTTGGGATATTTGTTGATTTTATTTTATAAAACTCCACTATTTACTGATTTATTATTTACTAGCTGTGCCCGCGGCTTCGCTTGCTTGAATATAAAAGTTAGATATATGGTATTGTGCAGTATATTTGAGATCTTTTTATTCTAAACAATTCTCTATTATATTATATTGTTCAATATTTAACGGTTTAGGTAGCGTATTGCAAATGAGCGCGCTGGCGACTTGATTTACTATTATCGTCACTGCTTATTCCTTATGTTACCTAACGTAACAAAATATAGACTAAAACCTGACCAAAGAACATATATGTGAAATTAAAAAAAACACGTGAATCGGATAAGTGTTTCTCGAGTGATACGCGCACTAACGGACAGACAGACAAACGTTGTGTTTTATAATATGTAAGGATAACATTTTTAAATTAAAACTAAAAGCATCCTAGAACATTGCAGTGACATTTTCAACAATTACTTGAAAAGTTATCCAGACGGTAAAGAGTTATTTTGCAATTAAAAAAAAATTGCTGGGTGTTTATCAAATTAATTAATTAAACGAAAACATATTTTTTCTAAAATAAAAAAAAATATAGAAGAGGGTGGGGGGGGGGGGGGTAAAATCAATAGTTTTACATCAAATTTCAAAAATAACTTCATTAAAAAAAATTTAATTATTTATGAATAATATAAGGTTTATTTTTATGCGGGCCTTACTTAATCCGCAATTGAATGTACATGCTGTCCCCTAAGTCAGCACCCATAAGGAAAAATAATATGTTTTCAATAATAACATAAATCTGTATGGGCCCTGACTTACTGGACACCTGTAGTTGGTTTCTGGTCGCCTCCGCTGTGTTTTAGTCTAATAACTTGAATCACAAACTGTAAACGCGATCCTAATTATGATGGATTAATCAGACGACTAATAAAATTGAAACAATAATTTGAAAAGTGGTTTCGAATAGCAATTAGTCTCGCATTATGAACAAGTGTCGTTAGCTGTGTTTGTGTTTGTTGCATCTTGCAGCTTTAATAACTGGGTTAGTGGGAATCTCTCTCTCTGTGTGTGAGTGTGGATTCAGCTTAATTAACTGTAGGGGCGATCAAATGAATCAGCGAATATATGTGTTTCCGCGGCTGCATATATTTTTTATAGAACGGTTTCCGTTTGTCGCCAAATGTTTATGTTTTTTAGTGAATGTATTTTGTAAAAGTTCTTAAAGGAAACGGAATTGCTATTTTATTTTCAGAGTGAAATTGTAAAATGAATGTGTAGTATTTTAGAAAAAAAAGTAGAGAAATATAATTGAGTAAACCCACCTGAACTAGCTCTATTATTAAAGTTATTTTTATTTTTTAGTAATTGTTTCTGGATACAAAGTAGTCTATATCCTTCTTCAGAATGCAAGCTATCTCCCTGCCAAATTTCATCAAGATCGGTTTAACCGTAAAAAGGTAGCAAACAGACAGACAGATAGTTTCTTTAGTAGATAATTTAATCAATTTTAATACAAATATTTTTGATCGGTTTTTATCTCACTTACTTTAATTATTTTTATTTTTAATAATAATAAAAAAACGGTTTGGACCCCCCCCCCCCTCCCTATGTAATTAATGCGTACTCCGACGTTTAGTTCTGTCTTACTATACACAAATGCTTATAAATCCTCAAGCTAACAACATAAAAAAATAAGAATATCTCAACACAGTAACATTGTGCTAAAATTTAGCATAGTTCACATAAGACTGTACGTTTACATTGACATTATTTATTATTAAGTTCAAAATCACAAAGTAGGTGAACATACATACATATTTAAATATCTTAATATATATTATCGTGTATTTTTATAACACAAAAGGCGATTAATTTTTGCAACGTCAAAATATCTTCATTATGTACTATTTTTTCAATATCACTTTCTATGAGATGAATTGGTGTAAAATTTAAAGAAAAAGTCACGCCTCTATAAATTAATAAGTGAAGTATGTCTACAGATGAATCTCATGTACCAGTGGTTCTTAAAATTTGCCTCACGAACAGACCAGACAAAATTAATATTTTTAACTACAATAACCATTTATTATTAACTCTTTTTTCGCTCCTGATGAGTCAGTTACTAGAGATGAAAATTTTATTTGTGCTCCATTCTGGAGATCTATAAAATAGCTCGCGAAGGAAAACAGTTTTAGGGACACTGTGAGTCTGTGATAGACCAATATTATAACAATATAACGCGTCTATTGTGTTTCGAAACATGGGCGTGTTTCTCTCGATTAACATTAAAAATTTATAGTCGGGTTAAGAGAATTTATATCTATTTGACCTTAACAGCGCTAAATAGTTAGGGTCATTAGCGAGGTGAAGAGGTTTTTCTCACTATCAGAAAACCGAATTCGCAGTTATATTAAATCTTTGTGTGGGCTGACATACTTTACAAATTAGTTTATAGCTTTGATAGAATTTAGTAATAAAATTGACATAAAATATATATGGGTGTAGGATTTTTATTGAAATTTTATATATGTATTTATGTAAATATTTATCAATTTAATGGTAAATACAAACGAAAATATATGAGCATGTAATAAAATAAATACGATTTTTTATCAATTTTGATGAATAGACCCAAATTAAGATTTTTTTTAATTTTGTATATTTACAAAAAAAATAGGAAATTGATATTACATTTATTTCGAAATTAAAATTCATCGGCATTGATTATATCTATGTCCGTTAATCAACAAGAAGATGCAGGTTTTACCCAAAAGTCAAGACTCAAGAGACAATTTAAATTAATAAAAAATATTTCATTCTGTAAAAATTATTGGCACTTAAAATAAACATTAAATTACTCTATTTATGTATTTATTTTATAAATATATACAAAACTAAACATAATTTATCAAATAAATGTATAGTTTAATTTTTTACTTTTAAAATTTATTACAAACGGATGCATTTTGAGAAAAAAACTGCAAATTTAATTATATTCAATTTCACTCTTTTGTTTTGTAACTTCTTCAAATGAATAATGCATGTTCGTTCTATTTACTGTAATTATTTTCTCTTTTACAGTGGGTATGGGTTCATTAAAGAATGGAAAATATATTAATACTGTTTATGTAAGAAAAAAATAATAAAATATATTTAATAATTATACTTAAGTATATTTTCTATGCTGATAGTTTTTTTGAGGTCGTCTCATATAATTTTTATCATAATCTGACCATGGACTTCAAAGATACGTGACTTTTCAGTATTTTTAGGGTTTTTTTTAAGTCAGTTTTATTTTTTTCTTAAAAAGTTTTTTTTTTATTCATTTAAGTAAAATTCATTGTAATTTAATCGCTCTCCTGACAAATCATATTTTTTTCAGTTATCATGTTACGATCTAACAATAAAATAATTGAAATATTAAATTTTAAAATTGTAAACCACACGATTATTCTTTTCTATGTAATCTCGTTTTCTATCTAATTATAGTTTGCTTTTTCTAATTAAGATTTTTTTCTAATTAATTATAACGTTTAATTAAAAAACAAATAGTGTTTTACTTGAAACAGTAAAATAAGTATAATTTAATATTTGCGTTTTTCATTGTTAGATCTTAAAACACATAATTAAAATTACGTGTGTTATTAAAAAATATACTTCTTAATAAGTGGACCGTGAATTTTGATTAAAGTTTAAAATATATATCAACTTATAATTTTTCCAGAATAGTTTCTTATCTTTCATAGAATCCATTATTGCAAATGTGACATTCATAAATCTAAATGACTAACTTTAAATTTAAAGTTTTTCGGTTATAACTTTCAAAAGGAATATTTGCTAAAAAATTTTATAGAACATAAATTATAGATAATAATATTCTCTATAACTTTTATTCAAAACATTGTTTTCTATTGCGAACCGTTTCGGAAATAATTTGAAAATCATAGTTATTTTATTTCCACTATTTTGATTGTAATGTGTGTACTGAAAGACAGACTCACAGATGGAATTATGGTCGTACTTGATCCTCGTGTTATAATCCTATTTTAATCTTGAAATTATTTTACTATATATGTATACAGTGATACATTTAATGTAAGTAGGTATGTAAAAAAATGTAAAAACTAAAAATAATTTTCACCATTTATTTGATTTCTTCGTCATTTATGGACATTAATATTTTATTGACTATAATTTTCTAATAACAGTATTCGATATAATATAATAAGTAAGTAATAACATAGTCAATGGTGTTATATAACTTTTCATCGGCTTCACTGTTTAACTGTTAATTTATTTGTCGTAACTTTTAATGGCCATAGGTTTTAAATTAAAACGAACGCATAGTTTTTTTATGATATACTAGAATATGCTAAAACATAGGTAAAAGTTGTTTTTACAGCAATAGTAGATATTTAATTTTGTTTTTATGTATCAAATAACATGCTTTTTTACAAAACTATACAAATTGGTTATAAAACAAAAGATTTTTTATGTTCTTCATTTAATTTAATTTATTTTAATTAACGTAAAATAACTCAAAAACTACTGGCCCGATTGAGCTAAAATTTGAAATATATACGTAAAATTGCCTATCCGTTCCAGGAAAAATCACGAATAATCATTATTTGCACAAGTGGAGTATCAAAATACGCGTATTGTTGAGTTGATTGCAAAAATATATATAATTTAATGGTAAAAAATATAAATTTTAAAGAAATAGTTTCCAAGCTTGGAATTTTGAAACTAGGAGGAATTTTGTGCGATTCCAGGAAAAATTTCATTATTTAAATTGTAAAATAAAAGGCTTTATTATTTTTTATTAAAGTTTTTATTGGCTTGGCCCCGACTTCAAAAACTGTTATTTTAGTTATTTAGTTTATTATTATTATAAAATTTTCAGTGTTTTTAGGTTTTTTTAAAGTCTGTTTTATTTTTATTTTTTAAGTTTTTTATTTTTCCCTTTTCAGTGGGCGTATACTCTTTCAAACAAAAAAAAAATTTCGCCGAATCGGTACATATTTGTCAGAGTTAGATCGACGAATTGTGAACCTTCCTCGTTTTTTGAATTCGGTTAAAAATAAGGTTAAAACGAAACATTCCATAGCTTTGAATATTATTTAGTTTAAATATTTGTACTTGAGCTGCTGTCTGTATAAACGGAAATGCGTATGTCTAATTGCAAATAATTCGTACCAAAGCAAGTAATAATGTTCATCTGTTAGTGCGATTTCTCTCGTCCAGTCTATGCGTGTAATATAAACCTAAATTTTAATCAATCACAGCGACAATTATACAAACATTGACAATAATTATTTAATTAAGGTTATGCCGTTTATAAAATCGCGTCGTATCGATTACTAGCAATCATTTGTTTGTAAAATGTAATTTAATTTACAACAATTAAAAGTTATTTTTTATATATATATATATCTAGATTAAACTTGTCTCCATATAAAGATATACGATTTAATGCCATTTAGTTTAATAATAGTATTGAGGTAGGTAGGCTCTGAGTCCTAAGAGAACTTCAATGGGACCCGGACCAAACATAATTTTGGGGAGCCATACCCTTCCATTTCGCGAGTGTAAAGAAATTTTTAACTAATTCCATATTATCCTTAAATTGAGTTTGAACTCGTAATATGTAAGATAATATAAATTATAAATATGTATATAAAATATGAATATTAGAGCTTGCATTCTGAGGAAAAAAGGTGTGTGATATTCATACGCGCGACCTGTTTTATCGATTATCATAACAAAACTCTGTATTACCTAAATGTCTTCTTCAAAAATAAAGTAATATATGAAATAATAAGAATATTTTATATCTTGATTTGTAATTTTTTTCGGCCAAAGTTTCGTTGTACTTTGCAGTGGACATTTTCAGGGTATCTCTGTTGGTCAATAAAACGACTAAATTGATGCGACTTATGTCTAGAAGCCAAGAACCATACTTATACAATTTATTTTTAATGTCACCAATTTAATTTTTTTCATGTCTACATGAAAATGTAGACAACTTAACGTGTAGATTATAGATACATGACAGATGAAGGGCCATTGCTCCCTACGATACATAGCGAGTCCACCCCTGACTATCATTTATCATAAATAAATGTCATTTACTCAACACTGTTATCCTAAATTGCTTTCAATTGATCTGACTTAATTTAAGTGTCGTACAAGGTTTGATTTCTTATAATTATGTATTAATGAAAAAAAAAATATTATTCAATCGTATATAGCTTAACTTAGCTGTTAGCCTAGATGCCTTCCTCAGGATAGAAGCTATCTTCTTGCCAAATTTCATTAAATTTTCATTAAATTAGTTACTAGTAATTTTATAAAGGAAGCATATAAATAATTTTTTTTATACTATATTTTTATTTAATTCAAAGTAACCATGAAAAATCCTATTAACTCAAAATTAATGTGTGACATTTTTTAATTATACAAACATTATAATGTGCAGATGTATTAAAATGCGATGACACAAATAACTTTAAACGTAGAGCGCCTAGAGGTCAGATAAGAGATGCACATCTGAAGGCTAGAATTAATTTTTGTGTACGATAATTAACCAAAAAACGGATAGTGTTAATTAAAAGCAGTAAAACTTAAATAACAATAATTTAAATATAATTTGGTGTGAAAATAAAATTACATCTTTAATTAAAAAAACTTTTGAATATTCAAAGGGTATTTGGTAATTATTTTAATGTTTAAATAATAATGTCTATGTCATTTGGGATGTTTAAATTGTGTCGAAGAAGGTCTTATACATAAATAGGCTGTTTCGTAAATGAATATCAATATTGAAGGGGGTTAATCTGTGCATGATTCTAAGATAAAAAGTTTGTATAAAAATAGGCCTGTTTTCACTTTATTTTTGATATTCAGAATGATCAAGATTTTTTTGAAAAATTGTGTTTTTTTTAATAACTCCGAAACTACATTATATATTTTTATAAAACTTGGCGGGTATAAACAAGATGTAGAGACACATCTTATGTGAGAAAAATAATTTTCAGTTTCAACCAGTGGCGTCCCAAATAATGTCACCTTGATTATTTTGAATGAAAAAATTATACGCAACTGTTTTTTTTTTCGTATCGTGAACTGTTTTTTAGTAAAAAATAAATTTCTGAATAAATTAGATAATATTTTTACAGGTAATTAACTGTTAAAAATTAAACACAAAAATCTTGATCATCCTGTATATCAAAAATAAAGTAAAAATGGACCTATGATCTTTAATATTGACATTCAATTATGAAACATTCTGTATATACGAGTCACCTTGTAGAAATTAAGTATCATTAAGTTGAACTGAGATTTTTTTATATTTGAAAAAATTAATTTTATCCATCAAAAAAAATTATATGTATCAAATAGATTTTGACGCTGATTTCAAATCATATATGATATGAAAAAAATGAAAATTATTGTTTTTATATTAAGTTATGATTTTTTCTCTTATTTTCTTGACTTTAACCCTGAATTTTTAATATTGGAAATAATTAACAAAAGCATGGATCAAAAGTACGGATTGGCACAGTAAGTAGAGTCTTGTAAATGTTATAGTAGCAAATACCACCGGCAAGGCCGAAAGGGTTAAGTTGATACGGATCTTGGATTCTGGGTATAAGCTGCATTGGTTTGGTTGTAATATATTATATATTACTTTCTAGAAGTCGCGACTTATACCTATTAACCCATTTCAATTAAAATACTTATATGAAAGTATATAAAAAAATAGTTTATCAGTAAGAATAATAATTAATAAATGAAAAACTGTGCGCATCCCTAATTAAATTGAAGAATTGGGATCCTTTTCCCAGGTCGGGTAGTTAAGTAGAGAGATATGTTGATGATCACCTACTTTCTCCGGGCTGTGACAGAAAGGCGTGCGATGAAGCGAGACGGGGCTATCTATATACACGATTACCCGACATGGTTTCCCTTTCTAGCACGTCGCATACACGATTCACATTTTTCACTAAATTCTTCCAATACACCTGTGTAGATTTTTATTAAAGGTTTTGCTTTCATCAAATATTTTTATTGCCGGTTTGCGGCAAACTAAAGAATTATTTCTCACCATGCTTAATTAATATAATATGTAAATATATTTGAACAACAACATTTTTCTCATTTGTAGGTAAATTTCTTTTTTCAAACATGTTTGTTTTATTAGAAATCAAACTTTTTATAGAAAATACCTGTTTATTTATGAAATATTTCCTTTTAAGAATATTCTTCGTGATTTAAAAGTAAAATCTATTCTATAATTATTTCTATATTTTTACGATAAATAATTTTTTTTGTCACTTTTTCATCAATTAATTAAAATAATTTCATTGCCATATTACATTATAAATAATAAAATAAACATATTTTGATACAAAACTTACCTTAATTCCAGCCATTTTCAAACAAATGAACTAAATCGATAAAGTATTTTAAAAATATTTATTTCAACAACAAAATCACAGCATTACGTTTATTTTCGTATTCTATACACACATTAAAATCTCCGCCAAACACTGACAATAGAACACAAAACACAACACACACAAAAACACAATTGTCCAAAAATAAACACAATTCAGTTAATTTTTCAATTGTTGGTGACACTGAGTTATTGTTAGCGATGATACGCACCCAAACAATTGTCAGCGGTGATACGAACCGTTCTTTCGATCGCGTGATATTCAATTGTTGTAGGTATTGTTAGCGACGATACGAACCCGATACGTTTGATTCGACGTAATGTGCCGGTAATAATGTACGGTGAGGCTAGCGATGTCCACCACCTTTGAGCGAACAAGAGGGGCGACCCACATAACCACCACTTTCGCGTTCATAGACGTGTGTATGTGTGTGCGTGTGTGTGTGAATGTGTATCTAAATATCCTTTAACTTATCTGTTATCAAATCTTATATGTTATTTGTTGCAAAAGTGGAAATGATGTTTCTTACTAAAACGGATGTTTTTATAGTTTTTTTTTTAATGTATGGCAAATATATATAAATAGAAAATTGTTATTATTTTCTAACAACTTTCGTTGAAATTATTGCATGTTAATTATATCTTTAATTTTTTATTTTATCAAGCTAAATTTAAATTCGTGTAACTTCACATACCCGTAGCTTGTTTTTACTGAAGATATAAATAATAATAATTTATTAGCATTTTACCATATTTTACTTACTTATTTTATTATATTTTATGTTATATTTAATATTTATTGCATAATAATAATAATAGTATGTCTTTCTTCAGGATGTAAGCTATCTCTCTGCCAAATTTCATCAAGATCGGTTCATCGGTTTAGCCGTGAAAAAGTAACAAAAAGACAGACAGACAGAGTTACTTTTGCATTTATAATATTACTAGCTCTCTGTGCCTGCGGCTTCGCTCGCTTAAATATAAAAGTTAGATATATGGTATCGCGGAGTTTATTTTAGATCTTTTTATTCTACACAATTCTTGACTACATTATATTGCTCAATATTTAACATAACGTAACAGCGTATTGTTGGCGTCAAACTTTTTATATTTGCTTTTCAATCTGGTTGTCAGAAAAAAAAATCTGAAAATGAATTAGTATTATACTTTTAATGAAAATTATAACGAACACTATAGCAAAAATAGTTTATGAAACATTTTGGAATAACTCTTTTTTTATAAATCGCAATTGGCCGTTTTATAGTCTATATATAGATTATGGAGTTAAAATTTCAATTTACTAATTTATTGTTTTAAATTGAAAATAAAATTAAAAAACAAAAGGGCTTAGTTTCGAATGTTAGTAAATTTTAAATATCAGTGTTAAAAATTAGTGTTACATATACTTAAATATAGGTACTTCTAGTTAACTAATGTGTAATTTGTTTGAAAACCTTTTTACAATTGTTTCATTCTAATTTTCGAATAATTTTAATTTTCTAAAATTCATAAACAGCGTAACACAGTATATAAAATTGGAACACATTTGAAGCAATAGAGGTCCACATTGAAGAAAAAATGTGGTAAAATAGAGCAACAGTTATATTATGTTTGATATACGTCGAAGCGTAAACTAACAGCTAGCTGAACTGTCACTTTAAACGGCGTTATTACGCGTGAACAAAAGAGCGATTGGCTTAAATATAAAAGTTGTTTAATTGCGGGAGATATTTTGATAAAGAACCATGTAGAGTACATCACCGCGTGTAACACCACGAGGTGCACCGCCGGTGGTCTCTTGTGCACAACCAGACGTAACCAAAATGTTGTTTTCTAAAGTTGTTTTTTTTGATATTAGATTGAATTTCTCTTAACATTTCGAACCATGGCCAGGTTTCACCAAAATCGATCCAGTTGTTTTCGAGATTACTTCGGTCAAACTTACAGTGCCGGTCTTAGTAAATCTGGCGCCCTGGGCGAGATTTATTTTTCCGCCCTCTCTCCCCCTAAAAAAATGTTAAAAAATCACCGAAAATGTCAATTAAAATTGATAAATTAACAAACAAGTTGAATAATTCATATTTCAGCTTGGCGCGATCCTACAGACTCAAACTGTTTTTTTAAAATATAGCTTACATCATTAACTTTAAGACTATTAAATGCCCTAAGACCGTCGAGACCTCCTTCCCCTATTATGAACAAATTAAAATTGATAAATCAACAAATAAGTTGATTAGTTAGTATCTCAGCTAATACACCTTATTAAAGGTTTTCTGGGTTGCTGAATAAGTATTTCTAGTTAGCAGTTATCAAATAATCGTTTTTTTTTTACAAATTAACATTGTTTATATTTAGCTTTATTTTTTGCTCCAATCAAATATAACATTAAACAATGAAAGGATTCACACTATAGGTATCGTGCCGGTCTCGGCCCAGTCACGCTCCGATACGATAACTATACTGAATATTTGACTGGAGCGAGACCGGACCAGGACCGGTACAATAGTGTAATGAAGCTTTTTATAATAATTTTTTAGTCATTTATATAAAACTTGGGATTTTTTTTTAATTTTCCGAGAAATTACACGAGTCGTGCAATATTTCTGTTTTTTTTCTATTATAAAACGAGTCTTGTTAAGTATGATTGAAAAATCGATGACAATCGTTTAGTTGTTGAAAACCGCTGATATGAGAGATCTGTTTTAAATAAATAAATCTGTCGGTAGTGGCGTGGCCGCGGTCGTGACAATTAACAGAGAACACATGTACCGGTAGAACAAAAGCGGTTGTCAAAACTAGAAAACGCGGCGCATACATGTTCTGTTAATCACTTTTACTAGCCGCCGCGCCGCGGTGAAAGCTCTCTCTCCTTATGTGTTCGTACATACATACGTGTCTCAACATTCTACCAAACGGGATATGTAACCATGTTTAAATATTTATTTCGATATGATTTAAATTATTTTTCCTATAATCACATATATTTTTTCAATTTTTTCAGATTTTTCCATCAATTGGTTTCCAAGCTACAGGCGTGGAAATAATTTATTTAAAATTTCCAATTTTTGTGGGTAAGTATATATTTTTTTTAATCAACTCGACTATATTTTTTTGTAAAAAATAATATTTTGACGTGAATAGCGTCTATTGTTTTACTCCAGATACTGGATGGGCATTTAAAAAACTTGATGTAACGCGTTGAGATCAGTTTGCGCGCTAGCGAAAGTTTATAATTAGTGTATCTCGACACACACAAATAAAAACATTAAATCAGTTTTAATGCGTGAAAAACTTCATACTATAAAAAAATAACAACAAAAATTAAATTTATTATTTTCACGATTGAGCTTGTAAATATTAATTTATTATTTAAACAAAAATAACAGTAGTTTTTTAAATGAAATAAAAAAAATTCGTATTTTCACAATTTTGTTTGTAAATATTAATTAATTGTTTTTATGTCCGTACAAATCATAAGAAATAACTATATTACAATACTAGTCTGAGTTTTATTTAACTCCACTGCTACGTATTCACATCATTCCCTCGACTGTGCATCCTGACACAGTCACACCCATTTTTTTCAAGATTGTTTATATTTCTTCCGTTATTTGCAAGCGATTTTTTATATTTCAAATTTCAGCTCAATTGGTCCAGTAATTTTTGAGTTATGCTGCAGACAAACAGATAAAATCATCTTAAATAGCAATAATCAATATTTAGAGCAGAGAAAAAGTATTTGTCACATCACTGATTTCTACTTTATCATTGATTACATTTGTCTATGGGATGTCACTTATATTTAATACCTCACAGATGTTAAGTACGAATTTGAATAAAGGCAGTATTATTATACAGTGTCCCCCACACGGTTTGTAGCGGCGCCCATGTGTATACATGTGTGTGTCCATGAATGTGTAATCCATATACGGCCGCGAATATTCCACCACAGTTGCGGTTCCGTACTGTAAATCACTGACCTTAATTGAACCTATTCTGAAATATGTATATAAATATATGTGTACACGATTTGGTTGGCCTAGACATTCACGCCAGTTTCAAATACTTTTTGTCATCATTGTTTTTCAGTGACATTGTTTATTTGAATTAATTTTTTTTGTTTCGGCTCTAAAATATTTATCTGTCTTCTTTTTATAATGTTTACTCAACTATCCTCCCCCCTCCACCGTGCCTTTGCATACGTTTTACAAATCATATGGTTTTTTTTAGTATCATTATTTAAAAAAATTAAGTTACTTAATTACATTAATTATTTGATTATACCTGTGAAAATTTTTTTTCAAAAATGGACAATTTTTTGACCCTGTAACTTTTCCTCCTAATGTACATTTTTTTAAAAGAAGTTGAAAAAAATACTGTTTTTTTAACTTATTTATTTAAATAGATCAGAAAAATTAATAACAATAAATAGCTCTTCTTTATAGGAACATAAAAAAATGTAATTTGTATAAAATAATATAAATTTTATTAAATATAAATTAAATACACGATTAAATGTATAAAACAATCATAACAATTTAAAACTAAACAAAATACACAGAGCTGTACTTAGCTGGGTGGGGGGGGGGGGGGGGGCTTGTGACATTTCTGCGTCATATAATAGGGAAAATTGTTAAGTACGTAGATCCCTGAGGTAAAGAGTAAGCGGTCGAACAGTCATGGGGAATACAAAATGGGTTTAATTTTTTTTTAAATGTACAGCCCTGCTGCGAGGTGTAACTTTAAGTTAATTTTGAACTGTCTTTATCACTACATGTAATTTTTTCACAGGAGTTTTCGTGTATTGCTTCAAATAATTCCATTAAATCTGCAGGTCCTTGCTTCAATTCATGGGCCCTGAAATGAGTATTTTTTATTATAAGTATATACCTAAATAGTGTAAATATTTTATAAATAAGGTAGTAATTTCTTAGTATTTATTTGCACATTTCCAAAGAATCCTAACGGTATCCACTGTAATAAACGATGAAACGCTGGTTGAAGATATTAATTTTATAGAAATATTTGATTTTAAATGATGACAAAACTAACCAAAAACTTTTTAAGAAAAAAATAAAACAGAATAATAAACATAATAATAAAATTTAACAGTTTTTTTCTTTTTAAAAAAGTTTTTTATTGGCTTTTTTTATTATATTTTTCCCCGTTTATGTGACGTAGTTTTGAAGTCCATGGTCAGATTCTGATAAAATTTATATGGAATCACCACGGAAGTATACTCTTTTAAATAAAAACAAATTAATTCAAATCGGTGCATATTTGTCGAAGTTAAAACATAATATATATATATGTATATTGTTGAACTGAGAACCTCCTCCTTTTTAAAAGCCGGTTAAAAAAATTAATTAAACTGTTTACGTGTGAAATTTATGAAATTATTTTGTCTTGGCTAGTATAAAACATTTTAAAAATAAAAAAATATACGATTTAAAAAATACATAATACAACTAACAATTAATATTAATAATTATATTTCAAAGAAATTGATATAGTGCTGAGTGTTTAATAATGAAAGACAAAACAAGTACCTTCTAGTGTAATATAATATCGTTTAGTTGATGAATAATCATATAATGTATCATTGTAATGTACTACGTCATAATTTGTAGAAAGGCAAGTGCAGCTGGCCAATGAAAATGTTATTGCGATTATTTATTAGTTACTTGTTGTTGATGTGAAATTCTTAGAACTTTGCAACTCTTTGAAAGCGTATATCTCCGGAACGAATAATCGTAAAGCAATAAATAAAACGCGAATAGATAGCTTATTTAGTTCCATTTATAACCGTCCATCCCTCAACCTTTCAATACAGTAGCGCAGAGGTCCCCAACCTTTCGGGGGCGGGTACCATTAATTTTTTCAAGGATAAAAATCGCGTTTTTGATGCGAAACTAAAAAAATTAGACACATATCCTCAGCGATGAGAAATTTTGTGATTTACAAAAAAGGTTCTGAGACATGTTTTCATATATTGCTTAATTCTTTCTACGTATGCCGTAACAGATAAAAAATGCTTTTCTTGTAACTTTGATCATTGTTTATATATTGTTTAAACAAGCAATGTTTGTTATAAGCAAAAATGTTCATGAACAAATCTGTATCAACAGAATATTTTTATTTTACCTTTAGAATTAGAATAGAATTAGTCTATGTCTATATAAATCTTAAATGCGACATACGTAATTGAGATAAGAAAAATGAAATATTAATATATTTATATACAAATAATTATATTTAATCAAATACGCTTATATGTCTCTAAAAAATTACATTGAGCATTTTATTGAAAACTGAAACAATGTTTTTATCGTTGTCGCAGAGTCGCGGGCACATGTAAAACGTTCGGCGGGCGCCATGGTGCCCGCGGGCACAGGGTTGGGGACCCTTGCAGTAGCGTGAACAATTTAAGATAATTTTCATAGGATTTTGTACATATAGTATACTAGCTGTTTATTTTTTATCTATCGGGATACAAAGTAGGCTATGCCCTTCTTCAGGATACAAGCTATCTCTCTACCAAGTTTCAGCAAGATCGGTTCAGCGGTTTAATCGTTAAAAGATAACAAACAGACAGAGTTACTTTCGCATTAAAAACTTCATATTTTAAAGTGACAATGAACGTAGTTCTACGTGAAAATCTGCTGCTTTCAGAACTTACTGGTTGGCTATCGTCCACAGCGCTTTATCCAACCCCACAGCACCAGGTGTGCGCCCTCTGACTGCCGCCTCGCAGAGTGCTGTTGTCTCCCTGCACGTGATGTCCCCCGCCACACGGCCCTGCAATAGTGCCAACAACCGTTGCTGATGATGTTCTGCTTCATGATTAACCGAGTCCACACCACGGTACCGTTGAGGCCTTTTTAATAATAATTATGAATTAGTTTAATTTAATTGGAGTAGAAATAGTTGGCAGTTTGTGACGTCCGTCCTCGAAGTTGATCGTCTGGTAAATTTATTTGTATTATTTAGGTCAGTGGTGTTCTTGATGGTCACTTTTAGTTTTACTATGAAGTACAGTAGGGTCTCTTTTTACGCGGTAGATACGTTCCACAGAAAATCGCGTATAAAACACACATTGTAAAATTAAGAATACGTTCCATAGTTTTTTAAAATCAATTAAAATAAAAAGTTTATGAAAATTCACAAAAGTAAATGTCTAAAAAACACAAAGAATATAAGTTCGGAGTTCTGAAAGAAATTGATGTAAAACTTAAAATATATGTTAGTATTAGTGTACATATAATACATTGAAGAAAATAGATATTTCTGGCTAACTGGTAAAAAATATTAATTTTAAAAATCGATTATTTCTTTAAAAAAATTTTTTGGAGAAAAAAATGAATAGAACATAAATTATATACAATAATATTGTCTACAACTTTTATTATAAATACTTTTTTCTAATTCGCACCGTTTCAAAAATGTGTTAGTATTATTGTACTTACATTGAAGAATTATTCATCGGATTGACGACCATAATTGACGGCGTCAAAGCCGAAAGGAACAGCCCGATCGGCACAAGCGCGGTCAGAAGATGGACAATCCTCTTCCAAGGAGACACGTGGTACTTGGGAGAAGGCTTCGGCTTGATATCGACACTTTCAGGTGACGCGAAGTGGTATGAGTCAGACGTAGGACTTGGAGAACTTTCTGGATCTCGGTAAAATGGATAAGGGTTATCTTTAACTTGAGGAACACCCCGTTCTCTGTCTTTCTGGATTTTTTCAGGTCTTGTTTGTGAATACGGTCTCCGTTTGTAGGGGATGCTCAGAGAAACGTCTGTTTGGGGGGCTTTTGAACTCACCTAATCAAAAATAATATTTATTTTAAAATATGGATAAGATTCAAAGCACTGTAATTATGGTAAACATTGATGTACAGAAATAAATACACATTTTAAAGCTTGAAATCTCTACTTTTCAATGCTTTCCACAGATTGAAATTTTTTTTTCGCAGAATTATTAAATAAACAAAAGATCAATATTTTTTAAATCAAATTTTTTTAGGCGTAATCTATTTATTTTATTTGAAAGTGTAGAATTTTAGCTTCTATTGCTTTTTTATAATTAGATTTACATTTTTTTTCACAAAGTTATTTGACATTTAAGCAAAAATTATTTGACTTTGATTGGAAATTTCTTTTTGCGCAATTTTAATAAAAGTTGGTAACATTCCAGCATCTAGTTAAAATGACAAAACGTAAAATTTGAAATTTAAATTTAAATGCAATAGTTGGTGACATCTCGGCATCCAGTTAAAATCACAAAACACAAAATTTCAAATTTAAATAACCAACCTCTTTATTCCAAGCATTTTCTTCATTAATTGTTTTCAAAACAGCATTTTCTAAATCGTCGTCTTCTTGGTCATCTTCACTTACAGTGTTAACAACTTCTTTTGACTCTTCAGGAAAAACCACGTTTTCTTTTTGTTTCTGTTTGAATTTCGGCGGATAAATAATGTCCCAGCTATTTGACAAAGTAGACGGCGTTCTTGAATTTTTTTCACGTTCTCCTGAAGCAGGAGAAAAGTATCCTTGGTGTTTTAAATTATTGTTTTGAACTGGATGAACAGAACCGATACTATTTGGTGGGATAAAGTCAAATTTGATCGGTTTTTGATGATTCAAGAAAGAATGATAATTTTGTTTAGATTCGGGATAAACAGGAGTTACAGGAACTCTATTGATATCGTATAGGGGAAATTCAGGACTAGGGACAAATGTTCTATTATCTTTTGGAATTGAATGACTTGTGTCTATTGTTATATTAAATTTTTTGTTATAATGTATTGCTGTTTTTTCAGTTGTTGAAAGATTTTTATCCTCATTGTCAGTAAATGGAAAATCCGTTATAACATCTTTATTTTCTTCATCTGTTTCTTCCCCATTAACAGTAATTACGTACAGAAAAATAGTTATAACTGTTAAAGAAATAATAGTTTTTACCTAAAACAGATAAAAAATTATCAGTATTGTTATCAATATAATATGTACTTATATAAAACAATTTATCATACCTTCATTATACATAAATTAATATTATATCTTTATTGTATAGTAACTCGCACATAACAAAACGATATTGATGCAAAATCATGTTTATATAACATTTTCTAAAAAAAAAATCGTTTTTCAGAACAATCGTATTGTTTAAAAGAAACAATGTAGCAACAATCAAATCATTTAAATATGAAAGAAGAAAGTATAAAATATTGTTATTATTGTATCGGTCCGGTGATCATGTCACAATTTTCATTTTTTAGATTGTACTATGCAATTAGATGAGTTTTTTGAATGTTTTTTTATCAGTAGGAAGTAAAAAGATGTACGCTATATTATAAGATGTTCTTTGAATTGAACATATCTTTTGTTTATGAAATTCATTTTAAATATGTTTTATTTTAATGAAACATAATTATCTTAGATATATTAATATTAATCTAATAATTCATAAAAAAATACGGAAAATTCTGTTAAAATGAATCAGTTAACAATCCTGCCCAATAATAATTTCATTTACATGAACCACGCATTCGCATTCAATTGAAACTTCATATTGTGTTTTTTAAGATAGTAAATTCTATTTATTATATAATAATTGTAATAAACTAATAAGGGACATGTAATTATAAAGAAATAATTCAAAACTTTTATTTAATAAGTCTACATCGTCTTTAAACAGCACGTATAAACAGAACTGACACAGCGACATTTTGAGAACGCATGTTTTATTCATATTATTTGGTATTATAAAGAATTTACTTATAACGCACATTACAAGGGTTAATATATTTGCTTTCATTTTTATATACGTCTTTATAATAAGTTCGTAATTTAAATTTGTAAATTTTTACGAGGTTTTTACTATACAAAAATATCTTATTATACGTTTTTGCCGCATCATTGAAATATCTGACAGCATTATGCAATATGGCGACTAAAAAGTCATTGAAGTGTCATTTCCAAAAAATAAAATCAAATTTTAAGATTACTTTTAGGTTTTTATAAACCCTTCTCCCCCTTTTTGTAATATGGTTGTTCGAAAGAATATAATAACAGTTATTCTGGAAGATTTCATTCAATGGAAGTCATAATGCCACGGAGTACAGTGATGTATATAATAACAGATTAAACAGTTTAAATTTTATACTTATTACTAAAAAACAGAGAAACTAGTTTCTTAAAATGTGTATTTAAAAAAATGAAACTGGTAAGTTTTATATGTTTTTGTTATAATTATATGTATTGTACATATTTATTTATACAATATACATATGTGTTATAAATTACTTTACAGGTAAAAACTATTACTTGAAAATGAATAAGGAATATAATATAGTTGGAAGAAGTAATTGCTGTGATATAATTTTAAGTAATGATACTTCTATTAGTAGAAAACATGCATTATTTAAAGCAGAGGTAAGTCGAATAGTTTATCTTACATGTACAATATACATATTAGTAGTGACGTTAAATATAATAAATAAAAAGAACGTTTGTCTAAACGTCAAAAATTTATTAAAGAATAAGTATTTACATATATAAGTATTATATATGTTTGAATTTTCCGTAGAGAAACAAGATTGTATTAAAAGATTTAAGCCAGTCGCACATTGGACGCGAATTGTGTGAACACGTACGAAAACGCAAGAATGATCCCGATCCTGCAAGTACTATGGGAGCTCGCACACTGGGTGTAAGTTAGTCGTACGTATATTCACACTTGTTGGGATATTTGTATACATCGTGCATTGAAAATACAAAACGAACATAGAAAAATTTATTAACTTAGTGTACATACACAAATGTTTGTGGAATCAGATTAGGTTGTACAGTTAGACATGTTGGGCCCACATATGAATTAATTGGCCATATCTGTGACATCACTTTTGAACTGAAAAATGCCGGTCCTTTAAAGGTTAAAATAATATTGAAAGTAAATCAATGTTGGTTATATGACTTATAATATGTAAGTACTTTATGTAAAGACAATTAAAGTATTATATTTATGCTATTGGGATTAGCTATAAAAGTAAAAAAACTCAGTCACTTCTTGGGATACATTCATTTTTAAATATAACTGAATGTAAAATTTTTTTACATAAACTTAATATATTATTTTTATTATAGATATTTCTATTTCTCTGACATCAACAGCAGAAGAGACAGTTGTTTGGCTAATAAGTAATCAATTTTGTGTGTACACTGCAAGGTTAACTAATTACTCAGGTACTGACATGCTGCGCCTGAGTCGTGATGAACTTGTACAGATATGTAGATTATAGATGGGTTCCGTCTATACAATGCTCTTCATGCAAAGTAAGTGTCAAACATTCATAAAATGTAATTACTGATTCCTATAAATTAACAGATAGTCAAAGTTAAATGATTTATGAACTAGGTTTGGTGTACTCAAAATTAAAAACATTGTATCCTAGCAAAAGTAGGGCAATAACTGAATCTATCTGTAGGGGACAATAGTTATTACCTGCTTGTTGATAAATTTTTAATATAACCAGTTTCCAAAAATAAGTTTTCTTAGTCATACTCTTATTAGATAGGTTGTAGATATTTATGACTACCCTGTTACTAGTATATAGCACAGTTGTATATATTATACATTTTTTTTCTCATTTCCAGAACAATCGCATCAAAAACTATATATATGCACGGAAAATGCAATGTGCTTCACTGCATGCATGAGAAGAGAGCTCGTGAACAAGCTGGCGAGGATGTGCTCTCTGCCAAGCAACTATTTTGTGGTTGGACCTAACGTGACCGACAATCTTGTTAGAAACATTAGAGACTAGTCCATAGACATAGAGCATGGACCACGCAATCTATATTGTGATGGTTTTGCAACTTATGCTAATCTGTAAGTTCAATTTTCCTTTAATTGGAAAGTTGGAACAGACATCAGGGTACCGAAACGCATATTTATACAAAGGTATTAAAAGTATATTTATAAATAACAATTTTTCTATTTAAATTTGACTTACATTGATAGTTTATACAATAAATACAATAATCATTAACTTTTATATACCTAATTATTCACTAATTTCACGATACAAAAAAAGCAGTTACACTTGCACTTATAATATTCTTAACTTAATTTAACAATATTCACAAAACTTTTATAGATCTTTACTTTTTACACCTTTTAAAATGTTATGTTCTCTGTATGGTAAACATAACCTAAAAAATCAAAATCAACAATTTATGTTCTTTACATAGACATAGAGAATGGACCAGGCATCTGACTCAAACACAGAACCGTGTCAAAAGAAAGAGATAGAAACAGGTTTGGAATAACTTGTCCTTTTTTTAAACAGGAGTGTAACTCTATGTCTATGTTCCAAACTACACTGCATCTCTCTCTCCTTTTTTGAACAGATGTTACATCATTGAGTTAATACAGAATGCACTGTCCATTCTCTATATGTCTATGGTTCTTTAAATGTCACACAGCTAGAAAAAATCTTAAAAAAAATATAATTTAACAACTATGCCAGAAAGTCACCAAAAATTTTTGGTGATTGTACCAAAATTGAAAGTGAGTGAAATTTTTTTTTTTTAAATTCTTATATAAATATTTATATAGTGACTAAATGATTCTACGTCTTATTTTCTTGTATTTTAGTCGATATTTGTATGATGAGTTGAAGTCCACTTCACGAAATTTCACTAAAAAATTTAGAATTTTTGATTTCGTTAAAAGTATGTTTATTGTATAGAAAATGACGTGAAAAGTTGTTTGTTTCAAACCGCAGGTCTGTATCTCAAACCGTTCTCGAGATATAGCCTCTCAAAGTTCTAGTTTTTTCAAATTTTTGGAGAAAAAAGGCCATAACTTTTGAACGCGTGGTCGGAATTGATTTTAGTTGACGCATTTGAAATCAGCGTGTCAAAATCTATATAATGACATGTATAATACCTTAAAACTCGAAAAAAAAAATTTCACGAAAAATCGAAAAAATTCAAAGGGGTATACCTTAAAAAAATGTCAATTTTTGGCCAACAATTTTTTTTCGGATTTTCAAGTATTATACATGTCATTATATAGATTTTGACACGCTGATTTCAAATCCGTCAACTAAAATCAATTCCGACCACGCGTTCAAGAGTTATGGCCTTTTTTCTCCAAAAATTTGAAAAAACTAAAACTTTGAGAGGCTATATCTCGAGAACGGTTTGAGATACAGACCTGCGGTTTGAAAATTTCAACTTTACACGTCATTTTCTATACAATAAACATACTTTTAACGAAATCAAAAATTTGAAATTTTTTAGTGAAATTTCCTGCAGTGAACTTCAACTCGTCATACAAATATCGACTAAAATACAAGAAAATAAGACGTAGAGGTATTATAGTTTTATAACTGAGCTAGAAGAACCGATAGACTCCGATAAACCTACAGGATTTTCAACAGTTGATAACTTATCCACTACTAGAAGCGGTAGATTTATAAGTGGCCCCCAAAGGTTGAATTTATAATTTAAAAATAAAAATGTATTTAATTTCTTTTTTGTTTTGTTAAAGGGAGACATTTGATGTATGCTATAGTGCAAGCACACATTCAAGCAGTTGAAACGCGCCAGTCGAAACTGAATAATCAAGAAGAAAACATATTGTTATTCATTAATATTTTTGTATTATTAATTTAAAACTAATAAATAAGAATAACATTTCTTGTTTAGTTAGTATTGTGTTTTGCTCTCAGTCAGTAATAGTGTATCGGAAACCTTTTCCCTTTTATGAAATATTAACCATACAAATCACAAAAAATAGTCCATAAATAAAAAAAAAATAGTTAAAAACATCAGATATTTATATTTATTTAAAAATTAATCAATTCATAGGTAAAAATTTTAGTCGTTAGTACAACAGGAGAATGATAGTCACTGTAAGAATATAAAATATATATAATTTATTAACGAAGTTAAAATAAAAATTTTAACTATAATATTTAAGATATGCGTATACATATTAATTGTACTTCAATAAAAAAGTCTCAAGGTGCTTTTGTTATACAAAAAATAAACATCAACCATATGTTAAAATTTTTATGAAGAAATATAAACTAATTTGTGCTTCTGTGATAAATAATGTTGTTTATTTATTTTTTTATAATTATAAAAAATTCGAAATAATTCGAAAACGTTTTGCAAGCAACTTTATTTCGGTACATTTGAAAGGTTCTTCTGTGTGACGTATTCCCGCGCGGACGCTGATTGGTCAGAAGGGATGAGGTAACCTGTATATTTACTAACCTTGGGAAGACAAGGTAGTCTCATCAGTTCTTTGGCCAATCAGCGTTGGCGTGGGAATTGACGTCACCACGAAGACGTATTCAAATGTTATAAATGTATAATAGAATATCAGTTACAAAAAAATCCTTTATTTATTCTTGTCTTTGTATTTTCTGATATTTTAACAACATATACAATCAAAGACATTACAAAATCATAAAAAGCTGCCAGAATCACAAAACGTATTGCCAATTTAAAAATAGTGTCTGTGACAGCTTTTTATATGATTTTGCATTGTCAAATTTGACCTTTATAAAGTTAGCCCCCTAATACGTGCGTTTGTCGTGAAAAAAAATTACAAAAAGTTTGGATTTCGATTATGCTCGACCAATACTGCAATGCTATATAGGTCGCTTTTTTGGCTCCGCATTTTTTTTGTGTAGAAGAAGAAATTTTGAAGAAAAATCACCGTTACTTTTGAACGGGTGGTTATGCTTTTTTTGTGACATTTTTACTGACATTTTAGTGACATTTTTAGTAACATGTTTAGTGCCATTTTTAGTGACACTTCTAGTGACATTTTTAGGGACATTTTAGTGATGAACCACTGAACCGATATTAATGAAATAATCTTTTTTTAGAGCATCCAATTTTCTACAATATAACCTACAAAGTTTGTTGTAAAATTAAATATCACTTTGATATTTTGACGTTCCAAATGTCATTTTGACGTTTTAAATGTCAATTTGACGTTTGCATAAAAGATTTAGATTGAAATTATCAAAAAATTAAAAGTATACGAAAAAATAATTAGTTGCGACTTAAAAAAAATCAAATTAATATTTTTAGTAAAATTGTTTAAAACTTAAATGGTTAGCCAATGCCATGCAATTTATCTGAACACTATCGGTTTTTATTTAAATTGGTAAATAATTAACTACCTTTAGTGAATTTAGCACGAGGAAGCACTGTGCATTTATTTAGCAGATGTTTTATTTGTTTCCAGCAAATTTTTTTTCAGTGTAGGATTCGGATAAACGTCGCATCTAAAGGGTTAAAATATACACATAATATAACACATACATAAACTACGCCAAATTAGTAATTAGTTTAATTTTAACATCTAATGAATTCAACTGTTTAATGAATACGTACATAGTTACAAGTTCGCTTAACTAGTTACAATTACAGAACCGCTTCTCAAACTAATGGCAATTACTTATTGTGGGGCTATTTCTTAGTTTGGGATAATAGACAGCTCACTGCTTTTGGATTTTGTTGATGTGATATTAATTATATCTCTAAGAACGTGTTAATTGTATATGAAGCGGATATTGTGTAGGTATGTATATAATTTGGTATCGGAGTTTATTGGGATAAATAATTATAATTACATTTGATTATTTAAGGTGGGTGTTTGAACTAATTGATATTGTATATACAGGATGATTTACAACTATTAAAAGTAGAGTGAGGATATTCTTTTAAGCAAAAACTTTATATACCTAAACATGTATCCAGAAATTCTTCGTAAGGGAGCTACAGCCTTCCAAAAAATTTGCCCAAAATTAGTGTTTATTTAATATCTAGAGATCCAATTGTGATATAGTTTTGAAATTTATTATTAATATTAATAGTAATAGTATTACAGAATTTTACTTAATACGGATGGTTCAAATTATACAAATTAAAATTAAAATTAAATTCCTATTCTGTGATTAAAAGTAAGAAAAAAGTTTATGTAAATATACATACCTCCTAATCGTGTCCTCTTAGACCTAAAGCCAGTTGTATTACTGTTACTTAACTAAAAAGCGATACTTAAAATGGCTATTTATTAATAATGATTCATTTTTGGAGGCAGGGCCGGCTTCAGTCTAGTCTTCGGTATGTTGTACTAGACACTCGAAATATTTGCGTGTGTCGAATAACCCACCATAAATTGGAACAGCATTGCGACTGTTTTCACCTTATCTAAGAATTAATTAATGATATTTACTAATATAGTAAAAATTGCGTATTATAATAATTACAATGGAGATTGTAAAAGTTACTAAATTAACAGTAAGTACATGTTGAAACTGATACTATTTTTTGATACAAAATTGAAATTTTTATTAAAAAATCAACTCCATTTTCCGTTTCACTTTCTGTTATGAAATTGAATATAAATTGCATTACATTAATTGTTTTTGTTAATATTTGAGATATGTTTTAATTCTATTCTGTGATTTTATTTCAAACGTGATTCTGTCACCTTGAAACCGGTAAAAAAAATTAACTAAAATAATGTAATAATAATTAATTATTAGTAACAGTACAATTTACAATAAGTAACATAGCTTTGAAGTAGTTTTGTATGTATGTATGTAACAATTTCAGTGCTTTGTGTCGAAATGCTGCCCTTAATTTAATTTTGACTGTTATACATGCAACACAATACACTGGCCTTAATTGTAAATTAAATTAGGGTAGAATTTCAAATTGACAATCTAACTTCCATACTGGGTTCATTCTTAGTGTTTTTCTTACCAAATGTTTTTTTGTAAAATATCCACATTTTCACGTAATTTTTTTTCATATCTTATAACTCCTCCCCTAGACTCTAAATAAGTAAGGGAGGTAGTCCACATTCGATGGATAGCTTATTGACTTGCACATCTATATGACGTAATGAAACGATATTTTTCGTGAATTTTATGGGAGTTAAATAAGATTTTTCGAAAAAAGTCATAATCACGATTTTCAAAAAACCTACCCACATCGGACCGCGAATTTCAATGAAAACTGGACGACCACTTATGGAGTTCATGTTACATTAAAATGTTTTTTAAAGAAAATATAAAGTAGAGATTTCAAGCTTAGAAAAATTTCATTATGATCATTTTAGCAAAAGTTACAGATATTTGAATATTCCACAATTTTTTAAGAATTAAAAAAAATCTTTAATTTTGTTGATGAGTGTATTATTATTTTATGTTGTATTTTAACTAGAGAGTGCAGATTTATTTGAAAGTACGTAAAATAACGCATAGGGGAGCGATTTCCCCCCTCGTAGAGTCAGCGTCTAAGTCCATGTATATATGCATATTAAAACACTACAGCAAAAGAACACCGTTTCAAGAAAATTAGCGGACTGGTAATAAAAACGAACACGTTTCGAATCTTGGTGAAATTTCATACAATATAAAACGATCCAGTAGGCAGGGGCTGGTTGAACAATGAGGGTGAATAATTCACGGTGCAGACATTTACAGGCGAGGTGGACCACAAAAACCTCGGCATGAGGTGTGCAAGTTTCGGGCGCACAAAATCTCATTTCCTAATACGATCTCGCGGCGTACAGTGGGACGAAGCGGGTAATAAAATCGCTCGCCGTTTCAATTTTTCATCCTACAGCAGTGTTTACAGGTGTGTGGTACGCGTACTCCAAGGGATACGCGAAGTTATTTCAAGGGGTACTTCTTAATATTTTGCTTCTTCGCAATATCGAAGATAGGAGAAGCTTTGTGATCGTTTTAAAGTGAGACAAAAAAATTTTAAATTCATCTTTCCGTTTCAGGTCAAGACAAACACTTTTCGTTCTGTGTCTGTCTATTATGTCAATCCTTGTCAAACGCATAACTCATGAACCACTGAACCAGGGCCGTAACTACCACCGGGCCTAATATTTTTTAGTAAAGTATAAAAATTAAATGGTTAACAACCTATGCCAGGCATTTCATCTGAACACTTTATCGGTTTTTATTTAAATTTTATTTAAATTAACTACCTTTGATGAATTTAGCACGAGGAAGCACTGTGCTACATTAACTCGGTAGATGTTTTTTTACTTTAGGATGAAAATTAAAGCAAAGAATGATTTTTGGCCAGCTTAAAAGGCTTTGTCTCACTGTGTGGCGGACCGAAATAGATTTATATGTTACACTTCTATTTACCCTTGTCTATATTTTTTGTTTGAATTTGGATTTATTGTCTTTAATAACGTTGAAAGGGTTACTGTAAATAGCAAGAATATTGTTTTTCATAGAATGTTTTATATGAAAATGAAAATTATCAAGTTAAATATGTATTCAGGAATTTTGACATACATATGTTGTATAAGTTCAGGATATCTCACGGGAAATTGTAGTTTCATTTGAAAATGATAGCAGATTAGTTTATCAGCTTTCATTTTCAAATGGATGGAGTTATTGAAAAAACAAAAATTGCGTTGAAAGAGGAATCTGCAATTTTATTCGGGTTATGGTAGAAGCAAGTATGTGCGTGTCAAATTTTTTTTTACTCTCGAAAAAGATATGAGAAGCTTTGTGATCGTTTTAAAAAATCGACAAAAAATTGTTTTCCGATTTCAAAATTTTAAATTGATCTTTACGTTTCAGGTCAAGACAAACACTTTTCGTTTCATGTCTGTCAGTCTCCTGAATCCTTGAATGGTTGGGTCTGGCTTGAGGACGGTCTCATTTTAAAATCATCAAAATTATGTGTAAAGGCCAACGATAACACGACAAAATCGACGCGACTTACACCCAGAAGCCAAAATCCATATCAAAATCACCGCGGACGCCTCAAGATTTGTATGCAAAATAATAGAAACAAATGATGAAAACAAAGTAGAGAAATGAACAATAAAAAATCTATAACCATGCATAAAAATACATCAAAAATAAATGTATATTTGTCACATTAATTCGGATTAATTTTCATTGAAATAATAAAATAAAATAATAATCATGAGTTTTTGTTCATTTTATATGCAAAAATTATCCTGATAATTTTTACTAACAAAGTTAGGATTGTTGCAGATAGAAAGCCGTAATTTCTCGAGTATTATTGTACATAATAACCTTACTTTTAACCTTTTCCGTATGTTTCCTTTTGGCACAGTGAGTTGAATTATTACAACAAGGCACGAAACGATATTTATAACTTATTATTTTTCGTGCGTTTTCCATGTTTATCGTTGACACTAGTATATTTCACCATTGACTGACATTTCAACACTGGCTAATGACGTCACGCAACATGGCGCGATGGTTGGAGCGTTTGAAAACTACATTTTTTTTAAATTGGACATATTGGAGTCGGGATAAACTTTTGGGGTATGAAAAATTTTCTACAATGTTTTTTTTTTTACTTCTAAATAACATTTTCATATTTGACCGGATTACTCTATTTTAATTTATGTACATTTACAATAAAGTTTTATTGATTCTCTTTTACAAACGTCTTTCACTCCAAGCGGCAATATATGAGACCCGGCCCTGGAGGCAGGTTGCACCACGCTCTACACGAACATAGTCCATTACGCATGATGTACCCCCCATCTCTGTGAAAGTGTCGACATCTGTTTCACTCGCGCTGAAACCACTGACCTACATTATCGGACAAGATGTACGCTGCCGTTATCGGCTATTTTAATTGTTTATGCGACCTGTCACTTGATCGCGTGAAATATTCCAACGGTAGTCATTTGTTTTATTTAAAGCTTATCAGATTTGTGACGCTCATAAAATGCTGCATGCACTCTAGATTTTATGATTTATTTATGTGCAGTTGGATCAGTTTTGTTTTTATAGTTCTTAAAGTAGGTGTAAATTTAAAAAAAGGCTCAATACTACACATATACATATATTATGGTGTTTTTTTTATTTTTATTTTTTCGGGCCCATTGGACTATGTTTTAGCTTTGGATAAAAAATTAATTGTCCCATTTCAAACTCATAGATCAAACCTGTGGACAGCGCAAACCGAGTCTTTTTCCCATTTGATTAACATGGAAAAAATTACTTTTTTACTTACGCGTGAATATCTTGTTGAAAAAATTTTTTTTGAAAATTTCTTAAAGTATTATTTTGTAGAGAATTAAGTGCTCAATTCATAAATCCAATAAATTTTAAGAAATGTTTGTTTAAAAATTATCATAAAAGTTGAATTTTACTTTTTATGATAATGTTTAAACGAACATAGCTTTAAAAATACTCGATCTATGAATTGAGCTGTAAGAAATTAAAATAAATACATTTTTCAACGAGATATTCACGCATAAGTAAAAAAGTAATTTTTCCCATGTTAATCAAATGGGAAAAAGACTCGGTTTGCGCCGTCCACAGGTTTGATCTATGAGTCTGAAATTTTGGGACAGTTAATGAGACCGAAAAAAATAACACCCTTATATATATGCTAGGGTACCGTAGGTACCTACTAGTAAGGTTATTAAATTACACAGGTTGTCTTATAGGGTAGTTCCACATTATTGGTTGACGGCTAGTAACGTAGTCAGCTGTCAAAATCCTTGAAAAATATTAATTATTAACTATTAATTTAAATTTTTCCCTCGCCGAAATGCTTACCTATATAGATATGAGACAGCCTGTATAGATTGATAATCTTTCCTACTGAGTACGTAAATATAATATGACGACCAAATAAATTAATTAAAAACCAATTTTAATAGCACTTTACAATACATCAAAAAATGTAACGACCAAATAAATTAAAACATTATTTGAACATGAAGCGGAGTAGGAATAATATAAAAATCGGACTACTTAAAATTCCTGTTTGTAATTATTAATTTTAATACAACTAAAATTTACTTTTCACTATGGCAAATATTCGCCGTTTGGAAACAACATTTTAATTAAAATAAGATTAGTGTTTATTATATTGTTATGATATATAATTAGTTATTTTGATGTTGTGGTTTATTGTTCCATCTCAGATATTAGAGAACTTATTATAAAATTATCAAATTGCTTTATTTTATTAACAATTAAAATTTATCAAAGTTTCATTTATCATATATTTGGTGCATATTTTTTTAGAGTTCCGTAGAAAACAAGGAACCCTTATAGGTTTCACTCTGTGAAAAAGTGTACTTTTTAATAAAAGTTAAATAAAATAAAAGTTATTATTATACAAACGCAGTATTACGAATTAATTTAAGAGTTATTATTTTGTAAAAATATGATACATAGAAAATATGCAGTAAATTAATTATCTCGATTTAATTAATTAAAATATTCTCGACATTGTAACAGCATCATTTACATCAAATTCTAGGTAGATATTTTTAAATGAAATTTATCAATTTTAATTTTAATGCAAATATGTTCCTATTAAGTATAAATTTTAATCTCACAATAAATTCAGAAATGGTTATTCTACCATTTACGTAATGTTCATCTCATGTAATAAATAACAAATGAAAACTTAATTAGATTATTCATAGCTATTTCGAGAAAATCTAGAAATCAATGAATTCCGAAAATGTAGCGAGAATTTCTAAAACGTTTGTGAGCGTAGCTCTTTACAACTGTGTGTGAACAGTGGTGGAACAATAAGGTTGCAAGAATGGGTCCACCGAAATTTTATGTTTCGACTAACGATGATTTCTAGGGCTCCGAAGAAACATACACCGGATGCTCCATTTTAATTTATCCAGGTCAATATTTCGAAAACTAAGCAACGGTGAAAAATGTTTTAGATCAAAGTTATAATATTTCCGGGGGGAGGGGGGGGGGGGGGTTATGAGGTAACTTATTTTTTCAAATTGTAATCTATATTTTTTATTACAGATTCGTAATTTACAAAAAAAATAAACAACTTTTATCCAAAACATTTTTAAAGAAAACTTCAATTACAATAAATGCATATTTACGAAATAGTTGAGAAACTATTTTTCCAATCTCTAGTAATGTATATGCATAAAAAAAATAATACCATAAATTTTACTTGAGTGTTTAGGAGTACAATGATAAATCTTTACCACGACCTTCGTATTTGTTACTCCACTGAATGTGAGATAATTCTATTAACTACGATACATAATATGTTTATCTATATGCCGTACTTTACATTATTGTTGTTTACTACATGTAATTAAATGGGGATGCTAGAACTAGTGATTAATTTTCTATGTAATATAAGTTTACTAGCTATAGTTTACCAGAGTTAACATACTTTTAAACAGCTATTACACAATACTCAACAACGAGATGTTGGCTGCGGTTTGTTTTGTGGGAATTGTAGTTAAGACAAGAATATTTTAGTTTAGTTGACATTTTTAGGTAGTTCTCGGTTTACGACAAGGTTCCGTTCTGTATTTTTTATTAGTGGTCTAGTATTAAATTTTATTTTTCTTTGATTCAATTCGCTTAGTTGTTTTTATTACCATTTTAGTATGACATCACATGATTCGATAGAAACTTTTCAGTGTATTACGAATTTTTTGGTGTCTTTTTCGAAAAGTTGTGTTATCAAAAGTTATAAACAAATATCTTAAGTAAAAGACAAACACTAGGCAACATTTTGAAACGTTGAAATATAGAAAATTTTCAGAACTGAAGACCAAAAAAGGGCCATTCAATTGCATTTGGGATTTTTTTAATTGGAAAGATCAATTTAAAATTTTGAAATCGGAGAACATTTTTTTGAATTATATTAAAACGATCACAAAGCTTCTAGTATCTTCGATATTGCGAGGCAGCAAAACTGGTTACCCCAGTGTAACGTGAATTAGTTAATTAAGATTTCATTTTAGTGAAAAATATGTAAGAACAAAACCGTCTAAAAATTGATCAAAAATATGAAAAAGTTTTGAGCGGATCGAAAAATTAGTTTTTTGTCTTTAGCTCTTAACTTTTAATAGGACAACTATTTTATCTTAATCAGGCCCTCTATCTTTAATAAAGTCGTAACTACATAAAACGTACGTATAAAAAAAACTTAAGAAACAATTTATTTTACGCGACTACGTTTATTTTTATAGTTTTACATATATGTATGTCATAGAAGCTGTGCAAATTTATGTAAATGTAACAATGTGGGGAAGAAACAATCCAGTCTAATGAACCTACTCACAAACATGCACACGATTCGTTAACGACAACGGGAATGAAACCGTCTTTAAAAATCACACAGTCTCTGTTGTTCTGAATCTTAAAAACAATATTTTTAGGGTTCCGTAGAAAACTTGGAACCTTTATAACTTCGCTCTGTCCGTCCGTCTGTCTGTCTGTCTATATAAATTTTATAACGATTAAGATGAAATATAGTATACGGATGAAGACTGATAACCCAAAACGGAAATGATAAGATTTAAAAAAATATATATATTTTTTGGATCCCTTTCCATAGACTGAAAAGAATATCCAAATTTCCATTAAGTGGGGTATTTTCAGATAGGTCTGCATTTAATGTTCTAGAGATCAAGAGATGTTCATGACTGAGTTTATGGATTATGTTTATTGTTTTATTAAATAAAAAAACTCGTTATCTCAAAAACTGTTGGTTGTACATGAAATTTGTAAATTACCCTTTTTGTAGACAATTTTCTTATGAACAATTGTTATATTACCAAAATTAGCGTACAACCAATATAAAACTAGAGATTAGCAAAACCCTGATTATTGTAATCTTAGACCTTAAATTATTTACATTGAAATGGACTTTTTGCACGTTGTTTGTAATGCCAAAATAAAGATGTTTTTTTTTCTTCAGAATTTATCAAGAAGTTTTATATACTTTTTTTCGTCTAAAATGACTGGACTATAAGTATAATATCACGAATACAGGTAAAAAGACAAACGCTCTTTCGTTATTATTGAGCGTGAAGGAACTAAGAGCTTTTAGAAATAAATCAGTGCAACGCTCTCTTAATTATATTATTAGTGTGTTTCCATGCTTATGATAATTGGCAAGCATTTCAGAAAAATAATTTAAAAAAACATCTGTCAAGTGATTCTTCTTCGTGCTAAATTCACCAAAGGGAGTTAATTATCGAACAATTTTTAATAACTAACAACAGACAATGGTGAATCTATTTCTTTTTATACAATTTTATTAGAAAATATGAATTCGCTATTTTTCTTAATACGTGCCTGATTATTAGTGTCGTATATTTCTGAAATAGTTATTTTAAAAAAAAATTTAATCAAATGTATATAAATGTCAAATTAAATTTAAGATTATCGAAACAATTGTCGATGGCTAGAACTTTTGGATCCTTCAAGAGAAAGATTTATCGTTTTTATGATTGATGGGCTTATACTAATATAACAAGTATCTTTTTATTAAATCGATTTAATTACCAAAATCCGTAAATATAGTTTTTTTTTTAAATTATAGCCTTTTATTTTGTTTATATATTTTTTCTCCAGTAATGGATAAAGTAAAACCAGTAATGGGCACCCAGTGTCGGACACTTGCTAATGATTATGAAATGATAAGTACTACGACATAAAAGTTATAAAATAATGAAAAAAAAAAAAAATTCTATATCCAGACACTGGATGTAAAATTTTCTTTCGTGTAAAAATGCACCGATTTGAATTTTTTTTTGGGTAAATGTTTATCTCTGTGAGTACTCCAGACCTATTGATTTTGGTGCTAATCGGATAAGGAGTTTTGGAAATATTCCCCCCACCCCAAAAAAAATTGTATAAAATTAAAGCAAATGAAGTAATACAATACATTTTTTAGAGGGGGGTTACATGGATCATGTTTCTCTCACCCCCCTCACCCCAAACACAATTAAAATTTGCAAAAAATGGATTTACATGCCTATTCCCCTCCAAAAAAAGAAAAAAACGAAAAATAAGAAAAAGAAAATTTAAAATAAAATTTTTCGTGATCATTAAAAAAAATGTAAATATAAAAAAAAATATTATGGAACATGGAAGTAGTACAATCAGAATCTGCTTTTATCTCGGACACGATTTTTCGACGGTACTTAAAGTACTTTAAGTAAAAAGAAGGTATTTGGTTACATCAGGGCTATTTTCAGTTTTCGCCAGGGGCGCATCGACCCCGAGCTACGTCACTGCTCATACCTTCTTGTTTATCCGGAGCTATTCGCAAATTCTGTCCCCACTTCACGACAACGCTCTTACATCTGTGGCGCGTATTCATACTCGAGTGTCCCATCTTCGCTTTGTTTTATCTCAAGCTGTACCTACCTACTCGTATTGCATATTGTGTATAATGTATGCATGTGCAATGTATACGTGCTGATACTGGCTTATCTTTTTTTATCCACATGTCTGTGGTTGTGGACGTGTTAATCTTGTAGTTAGTCTTATGGGCTAGGTTTTATTGTCTGATTGTTCCCGTACTGTTTATTGTTTTTAATGAGAAAGAATGTTGCCAAGGAAACACCCCGGATTTCCCCATCTATCATAAAAATGAAAATTTCTGGTATTTTTAGGATTTTGTCAATTCAGTTCTGAAAGCTTACGTTGATTATCGATAAAATACATAATTATCATTTACTTTTTAGGGTTTCGTAGAAAACTAGGAACCATTATAGTTTCGCTCTTTCCATCCGTCCGTTCGTTTTTATAAATTTTATACCGATTAAGATGAAATTTAAATTGATAACCCAAAAACAGAAATAACGAGATTTAAAAAAAAAAATTTTTTTGGACCTTCTTCCAATAGATTGAAAAGTATATTAAAAATTTTTTTTTCACTAATCCAATTGAGTTGGGTGTTTTTAGATAGGTTTCCTAAAATACAAGAAAAAATGTCGAATGACTTTTTTTTATTTGCTTTTCAATGTCGTTATTAGAGCGTCTCACCCCCTTATAATTTTTAAAATTATCAATTCAAAAATCTGAAAAATTCATGAATATAGCTTTTAATTAGTATTTTCAATGAAAATTATAACGAACACTGACTACGGAACTCTGTAAAGTGCGTGCCCAACACGCACTTGGTCGTTTTTTTTATATTTCTGCATAGTTTTCTTTCTCACTAGAAAAACTTATGGATACTCCCATGGGTAAAGTGAAGTAAAAGATAATGGTGTAGGATATGGGTACTACACTTAATGGACAGTCACTTATAAAGTCGTTCAGAAACGAAAAGTGTAAATGGAATTTGTAAATAAAATATCTATAGCCAAATAACATCTACTCCTGCAAAGTACTCTGGTGGCAAAATTAGTAAATAAATAATAAGTTATAACTAATTTACATATAATATAATATGTTTGTTGACTTGGACAGAAGCCATAGGAAAAACAATGAGTATTTTTTGTAATATGTAAATTGCAAAGGTATGAAAATTGAGAAAAAATAATTTTAATTATAATTTTCAAGTATAATATTTCCCAAGAAATAACTACCAATTAACACTTCATTTAATATCTTAAAAATAATTAATATAACATTTTTATTTAATTTAAATATAATAAATGAAGTAGTTGTAAAATTACATGTATTGAAGTTTTCGGGACATAATAAAATCAGTAAAAAAGGAATTAGAATGAATTAAACATGTCAAATTAAACTCTCATTAAATTGTAAACGAGAAAATACAAATGTTTACGTTGTATAAATAGCACATATGCGAACTTCATCAGTTAATTAAAAATAACGAAGAAACCATTTGCGTTGGGCCGAAATAACACTAAACAAAAATACCCGAGTATCAACAATTGTTTCAGAGTAGCAGAACAAAACCGGATAAATTCATTTTTACAAATTTTACAGAGGTCAAAATGTAACTACCCTATTTTCATGTACTTTTTGAAACTTTTAAGTATGGTTATAGGAGAGTTTTTAATACGCTTGATGATGGATAAGATGGATAACTTTAAAAAATTTAGATATTCGGTTTTGTTCCACTACAAGTTGGATTTATCCAAATTTGAACTACAGAGACATTATAACCTGTAATGGCAAAAAGTTGTATGCGAAAGAAAACAATAATAATTAAACATTTTAATCAATAAGGTACATTTTGATAAATAAATTTTAACGTAATAACCGCACAGAATTTTTTTTTGTCTTTTTACACTGGATTTTTTTTAATGCTCTAAAATTCGGTATGGGGTTAAAAATTGCATTCTAAATAAACTTTCTCAGTGAATTTTTTTCATATTTTGAAAAATATAGGTAGTTCTTGGTTATTTTTACAATATTGCTTATAAAATATGAACTAATTTTTTTATACGTTAGTTTTACATTAAGCAGGACTCACCAAATATCATTCCGAAATTCAAAAACAATTACATATATCCTGGGACACACTGTATATTCCTACAATGTTGATCTTGATAAAAGAAGTCAATAAATATGTTACACAGGTTTGCTTTTATTCAATTCTTTTCTGTGAACAAACAACTCAGGCTGTCGCTTCCTGTATCGTAACTGATCAGTAGTTTTCTGGACGATTTCCTTGAAAATATAGCATTTATATTCGGTGTAGTGTCTTCGATAAATACCTGTGATCCAGTGTTACCACCTTTATATTAGCGTCACAAAGACCCAAGGGCAAAAATTGCAAAATTAATATTTTTTTATTCGTTCAATTACACAGGCCCACAAAATAAAAAAAGTGGTCTGAACTTTAAATGTGAATAGACTACCCTTATGAATTTTGAGCCACTAAATTCGAATCCGATCTCAGAATTTCCCCTAGACCCCACTTGTGTGTAATACAATATATGTTTGGTATTACAAGTGCTATAAAACAGCATAAATGATACTCCCTATAATTTTTATTTGGGGGGTATAATGGACACCCCTCAACTTTTTTCAAAATTTATTATATTTTCTTCCATAAATCAATAGAATGTAGTATTCTGAATACAATGATGTAAAATTTCAAAATAACGTATCTTCAAACTTCGGAAATATCGATACTTTTGTAGCCCGCCATATACGTATATAAAATAATACGTAAATAAATAATAATTATAGGGGGTACCACATTTATATTCGTTAAATTTTAATTATGAAGAATAAATAGTTTCGATATAAAAAAAAAACTTCAAATTATCTTATTTTCAATTGCCTAGAAAACGCCTAAAAAACGAAAAAAATAAAATATTAAAACCCGCTGTTAATGAAAAAAATCGGCGTATCTGGATGAAAATCGGGCAGGTGGCAACACTGTGTACTGTGTAGTGAACTAAATATATCTTGATAAAATAAATTATTTTTCTTCCTTGTTATAAAACATCTCGTAAAAAGAAACGACAGTAAAAGTATATTTTTAATTAGCTTAAAATAAAATTAAATTAAAAACTTTTTATCTACGTGTACTATAACTTTTACTACTTTACATAAAAATACTATTTTATGTAGTTAGAATATAATGTAACATATATATTTATTTAAAAGCATATTTGTTTATGTAAGTAGTGTACTTTTTAATTTATTTACATGGTATTTTTATTCAGTTCAGTTTGTTTGAGCATAAAAATTAAATAAAATAAATCAAGTAAGGCACTCGCACTGTGATGTGTAAACATATGTATGTTCTGCATCAATGTTTTCAAGGAAAATATTGATGCAGGTTTCATCAAAATCGTCCAGTAGTTTTTAAGTAAATACTATATAATAAAAATTAATAAAATGTATTTTTTTAAAACAAAAAAAAAATGAAAAAACACATCTACTAGTGTTTCCTCGTGCTAAATTCACCAAAGGTAGTTAATTATTGAATAATTTAAATAAAAACGATCAAGAGTTCAGATAAATTGCCAGGCATTGGTTAACCGTTTAATTTTTAAACAATTTTACTAAAAAATATTATCATCTGATTTTTTAATACCAAAATATATTAATATCAAGACGGTTGTGACAAAAAAGGTTATCCACCATCTTGGGGCGTCCACCATATTAGGTTTAGAACGCTCTTAGATTGTATATTATTGCATTGTCACCGGAATTATACATTTATACAATATATGATTTAGTTATTTCTTCATTTAGCTAGTCATTAGGTTATTTTTATACAACAGATTAGAATTTATTAATTAATCACGTACTAAATAAATAAAATATAAACGTGTCAACACGTTTTACATACATAACGTTTAATACATAAAACATTTATTTAATTAAAAATGATATGCGTAGTGTCAGATGTGCCTAATTGAATAATGAAGAGAAAAATAAAAAAAGTTGAATACATAGACATGATAAAATAAAAGTAAAATTTAATTAACATTTTTAGACAGGCTGGAAAATAATATAAAATATCAACATTATAGTCAATAAAAAAAATCGCAAAATGAAATTTGTTTTGTTTTAATTTTCTTAATAGAAAAAAGTTGTAATTGTGTCACGGGATTTTTTCACACATAATACAACAGGGGTAATTTAAAATTTAAAAAAAATTTAATTCATATTATTTTTTATATTTCTCTCTTACAAATTAAAGTGACCTTTTTTATGCTTCACACTTACACTTTTTTAACTTCGCAACACGAAGTTATTGAAATCAGTCCGAAAATCGAAATCTAAAATTTCAACATATTTTTATATTTCAAGTTCACTATAGTATATTTACACTATTTTCACACCAATTTTTTATTTTATTTCTATTTTGATTTCTAAAAACTAAATTGAATTATAATCTCAGTAATAATATTAAATGTAAGAGTTAATTAATAATACTTATATCTAGAAGACGTTTTAATGATTCACATTTTCCACGATTACACCTACAGAGTTGAAAGGTCAAATGCATCGTCTTCATTCTTCCGAACTCATATTACACACAAAGCAAATAGTGTCTGTATTATACACCGAAGTAAGAATTCGTATAAAATAACATATTCCAGACTAAATTTCAATATTCGATGACATACAAAAATTTCCGCTCATTTGAAATCGGTATCAGGATAGCTTTCGATATCACACCGTCGCTGATTTAGCCGTCCGCGTCTCGAACGGTGCCTGTAGATTCAAACGGTCAGGGTCGCGGCTAAGAAGGGGTGATAAAAATTATAAAATTGAAAAATCAGACGCCCTCTAGCTTACATAAGGTACTAGTACTGGCATTAGTCTTGGATATGACCCCAGTACTGAATTGTATATAATCAGTGCTGTTCATAATCTCGACTGTGATTCAGACAATTAAAAAACTTGAAAATATTTACAATTTACAATATGTATTTAGGTTATTCGAACGTTAGAGCAATGTATAGATTAGTCTAATAATATACTGGCACCAGTCTTGGATATGACCCCAGTAATGGCTATTTAACTGTCTTACAGCGTGATTTGATAGGTGTCAAAATGTGAACATTTAAACTGGTATAATTAATTCATCAATTATTATATTATCATAGCGACTGCTTTACATTGTTTCAAAATTGACGATTATTTCTTTTATATCTTCTATAATCATTAGCAAGTGTCCATCACTGCGTGTTCATTACTGGTTTTAATTTATCCATTACTGGAGAAAAAACATAAACGAAATAAAAGGCTATAATTAAAAAAAAAACTATATTTGCAGACTTTAGTAATTAAATTGATTAAATATGATTAAACGTGAGTTTATCAGAATTATAAAAAAGAAGCCCGTCAATCACAAGAACAGTAAACCTTGCTCTTATAGCGGCCATAACTGGTGCCAGTACCTTATATAGTTTTGACTGAAAAGGACGAATGGACGACAAATTGAGATTAATAGGGTTTGAAGTTAAATCTTTACGGTTTTGAATGATATTAGTAGATTTAGTTTATAAAAATTGATAAATTTAGAAAATTTTTTTTTACTAATTTATTATTTGATACCGTGCCCTTCTATAATTGAATTTTCCCTTATTACTGATCCCTTGTAAATAATTAGGGCAGCCGAATGATCAACTGACATGAGTTGGTCAGTCTCCCTTCTAGACACGGCCCTGTAAACGGTCACGTAGAGAAGTCGCGCAGTGCAAGGTTTATTAAATTCCGCCTTGGTTCGAAACGACTTTTATTTGATGAGGCGAGACATGCCTAGAGGTGGCCGAACGTGCTATTTACGATGTTACTATGATATCTTGTTTGTACAATATTATTTTTTACTTCCTATAGTTTCACTTCAGACAAATATAAAATGACAAAAGCAGTTCAATAAATCAAATTGTGGTTGTAAATAGAGACATTATTACAGATGAAGAGAACACAAAAAAATTGAATTTATTGTTTTATTTGACGTGGTTCAAATCATAGTACAAATATTTTGTTGTTGAGCATATAAAGATTGTGCTGGAATTCATGTAATTGTTTTAATTAATTGTATTGCGTTTGTTATTTGAATTGATTTGACATGAAAACATGTACTAGTGTATATCAATACAATGTAAATTATTGGAATGTTAAATTCATTTAACATACCAGTGTTTCTCAACATTAACTGTAGGGGAGACTGGGGCTAGTTGGCATAGTTTTTATTTTTTTATTTTTGGTGTTAAAAGTTTGTCTTTATACCTGGCGTCATGTTGATGAACATCTGAACCAACTAAACTAAATATGTTGTTTTTTTTTAATAAAAAGTGATGCTTGCAACTTACTTACTTGGCTGGAAATAAAAAAAATTGCAGTCAGAAACTACAATGGAAGATGCAACGTCTTAAGACAGTTTATTAGCGCTCAGTGCTTACAGTTGTAGAATAAAAACGCTCTATGCCAACTAGCCCCGGTCTAGAGTTTCACTTATTGGACAATAGTTCCAAAGTTAGCTTTTATGGACAACGACCTACAGAAGAAAATCATCTTTTCAATAAACATTTTTTTCTAAAATTCGATCCCTTTAATATTTTGAGTGTCAGATTTTTTTCTCAGCCTGTATATGGAATAACTTTTACATAAAAATGTATTTAGAATATATTTGACTTCTAAACGGCGCACCGAGATTACCGTATTTTGAAGTAAACTTTAAACAATAGATACGGAAGTGAACATAGATTACAATTCCAGAAACACTCAACCAAGTACTTACAAGCCCTATTTCCGGATCATCTATGCTCACTTTCGAAAGCTCTTGCAAAATCTCGCACATTTGTGAAAACAAACACTTAAATCAAACACCGAATTCTTGCTAGAGGTATTTCTACAGACCCTGGTGTGGATCCAGGAATAGTTTTGACGGTTTTTAGTATCGATGGATGGGGCATTTAAAGTGTTACAGATTTTTATCCAAGAACCATCGCATATTTGAAAAAAAATGGTTAAACCAAAAAATGTTTGTTTATGAGGGAGTAATCAAATCAACAACATCGATTTTTTAAATAGGACCCTGTAGTATTTATTTTACGCGAAAAAACATTAATATTTCATTGAAAACTTTTTTTTGAACAACCTAGTTTCTAGTATAACAAATTTCGTAATGCACGCCTATACATTATGATTGTAAATACAAATAGAACTTGTAAGATACTCGAAAGATAAAGACTCCTTGTGTAGAACATGTCGACATACACTACGTAGAAAGAAAACGACGAACTTTACATAAAAAATTCAAACACATTCAACTATTTTACATCATTCTAACGACTGCCTCATGATAGCTGACTATGTAGATGTTGAATACAAAATGTTTGATAATGTTCTTGTAGCAGAGAATATGACATTTTTTTGTGGTAGAAGTAAGGGAAAGTGGGGTAGTTATGAATGCGGGGTAATCGCGAATTCAGTGGTTTCAGTATGATAGAAGAAGAACGCTAATGTTATCCGTATTGTTTACTAGATTTACCCGTGATTTCGTTCGCGTCATATATACAGGATGATTTACAACTAGTGTCCGGAAATTCTTCGTGAGGGAGCTACAGTCTTTTTCCCAAAATTAGTGTTTATTTAATATCTAGAGAACCTATTGTGGTACAGTTATGAAATTTGATATAGGGATTGGTATTAATAAGTGTTATCGATTTCAAGTATCAAATAATAATCATTTAGACCAGGGGTGTATTGGGCCTGTGGGCCCGCCGATTTTTATTTAGTATTTTTTTTGTTTTTGAATTTTTTCTTGTAGCTCCCTCACGAAGAATTTCCGGACATAGGTTCACATAAGGTTTTTTTGCTTAAAATTACATCCTCGATCTACCGTTAAATTTTTTTACACTAGTTCTAAATCACCTGTATAATGAGATGTATATAATTTGCGTAGAATTTAGGTTAGGATAAGTTGTCACCAACGAAGAAGAATAAGTAGAAGAAGATTAGGTAATACAGATTCCTGTTATCTATATACAATATACATATAATAACATGTCCTGGCTGACTGACTGATTCATCATCGCAGAGTCAAAATAATTTCGGGGATATCTTCTTTTTATGATGCAAACACTCACTAAGAAAGGATTTTTCGAAATTCAACCTCTACGGAGGTAAAAGGGGGTGTAAAAGTTTGTATACGGAAATAATTTTTATTACAATACAGAACATGGAAGTAAAAAATACTAGATAAAAATAGACTTTATACATTTCAAAAATCTAAAATATATTTCCGAATATTTTCTTCACACATAATAAATGATATTTCAAGAACCTTATTGATCTTAAAGAATCGCCGACATTAATCACACTTATTGAAAAAATATATTGAATTTATTGCTAATCTACACAGTATATTAAACTGCGAAACATATTTTTGGAGACACAATACATCTTCTCAAAGACAATAAACAATCTTATCTTTCTAAAACTTATAGTTTCTCCATGTCTAGTATCGAGAATACAGCAAACTTTGCTTTTTCGCGTCTATAAATCAATGTACACATACAGGCTGTGATAAAAGTCTGGAAACGATTATCACAAAAACGAAACGTTTTTGAGAAAAATGTTTCGGACTAAAGTTGTAGGGTTTTAAAAGTTCTATTCAATGATCACATCCGTTTGACCTTGAGTCAAGGCCAACATGATTTTTTAAAATGGAATACTCTATTTTTTATTAGACAGTGTTTAAGATGATAGCGAGACGTTTCTAAAACACTACTTGATGACGTATTTTTGTTGAGAATTAAATCTGTATCCCAAACCGGACCACTCTATATATAACATATATAAGGTTTCCGTTTTTTGTTCATTTTGAGGTTTGGAACCTTAAAAAAACATTTGTACAGTAATTTTTAAATTTACATAGTTACTGTATATAAACCCATCAAACATATTTCTATACACATGTATACATATATGGTTAAATCGATCCAAAATATGTAAATTTAGTTTACATAAATTTTCATCTATATAAGTACAAAATGTTGTAACATCAATAGAACCAAACTACAAATTTGGTTTTGTAATTAAAATAGTGATATATACAAAATTTGTTATTTTAATAAAGTTTGTCACGAGCCAGTCTATTCAAATACGATATAATAGAATTTCTATTTAGATGCTTAAAGGAATGGATGTACAATATACATATATATGCATAACCTTTGTTAACATGAAAGCAACAAGATATAAATTTAGCTTTATACTATCAAGTTTTAATGAACTTCGGTATCTTTTTAAAGAAAATGCCCCGAGCAATTTAAATTACTGCACTGTATAGATAGTTATAAAAGGTGATAAATATGATAATAATAATTCATACTAATCTAGATTTATGTATTAATAGTTAGGGAGGTGGTTAACATTTTTTAAATGATTCATTCGTGCGTCAGTTCAAAATTGTGAAGATCTAACAATAAAAAAATATTAAATACCGTTTCTGCAATTACGGTATTGAAGTTAATCTTGGCTATAATTAATAAAAAATCAAAAAGATAAAAACTATATTTAGTTTTTTAGGGTTCCTTAGCAAACTAGAAACCCTTCTAGTTTCACTTTGTCCATCCGCCCGTCTATTTGTCTGTCTGTCTATATATATATTATATATCTATTAAGATGAAATCTGTTAACGAACGTAGAATGATGTCCCAAAAATAGAAATGAGATTTTTGACTTAATATATCCTATAACCTGGCCAGAGAACATATCTACGAATTTAAAAAAAACACGTAAATCGGATAAGTGGTTCTCGAGTTATAAGCGCACTAACAGACAGACAGAGAGACGTTAAGCTTTATATATATTTTAAGGATGACAAAATAGGAATTCAAATATAAAAAAGTAACTTTATATTGATTTATGTAAACTAATTGTTCGTTTAAATTTTTAAAATGTCTTCGTATCATCCAAGTTTTAAATTAGAAAAGTACTTTTTTAATCAAAATTTCTATTAAAGTTGTACAATGTTAATTAAATACAGTACTATCCCAATCTTCTTTCTGTATAATTATTATACATTTAAACTTTAAACTTTTATTTTCATTTACTATAATAAAATTCAGAAGTTACATTTCTGTACACATTTTTCTTGGGCATTGAAAAGTCTGATTTGTCATATTTGGAAATGTGACGCTCGTCAGCAGTGCGTTTAACTTAACGAGTTTAACGCGCTGCTGACGCGCCCGGTTGAAAGATTTTGAAGGCTGATTATGATAAAAGGGGTTCTTACTTAGTATACTGTTTACAAATAAATTTTCAGATTTTATAAAGTAGTTACAACATTTTTACAAAAATAAAACCGCCTCTGCACCAAACGCTAACGAAACTAGCTGACTGACGGCAGGCTGTATCCTTACAGCACAAATGTGACGTAATATCAAAAAATTAGTCTTTATAAAGTAGTTGCAATTTTTATCGCTCACCTCCCCGACTATAAGTATTATGATTTTATTGTGATTAAATTAAATATTCTGTAAACTGCTACTACTGATCAAAAAAAAAAAGTGAAACAAGCTTTGGCCTTCCTACAATGTAATATACTTACATATAATACATATGAAATAAAATAGAGTATGTTATTTGCATACTTATTGTTATTAAATTGAAATCCTTCGAAGCAGTGCGGCCTTAACCCATTTTCGATAAATAGGTGAGAAAATCGCTGTTTTCTCTGAACTCTGTAAGCTGAAAGATATTTATTTTCTTGTTTACAATAAAATTTCTCAGATTACTAACGATTTATAACAGTAAAGGATTCATTGGATAAAATATATTACTAAATATTTTGTATGAACCTTTTATTGTTACAACTCTTATCTAAGAAATATAAAATTTGTTATTATTGAAGTTATATTATTTGCTAGGTATTGAAAAGCATTTATGCGAATTTAGTGTCGGTTCCTGGAAACGGTATTTTTAAAAACAAATACACTGTTTGTTTGACAAACATATTATTAACTATTATTTAAGATACATTATAAGTGCTTGCCAATAATAGTCTAAGAGTGGCTACAAAGGAAGCTTATATACTATTTATACTTCAGTTTTTTTTTAATATTTAGTAACTAATTAGAGAAATATAAGCGAATTTGATTGAAAATAATAATTTGTTTATAAATGAGGTGGTTAGTTCATGATCTCTGTGGATTTTTTGGTGTTATTTCATATTGTAGCAACACTCGCTCAGTTATATTATGATTAAGCGAGTTTTGCTCAAAAGTGGTATTACAATATGAAATAATCTCAAATGGCTGAGACCCGAGTAAATTTGAGTATCTAAATATGACGCGATGCGCCCAGGAGTAAAGCCCCTAGTTAATACATAACAATTGAATTATTAATTTTATTAGAGATTAAATGAGATTCACAAAATAGCGATTTTTAAGTATAAGGTATGACATTAATTAAGTTTGGAATCAAAATTTAAAAAATTAATTAAATGTGAAGCTAATAAAGTACAGATATGAATGAAAATATGTAGTTTGTGTTTTTATCAGTAAATTAAAACCACTAGATTAAATATTTGATATGATTATATATATAGCGTCTGGGATCAATTCATTTAAGCGAAATGAGTTATTGAGAATGAGATATTTACTTGTCATTTTTTGCTGTTCATTCGTATACGTAAATACTAACGAACTTTTCTTATTGCGTTATTTCTTTTAATCATAGAGAGTGCAAATTTAATTAAACCAGAAATATATTGCCGAACATTTATCAGTACCTAATTTACATAATTTATCTTGAGTTCTCATTTATTACTTTTTAGACAATTCACAATACTAATTTATCATTATATACTTATTCAAAACTTACCTTATTTTAACTCACCGAGATGTGTATTTATTTATATGTTTGTGGCAACGAATCAACTTTATATATTTACCAGTACAATTTGAAAACACAGTGTCAGCGAGAAGTAAGGCCTTTATACATCACTCAATTTGACATCCAATCTGCAGAGGCGAATAATTGCCTCTCTTCATATTAAAAAGTCAAAGTTACCATGGTAAGAAAGAGGGTCAAATTCTCATGGTTTGGTTATACATTTTGACGTACCACATGCCTTGGTATAAATTTTTTTTTGCCTAGCTGTAGCTCTTTAGTGCCCCCCCTTCCCCTGGAAAATTATTTTTTCAAAAAAATTGTACATATTTTATTAGAGGGTATCATTTTACATGTTCAGTACAAATTTCAAGTTTCTAACTTATATAGTTTACGAGAAATTTTACTTTGACTGAAAAGGACGGACGACAAAGTGAGATTAATAGGATTTCTTCGGAACCCTAAAAAGAAGTTCATCAATCCCAAAAACAGTATACTTTGTTGTTAAAGCGGCCAAGACTGGTGTCAGTACCTTACTTACGTAAATATTTTTCCTGAAATGTAGGTACTTTTAAAATAAAACATTCTGAAATACATAATTAAATTTTATTAATTGTATTTGTCAAGGTACATTTTCACAGTTACACATTTATTGATATACCAATATATAATAATAATTACTCTCGGGTAATGTTTATACAATTGACATAAAACCTTTTATTAACAAATGTCGCCATTATACTATATTGTCTTTTCTCAGCTATAATAAGTAAATAATCTAATATCAACGTGTTATTTACTATATGATATTCATTTGATTGTGCTAACAATTGCAAGAAAAACGTTTCCATTTTTCAAATAAAACTAAATTATTTATACATACAACAATCTATATTACACACTAAATTAATATAACTAAATGATCATGTATAAAAATAATATTTAGAAACTAAGCATTTACTAAATAAATTTATATTATTTACAATAAAAATATACATTTATATACCGGATGTTTTTTTAAAGACTATCTAGTGGATTATTTCGAAAATAACGAATTTACAGAAAAAAGTTTCATTGTTTCGAGGGCGCTAAATATTGACATTTATTGACTTTGTTGGGTTTTCAGGTTCAACATTTCTTTTTCAAATCTAAACCTATATTTTTTCTTGCAAATTCGTAATTTAAGAGAAAAAATAAACAATTTTTGAATGAAATATTTTTTGCGAAAATGTCTGGATTTTTTACTCGATAACTACTAATTTTTATAAATAATTGCAGGAAACAAGAAGTGCTTAGATTTAAGTAAAGATTCTCATAGATTTTTATTTTATTTTTGAATCAATTTTTTTTCCAAAATTTCAAAATTTTATCTTTATAAAAAAGTTACATAAAAAAATTAATTATACATTTTATAAAAAATTCTCCGAGAATCCTGTTTAATTTCAAGTACTTTTTTAATTTTGTTATTTTTCTTAAAAATTTATAGTTTTCAACCTGAAAACCTATCAGAATGACCTTTCTAAGGTCACCCCAATATTTAGCGCCCTCATTTTGTCTGAAATATTTTTTTCTAAAAATTCGTTATTTTGGAAATAATCCGCTGGAAAGTTTTAAAAAAAACACCTGGTATAAAATTTTATTTATCACCATTTTATAATTATAATATACCTATATACAAAAATGCTAATATATATATTATTTTTAAATATATGTAATTTTGTATTTACATTTTGATTCTAACATTTAACACTGTTTGTTTAGCTATGTGTGAGTAATAACACAAAAAATAAACAAATTACTTCATATATTGATGACCGAAACGCATATACAATATTTTGTTTCAATTTAGTCGATCAGAGCCGTACAATTTACATACTATTAATTATATTATGTCTGGATGGTTGAAATTTTCACAATTTCTATTTGTTTACTTGCATTATCAAATATATATTCTATTTAATTGATTTTATAGGTGCTTTTGTATTTTATAATAATAGTAACATTAATATCCGGTATTATAAACGAACTAGCAATATGAAGTTTTAAACCTATCTGACAGTTCTCTTGATGTTTCATGAAGTGGTTGACAATTTTTGTGCACGCATGTTATGTGATCAACTACGGTATTAAAACAGTGACGATATTATGAAAATTATTTTGTACGGTCAGATCAGATAACTGTGTTACAATAAGTTGAAGTATCACTACTCTAAATTCCATAACGAATCCATCACAAAATTAATACCCCATTTGAAAGTGCCTTTATAATACTGGACATAAATTACCCAATTACAAAAAAGCAAAAAGTACAAAATTCAACAATATTTATTATAAAAAAAAGTTTTTTTTCAAAACAATAAAAACAGAATGCTTTTTTTCAGCTAGTGAACAAATGCTTTATTGTTTTATCAAACACAAACATAACATGATGTTCTGTTTTTTTTTGAAAAAAAAAAAAATGTTACTACGTCTAAACCGGACATTAGATGGCAATAATATTTTAATATTCAGGGTATTCAATTTTTTTAAATTAAACATTTTTGTTACAGCCTGAATATTTGAAAATAATTTCTAGGTATCTACATTTACCCATAGTTACATCTGCATTCGAAATATTTTTTTATCTGTTACAGTGTAAGAGTTATCGAACTTTCACGCACTATTACCCCACCTTGTATATTAATTAAAATATTCCTTTTTGTCATCAAAATATAAAGAGTTTCATTTAATTATTTAACATGAAACATCCATTCACATATGTTTTTTTCACATTTAGTTACATTCAACAACATATGGCTAGATTTTTATTAGAATTAATGCGATATACATATTTTACATATATGTATATTATGATTTTAACATAAAATATTTTTTTAGCTTATAGGAGACATTTACATTTAGATATATAAACACTCATATACTAGTACATACAATTATTATATAGGTTATGTCGCTTACATATTTTACAAATATACATTTGGTCAAGTTGATTTGTCGATAAGGAAGGAATGATTAAACACGTAGTTTTATTTCGAAAACATTGTCACTTTATATTATTAAAAATTTTAACTAAAATAAAAAAATATGAGCATGTACTATGGGCTTCAGAAGTCGTCTGCCAACGTAATGGTTGGAATTGCTTAGAAGATATTCGAAAATATTAAAAAACGAACATCAACAGTTATCTTTCTTTGGGGTGGAGCTTATAGTTACATCATTATAATTAAAAACACAAATATTATACGTCAATTTCATTAATTCATTTTATATCATGTTTTACTTATTTAAATACTAAAATTCCGAATATAAAATATTTATTGCCACAAAATTTACTTATACAATTTTCAGTAGATTACAAAATAATTTAACTGTACAAATATGTATATGAGTATCTATAAAAACGAAGAGTACTTTTTTACCTAGCAAATGAGTTTTAAAATATCTGTCTTCGTTTGGTATATGGAGAAATGATTAAAACATTATAATAATGAAATGGGAGGAGCCTACTATGTTTGTGATAAGTGAATTTGAATTAAAACTGGTCGACCACTTCTGCATGCGACTCTCCAGTGAAATGCAGAAGTGGTCGTCCAGTTTTCATTGAAATTCACCTAGCACAAACTCAGTAGGCTCCTCTCATTTGATTATTATAATATTTAAATCATTTCTCCATGTACCAAACAAAGACAGATATTTTGAAACTCACTTGCTGGATAAGAAGTACTCTTCGTTTCTAGTACTCATATATATATTTGTGCGATTAAATTATTATGTAATCTATTGAAATGTCTAAGTAAATTTTGTGGTAAAAAATATTTGATTATCCGAATTTTAGTATTTAAATATGCTCAACTTGATATAAAATTAATTAATGAAATGGACGTATATTTGTGTTTTTATTTAAAAAGATGTAGCTATATAAGCTCCACCCTATAAAAATATAACTGATAATGTTTGTGTTAATATTATTGAATCTGTTGTAAGCGATTCTGACCTTTACGATGGCAGACGACCTCGGAAGTCCATAGTATAGTTCGAAATATACTAATATATTTTTCCATTTTTATACACGAATCTAACACTAAAGGTTTTATTTTTAATCTGTTTCAAAAGTAAGAACATTAATAAAAAAAAAACAATTTATAATTCACATTTATTTATACGAGTATATCTATAGGTACACAAATATTTTTTTCAAAAAATTCTGCTTACATTTAGTGACATATAACATCATAAAACTGACGTTTAATAATCTGGTGTATTAGTTTATTGATTTGATAAATATTCATAATTCTATACTAAAACATACATTTATATAACAAACAATGTTTGAAAAGTAACACAAAAAATTAAAACTTAAAATGTTTCTTTGTTGTTTATTAGATAAATTAGAAAAAACATTAATTGTGATTTTTTTTATCACAATTTATGATATAAATATTTATTATTTTCATAGATAAACAACATAAGTAACGAATTGTTAAAGCGTAATTTACACCATGCTTTTTAACTAGCAGATGAGTAAAAAAACATTGCAATAGTCAAGCAGCATTTTTTTTAAATCAATTCAATTATAATTATTGTAATAAGTTGAAATTTCGATTGAATTTTTATTTTTGGTCTATTAATAAATACACATTTGTATAAAACTGCTAATACAAAAGTTTAGTGTAAATTATACTTAGATAAATTATAAACAATTAAATATTTTTACATAGTCAACGAATAAACAAATAATAAGTTTTACGTATTTATTTTACCCGTAGATATAATATATAATATTCAACATATAACAATTTCAGACTTGGTATTCTTAAAATACGTTTTTATATGTATAACAAACATTTATTGATTATTTTGATTCATCTAATAAGTACCATTAAATAATCTAAAACCCTGTAAATGTTGCTTGCTTTTTCTTATTAACTTCTCAACAGGAAGTTATTGTAATCGGTCTGAAAATCGAAATAAAAAATGTCAACATATTTTTATGTTTCAATTCAACCTCTACGGGGGTAAAAGGTGCAAAGATTTGTGTGGGTAAAAATTTTTTTTGGTAAAAAAAAAGCATACATATTCTAGAATACAATTAATGAAACGTATGTTTCAGTATTTATATTTTTACGTGCCTAAACAGCCATCGAAGAGGTGAAAACCACCCTCAAAATTTGAATTTTAAATACTAATAAATACGTCTATTAATTCATGTTGCTTTGGATACAAACGCAATTAAATTCAAATTATCAGATTATTTATACTAAAAATGTGTATTATATTATTGACATTAGGATATTAGAAAACTAATATTCATAATACAAAGGTGAGTTTTATTTCTGACAAATTCTATTAAACTATATGGAAACAATAAATAATAGTAGTATTTAATTATTTATAGTCATACCATGTTGGGAAGCTGGTTGTGTGGACCTCAAAGATCGAACCCACGGCTTGTTTATTTATATATTTATGTATTTATTGATTGACCAAAGTAAGATTAAGTTTTTAAGAAATTTTTAATTAATAAAACATTTTTAATTTGAAATGAAGTTGTAATAGTATACATACATACATATAAGAATATTTTAAAACAAGCATGCAGAAAGCTGCACGTACTGTATAAATCAACCGCATGCGGTATACAGGTTGCGGGTAATCCATCTCTGTACTAAATAATTCTAAAGTAAAATTTTCACATGCTTTTGTGATAGGATATTGAAATTTAATGTTTAATCAGAATCGATAGGAATTAAAATTCAATGTAGACTTAATTTTATAGTTTCTTAAATATTTTATGAATGTGATTGATGTGTACAGGATGTTCCATAAATATACCGACAAACTATCAGGACATTAAAACAATTGCTTTTTGTTAATAAACCCATGTCCGCAAACGAGCTGTTTCAGCAGGAGAGAAAAGAATGAATCCGACACAAATGGATGTTCCCTTTTGGTTGAACTTTTTTGTAAGAAATTATAGTTCAAAGTATGCTGATCATAATAGGTAATGAGTGTATTCTACGAAAATCTGTAATTTTTGCTTTTGGGAGCATTATGTTTATTTTTAACCGACTTCAAAAAAAGGAGGTTTTTTATAAAGGTTGAAATGTTCTTAGAACTAGCCAAACATTATATATGTATTTATTAATAAAATCGAATCGCTTTTTATTCTTTACAAATTTTTCTAATAATTGATCCTTTAGAACAGAGGTTTCCAAACTTTTTCTACTCGCGGCGCCCTTCCTTTTTTACCCCCCCCCTCCCAAAAAATTCCGCCCGCATTACCTTCTTAAAAATGGGTCACCCTATTATAAATCAAAAATTATAATAACGATTATGTTTTATATTTATAAGAATTGGACTAATTGAGAAAGCCTGGTGGGAGGGTAAAGACAGATATTTGCGTATTGAAACTCTTTGATGCGCGTTCAAAAACCGACTTTGGCCATGTTTGGCAATACATAACAAACTAAGCCAATATGACCATCTACTCATTGGTATAATTGTACAAACATGACAAATATTTGTCTTGTATCACCATGTGAAGTGCCGCCATAATAGAAACAAACAAAAAATATTCTCAGACACGAACAAGTGAAATATTTAAAGAGAAATACTACGTTAAAAGTGAAGTAGTCAGTTTTTTCTATGCAGTACCTACGACAGATACAACACGAGTTAAACATTGACAGACATTCTGCTGCGTGTGTTTTAAATTTTTCATTTGTTCCAGACAAAACTCGCAGAACTGTGGAATTTACTTACATCAAAATATTTATGTACGTTTGTTGAAATTATCAGTTGTATGAAAAAAAACCACTGTCATCTTCTGTAGACAAAATTATTATCTGTAACAACATTTTTTCTATTAAGATGTATAGGAGGTATCTCAAAATGCTATCAAATATATAGCCAATATCAAAAAATATATTATAATATATTAAAATCTTTACAAAAACCAAAATAGTCATATGGGAGGGTTAATTGGTTTCATGTTTGTAAATTAATGACTTTAGCTATAATTTGTATTTGTAAACTTCTATTACAAAATTTATAACGCAGATATTTGTAAATTATAAAATTTGGCTACTTTTGTCTCCGATTGTACCTTTATAACACCCTTGAATCCATCTTGGAATAATATTTATAGAATCTGTTAAAAATAAAATATTACAATTTGTGAGTTGTAAACTTTTTGAAAATGGTGTAGGTGTTGGGTAATTATTGATACATTTAAACCAAGCGTGAGTAAAAGTTAGAGTAATTAGTTTGGCCGATATTTTGATTGGCAAGTTTGCTTCCATGCAAAACTAATTAAAAATAAACAAATTCTTTTTAGATCTTACTTACTGTCAAATGACATTAATTAACAACTTGGCAATATATAGGTTATGGCTAAAAATTAAATATAAATGCTTTCTTCAACTCTTTTCATAAAAAAACGTATTTTTCATTTTTGTTGAAAAGCGAGTTTTAAGGGGCGAAAATTAAAAAAGGTAATAATTTGTGATAGTATGTTAAATTTTTAAATCTTAAGATTTTGAAAGCAAACGATTTAAAAAAATGTCAAGGTGTAATAAATACTTTTATTATTATTATGTATGTATTTGGAACTAACTTCGTTAAATGTAAGGTTATTCTCAACCTTACATTATTTTTAAATGGCGGGGCGCTTTGTAGCTCTAGATTGTAACAAATAATTTGCAATTCAGAATTACTCAGCACCGCCACCATATAAAAACACGATATCAATTATTTAGACCCCTTACACACTAGCGATTTTTAGCAGCGCGATTATCGCGTACTGTGCAATTCAGCATTCGCGTTGCTGAATCGCCAATGCGTAACCGCTTAAAGAATGATAAAATGAGTCACTTTAGTACATTTACACTATTTTCAGAAAGATGTGTGTGTGTGAGTATATGTACGAAATTTCGCAAATAAAAAAGTGCTACTGACTTCGTTGGGGTACCAATTGAAGCATCTTGATGTAAATACGATCTGAAAGAAATTTTATCGAATTCGGTCCAACCGTTTTTGTGTTAGAACAAAAAGACTGCAAAAGTAGATTTCAGAATTTTTTGAAAATGATTTAACAGATCTAATTTATTTTGGTGGCAATCGATACTTTGAAACCTTGGATATAATAATAATCAAATTATTTAATCAATAAAAAAACTGTTCAGATGCGTATTAAGTGATATTTTAGGCCCCTTATAACTGCTAGTCATTAAGAAATTTCATTCTCATTGATGATATCATACAATTAAAATTTTTCGAAATTATTAACGTTGTGAATAACTCCTCCAAAATATGTTTTTAACATAGATAATTAGATATTTTTGACCTTATAGAAGCCATATAACAAAAAAGATTTGACTGTCACGTCAATACGAATATATTCTTGCTAAACTCCATGTCGGTTTAGACCTTATAAAAGGTTAAGCACCCTTGAAACATTGAGGATTCCATTCTCATATCATTTTTCAACACGACAGTAATGCCACTGTTAAATAACTTAGCCCAATAACTAATTACAGTTGTCAAAGCGAAGACGTGCCTGTCTTATGAACAAGTCTGTTGATTTATGTGTCGTAGACATCGACAAGCGAGGAATTATCACAAATGACTCCTCGTTTAAAGTCTGATTAAACGTGATTTTGATTGCCGATCACGTTTGGGGTTAGTTCTGTAACTACACTGTGAATATTTTACACGAATGCGTGAGTTATGTGATGGGTACGTGATTCACAGTAAGAAGAATGTATTTTTCAATGCGGTGTTTTGTTATCATTTTTTATTGCTTGCTAAATTTTATAGTGTGCTAAATGTTTTATTGTTTAATTTGGCAATAAAATTTAATCACTTTTTTTTGGTTCTATTGGAAATTAAAGCAGTATTGCGGTGTGATCACTTAAAATTTTCTATTTTTTTTTACATATTTTGAAAATAAAATATATTGAAAAAAAAATTTAGTAAAATAAATTGAGAAAATTATAAACCGAAATTCAAAGTATTTACGAAGTTATAGTACATAGAAGAAAGCAGGCCATGTTAGTGTAACATCTGTTAACAAATCTTTAAACGCATTTTTCTCGAAACCACTTTTTTATGGTTGGTAGAAAGCAGAAACGAAATTCTAATCAACCGATTGGGCTATAATTTTAACACGTTGTTCTGAACACTAATGGTTATCGTTTTATTTATTTTTTAATTTATTACTAGCGCATTGAACCCGGCGTTACCTGGGTTAATATCCACAAAATCATAGTGACCTAAAATTTTCATCATTCGATTACCCCCTCACAACTTAACATTTTTCCAATATACAATGGTTTTGATATTAAATCTGTTACACTTTATATGCCCCACCCTGTATAATAAATGATCATTACGAAATATTAATAACTTTATATGAGACTCAAATTAATCAAGTCATATGTGTCATATGTAAATATTGTGTGATTTGAAGTTACCGGAATAAAATAATTTTGTACACATCAAAATAGATTTATATGTAGGTATATTCGTATATCAAATGTGAAATATACATATTCATATTTAATATGGTAAACATAGAGTATCAACAAATATTTATATACCGTTGTCAATAATATGACTACAAAGTTCAAAACGGGTGATTTAGTATTGAATTCATTAAACACCTGTATATGGAATTAACACTATGTCTGTTTGTTACATTCTTCTAGTTACACCATATGTATTTTAATTTTTACTATGCAAAAAATGGTACTTAAATAGTGGTCCAATAATAAACCTGGGTTATAAAATGAGCAAAATCATAAATAACCTTGTTTCAACATTTTTTTTAAGTTTCAGTTTCGGCTGAAACTGAGATGAAAACCGAAATTCGGTTTCGGTTTTGGCTCAAAAATCGGTTTCGGTCGGTCTCTAGTTAATTATGTATATTTACCGACTGACAACCATATTAATTAATACATAAACAAACAATCAAAATATATAAATGAATTTCCAATTTATAATAAATTAGATTAAAATGCTATTGTAAATTGGTAATTTTATAAATAACTAACAAATTGGTTTACTATAATTAAAACATCTATGCTGATCGATAACTATTTTTGGTTCATGTGCCCAAGTCATGCCTTCTCGATTTTATCAACAGCTTGTTTGTTTCTTATTGTAAAGTGGAACGAAACATTGGTTGTATATAGCTATAAATACTCGAGCGATAAATAAGATTTGAACTAAAAAAAAAAATTCAATAAAAATAATAAATCGAGTCTACTAATTCGACATACTTTTGCGATTAATAAAAATGAAATAAAAACTTAAAATTTCATCTTGAGACTTCTTTTTGAGAAAAACATATAAAATATAAAACCATTTAAGAACATACTATAAATAAATACTCAAAATTTTTGAATTATAGAAAATAATAAAATATTAATCTATACAAAGTATAAAGAAAGTCCCTTGCCGCGTCTATCTGCCTGTCTCAGTAACTACTGAACAGATTTTATTCCGGTTTTCATTAATGGAAGGTTTTGCAAAAAACATTTTGGTTTAAAAAAAAAGTTGAAAAAAATGGGTCATACCAATTAGAAATTGATATGGAATGATCTTTTTTAGTTTAATAATTTGTTTTTTCAAAATCAATATTTTAAATGGGAAAATCACTCCCCTCTGGTAATGACCATTTTTTAAGCTATAGGGCTGAAACTATTTCCACATTTTTAAAAATTATTTGGAGCTGATTTGGTGGGCGGCCCGGTTAAAATTCGTCATTCAGACGTTATCAGAAATCTTAACAAAGTTTAGACATGCAAATATTCTGGTAAATTGAAAGATGACGTGGCTATTGCAGACGTGTTTATTCGAGTGTAGATAATGCGCTATATTCTCAGATAACAGTCTAATCGTAAATCGATTCCAGAAGTGCATAGCGTCGATGCATAACAATACATTTAGCGAATATACAGAAATTGTATTGTTTACTTCGTCTAACGTATTATGTACAGGGTCGGATTTAGATTATAATCTCGTATCGTATTATGGTTGTTCTTTTGTAGATAGGTATGAGATGTTATTATAAATATTTAATTATTATGTTATAAATAATAATTATTGGTCATCTGCATCTATCCTTATAAAAAAGAACGTGAGATGAGATAAAATAATAGTTATAACCCTTAATTGGCCCCGCCCCTCACAGGTAATGTTTTGATGTTTTTCTAAAAACCTAAGCATCGTGCGTACTCGCCATTATAAGTAATCTCATTACGTCGCGACTCGCGGTGGATGCTGGACGTTTGGTGCTTTGATCGTTAATTGTTTATTTTATTTTCAATAATTAGTTTTTAAATTTAATCAGAACAAAAATTATTTGTACTTTTTGTTCTGATTTAATTCTGTACTTAATTCAACTGTATTTTTCAAAAACCCTAAACAATAATTCCGTAGTCTACGCAATCGAAGCCGCGAGCACAGCGTATAAAATAAAATACAAAAAATAAAATCAGTTACTTATGATCTTTAAATAACGATTATAGAATACATAAACAATCAAATATAACTGCCTATTCACGTAATTTTAAAACAATGGTGAAGGTGCTGGGTAATTTTTGATAGCTACAAATGGTATATTCAAATTTTAAACAAATAAAAATTCTTGATAGGTAAATGTTTAACTAATAGATTATTTAATAATAATACACAACATATTAGTTTCTTACTCGGGTTTTAATTTATTTTATTTCTCCCTTAGGTATTCGTAATTACCCTTCTCTCCCCTACGTATCCAACCTAGGAACAATATTTATTGTAATTGTATTTTAATTAAAATGAACAACTTCAAAAGGATACAAATACTACAATCAGACTGTTTGAGGCATTTACAAAGATGTACTATATGTATTTATTATAATGGCGTATTTAGTACAAAAGGTATTAATTAAATAATTGTTTGTATTAGTATTTAGCTAATAAATTTATAAAGAGTGAGCTTTTATGTTAGAAAGCAATTACATTATCCCCATCATTACTCTTGCATTTACTGAGACATTCACAAGACAAATAGATAAATAAATTAATGTTTTCTTAACCCGTTTAAACTCATCATTAGTTGATGGTAAGCGATATACAAAGATATAATTAATTGCGAGAAAGCTACAAATGACGATTTTTTAAAGCAAATTGAGATAACTTTTTCTAAAGAAATATTTTACAACTAACATTGTGTTGTGGGAACCTTTATTATAGAAAATTTAATACTTGAAAAAATTTAGATATCTGGAAAAATAAATATCTTGGGATATCACCCGTCCCCATTACTCACGATTTTAAGCATTTTGAAATAGGATCTAACCTAAATTAATCCAACTATCCAACCTAGTTTCATTAATATCGGTTCAGTGGTTCATGAGTTATGCGTGTGACAAGGATTCAGGGGACAGACACACAGATAGACACACAGCTAAACAGATATGGAAGTGTTTGTCTTGATTTGAAACGGAAAGATCAAGTTAAAATTTTGAAATCGGAGAACAATTTTTTTCTCATTTTAAAACAATCACAATGCTTCTCGTATCTTCGATATTGCAAAGAAGAATTAAAATAAAAAACAAAATCTATTGTTATGAACGACAGAAATTGCAGATTCTTGAACGTTAATAAAAGAGTACAGGGTCTCATATTTGATTATTTGTGCAGCTTTTAAATATCAAGAATATAAACATTAAGAGATGTTAAAACAACTTATTGTTAGTGTCAAAAACGACTATCAATTTTCATAAAATAGAAATATGTACTTATTTCTTGACACAGCAAGAAATAATTTGATTTGAAAGACACACGTCAAACAGTATTGTTTATAAATACTGTAAATTCAATTCTTCAGTTTGACATAGACAAAAAATCAATCGTGACGTCAGAAGTTTTAAACGCGTTCTCAAGTGACGTGCTACCAACTCTTAGGAAGTAAATTAAGTTCGTTACGCAGTGATACTCAAAAACTCGTAGAATTATTGACTTGTGTTTCCTTTTATTCGTTTATATTTAACGTTTTTTTGTATTTCTGAATTTTTTGGAACGATATTTTTTTTTTGTATATTAACTTCTTTCTATTTACAAACTTTTATTCGACACGTATATAAGTCCAATGACAATATGGCAGACGCTCCAAGATGGCGGATTACCTTTTTCATCACAACCTCCTTGATATTGGTATTAAATGAAAGGGTTTGACGAGTAGGATACGATAAGTTATGTGAAGTCATTCTAAATCCAATATGGTGGACGCCCCAAGATGGTGGATTACCTTTTTCGTTACAACTCCTTTGATATGGATATAAAATGAAAGGATTTGACGAGATTTACCTGTTATTATGTTAGTTAGTTCGTTAGTTAGTCAGTCAGTAACTGAAAATTTAAGTATGTATTAGGGGTGTACCGGTACTGGAATTTTCAATTCTGGCCGGAACCGGAATTGCCGGAATTTAGTAGTAATTACATTTAGTAGTAATTAAATTTAAAATTTCGGCAAGTCCGGCCGGAATTTGCTAGTTCCCAACCATCCAACCAAGTTTCAGTAATATCGGTTCAGTGGTTCATGAATTATGCCTGTGACAAGGATTCAGGAGACAGATAGACATACAGACAGACAGACACGGAACGAAAACTGTTTGTCTTGACCTGAAACGGAAAGATCATTTTAAAATTTTAAAACGATCTCAAAGCAAAATTCATTTGTCAGAATTTTTTTTATGAAACTAGACTCACGTGCATTGTTCACTATCAATTTTACGTATAAGAAAGTCCCGTGGTTCCCATGGCATATATTTTTTAACTATGAACATTATCTATTCGATTTCTAAACATTCATGTATAGTAATATTTAGTAAAGGTAATCTCTACATACAATTACAATAAAGACTCGAGGAGAAAGCTCATGAATGTTGTACTACCAATTCTTAGAAATAAATTAAGTTGGATATCTTCAACAGACTGATTGTTCGCCTGATTGAGCTTTAGCGGCAAACAGACAGATTACCTGAGCTACCGTTATTGGCTACACTGTAAAAAAACAACATCAAACTAAATTACCAACACTGTTAATTTAGCAACAGCGCTACGGGATTATTGTTTTTGTATCATTGCAATGACATGGTAAATGTATTTAGTTTTGCAGTTTACTAGTAATCTATATCTATATATATATATGACTGAATAACTAAAATTCAACCCCTACGGGGCTAAAAGGGGATATAAAAGTTTGTATATGGGAAAATATATTTTTTTGGTCGGATTTATATGAAACTTAAAATAAATAACTTGTGAAGTGAATTTGAAGGTATTATTATGACGTACCAAAATAATGGTTAAAAAAAACTCATAGAGAAAAATGCCATTTTCATAAAAATTTTCGAAAAATATTATTTTTTGTTGACTTTGATGAGCAATAACTATGAACAGGAAACACGGCTAGCAATAACGCCAATACTGAAAAATACGTTAGTTTATTACCTATGAAACTGACTCATTCTGGTTGCTCTAGTTATGGTACTTTGGAAGTTATGAGATAATCTTTGTAGTACTACTCTGAAGGAAGTTTTTAAACATCCTGTAGCTCAGCGGATGTTGAAGATAGACTCCACCTTCTCGTACAATTTTTTACTCAGAATGAGCCAAAGAATTAGCTCTTAAAATATCTGTATCCCAAATCGGGCCACCCTGTATAATACCTATCTAAATACATTATACATTCTGAAACACTCGATAATTGAAATAAACATTATAAAAACATAATTTGTTCATATGTTGTCGCGGGTTGCAAGCTGGCCAGCCCTGTATTAGAATATAATTAGTCCATCGACATGTTATGTAAATACTTCTTTATTGAATGATCTAGAAAAACACGAACTATTCAACATTTTTTTACAAAAACGTTTTACCAATAAATATAAAATTTAATGTTTCACGTAAAATGTAAATATTTTAAGTTCAGTGCCATAATACGCCAGAAAATATAACACTTTATGTAAAACTGAACCGTAGTTTTTAAATTAAAATCTGTTATTTTTGTGATACATTCATATAAAAAACAGCCAGACGCCAACGGAAGCAATTTTGTGTAGTAATTCGTGAAAAAATGTGTTTCAGTTGCAATGTTTTCGACCGCGGCTCACCTGCGCCCGTCACAAAAAAACAGGATCATAACATAGCAGATATAGTGGGGGGGAGTGGGGAAATACAGGGATGTAATGTGAACCGGTTTAATAGTCGTTGAACCGGTACTTCTAATCAGTAATAGTGGTTTAAGGTTTATGGTGGTTCGATGAAACGGTACATATTTATAGGTACTTTTATTTTCCACTTGGATCAAGTTGTTTATAATTAATAAAGCTAAGTGAATAACTAGCATTTTTTTGGAAGTTGTATTTTATACTTACAAAGTATAAATTTTTATCGTAAAATAATTATTGATAGTTTGAAAATGTATTTATTATAATTTTAAAAATAAATTTTACTTTTTATTACCCTATATTTAATATTTATTGTTGGATAAGGTATGCATAACAAACAGTCTACTCTGTAATATATTTTTGTTATTTTCATGTACTATAACTCGAGATATTCGCAAAAAAAAACATAAAAGAGGAAAAAAATGATGATTTTCCGGAAAGCCGTGAAAAAGTACTGCGCCGAAAATGGATTAATTCATAAACTAACAAGGAGACCTCATTCTGTGTCACAGACGTTGAGCAGTGTCATATGTTGTGGTATTTGAGGGGGCCCTAATACATTTCTCTTATGCATTCAAAACCGGCGAATGGGCATGCGATGAGTTTCGAATTGAAGCGTTTTTGATTTGAGCTCAAAATTGGAAAAAATTGATTATTTCATAAAGTTTTTGGAGTTTTAATGCATTAAAATATTGTTTTATGTCTTTTATTAATCTCCTTCAGTCATTTACATATTTTACATCAATAAAAAAATATAGTTTTGAGTATTAAACCGTTTTAAGTGGAAAAAATGAACGAAAATGAGAAAAAAGTCGAATTAATTAATTTTTTGGAGTTTAAATGCTAATTACAATGTTGTTTTATGTCTTGGAACTTCTTTTTTCACCCTTTCTCAATCATTCACACATTTTACACTAGCAAAAAAGTATTCATTTGGGTAAAAACGGTTTAAAGTGGAAAAAATGAACGAAAATGAAAATAATTTTAGTTTTGCAACCCAAAAAGTAATTATTTAAAAAAAAATCGACTTTTTCTCATTTTCGTTGAGAAAAAGTGAAAAAAGAAGTTCCAAGACATAAAACATAATTATATCTTTCCTTGTTAAAGATTTCACTTCTTTGAAAAATGATATGAAAATAATTTTCAACCAGTATACGTTTTTTCAGTACACCCCTGATATCAAAGTCAAACGGTTCATTCTAGTGTAGGGGGTATCAGCTTTGTTAGTAGTTTTGTGGTTTAAATTAGGTACGCGTGTTTTTTATTTGAAAATAAATCTTGAAATATTTTTAAAATGTATGCAGAAATGTCTTTAAATTTTCATGTTTTTGTTTTATTTTTAGAAAACTAATGTAAATATGTTTCGTATTTTTTATATTACAGTAGACACATGCTTTTTTGTTGGTTGAAAATAATGATTTATTGTTGGTATACCAAGCATTTTAATAAAGCTTCATTTTAGGTTATTGTACCTAAAAAACCTGACGTGATGGAGCAATTTGGACTACGGATTCCTTTGAAATCACCTATTTAAGTCTCTATTGATAGATATATAGATTTTTTATTTCATATCGACTGTTCGTACAGTGTGAAATATATGTCATGAATGAAATTAAACATAAAAAATTAAATATATTAGAGAAAAGTTTTTTTTGTACGGTTTTTGTATAATTATTTTTATTATCCCCCCACTGTATTGTTTCTAGACCCGCCACTGGACACGTACCCTTACTCGTATTTGAAATATATCTAGTTTAATACACGTGCATATGAATGAAGTTTAAGAAAGTTATTATAAATATAAAATGAAAAAGTAATTATATCCGTACAAGAATTTTAAAGTTTCGAGAACATGTAGGTTGTAAATTAAAAATCTTTTGAAATTAAATTCCTTACGGAAGTTGTTTTTCCTATATTTTCTTTATATCACGTTAATCTTCTTAAAGGTGACAGTTTTTGTTTAAGAAATGTGTTATTGTTTAAAGAAAACGGGGCATTTTTCTGAATAGAAGAGAAAAAGTTAACTGGAAAGCACATAAATAATCTTCTTTTTATTTTGGGTAAGAAGTAAAATAAAATTACATAGAAACATGTATGTAACAAATTAAAAGGGAAGGTAAAAGAATGAACTAAAATAAAAATAAGTCCTAAGATCGGTCATACAAGCCTTTTATTTTTACTGTAATGTTTAGAATATTTGAAATACAAATTCATTTTTAATTTATATAAAAAGAAACTCTTTTTATACCTTCATAATATTTATATTGAATGAAGGAGAGATTTAAAATATTCAGAAGGTTCAAGAAATACGGTATTATTGATTTTATGTGTGCATTATTAATAAATTCAATTTATGTTTTATACATGAACTAGATTGTAAACTCTCATTTATATTTTTGCGATTCGTATATACATATTTAGGTCAAGTTTTGGTTCTTGTTGTTCATTCTTTTTTTATAGCTCCAATTCAATAATACTTTCTTATATCTATGTACATATATGAAATATATATCCATACTAATCCATACTAATATTATAAATGCGAAAGTGTGTCTATCTCTCTGGCTGTCTGTCTGTGATGAAATTTGGCAAGAAGATAGCTAGCAACCTGAGGAAGGACATAGGCTACTTTGTATTCCGAAAATTGTATCCCGAAAAATTTATTAGATAGAAAAATTGTATGTGACATTTGTATGTACTTTATCGACTATAAATAAAATCTGTTTTACCTAACTTCTTCTACTTCTTTTTCTTGATGGGTGAGTTCTACCTAACCTAAATTCCACACGAACCATGTGCATCTTATTATTATATATGTATATAAGTATATGACATATACATATAATGTATGGGGTATAATTTATAGATAATAACATACTCGACAATTTTTATCTAAAATATATATTTCTTATTTCAAAAATAATTCGAAAATTCTAAAATTGACAAGAGGAAACATCCTTTTCCGATTTAGTGATTGCTTAAAAAAAAGTTGGTTGTCTTCTCAGATGAAAATTAATCCTAAATATAAAATTTCATCCTTATATCATAAGTTGTTAAATAAAATCACTTGATACATGTAAAGAATATTATTTTCTATAATTTATTCATTGTTTTATATCTAATCTCATAATTTGAAAGTATTACGTATAAGTCCCGTGGCTCTCATTTCAATATTTTGTCTTAGGAATAAAAATGTCATTAATTATATCTTCTCCCAAATAAAAAAATAATTTGTTTGTTTTTTCATATTATGAATTACATGGATTCCTTGTACTAAAAATTTATTAAATATTTTAATGATGATTAAAAAAGTTACGAACGTATATATTTAGAACTTTTAACAAGTTTAATACAATCAAAGAATATTAAATTCCATTTCTCTTATATATCAATACGCGTTTGTTTTTATTACTAATGAATACTTTTGGAATCAAATAAGACAAGTATTATACCCGTTTGATGTTTTATGTTTATGAAATTTCTTGGCTTGAATTCATAAACACAAAATATAAATTATACAAAACTGATGAGTCCGGAACTTGAAAGCGGGGATGTTAAAATAATAATGCGATTGAGAAACGTTCCTACAGTTTGAACGAATTATTATTTTTACAGTTTGATTTTCAAGTCTCTTTTTCATGGAGGACTTTCAGTAATTTAATTTTATATCTATCGACCTTTTTGAAATACGTTTTATAAAATATTCTGCGAAAGACGAGTGATATTTTTGTTCTGAATTGAATATTTATTACTTTCTTATGCCCTTGTATATGAAATATACATATAGTATAAGTAAGTATTGTAAAGCCGATTTTTTTCGAAATCCGGATTTTGATGGAATTATCCATTTTGACCATTTTTTAATCCATTTTGACTATTTTCACCATGATGTCTGTCGGTTGCAATGTAAGTAATGTTTTTTTTTTAACACGTAAAAAATACCCTAGGGTACTTAATTAAAACCACCATAATACTTTTTAATTTGCAATATAAAATTAAATAAATGTTTCCATTATCGAGCTACAAAGTTCACAAATCAATCTGTTTTTTACGTTTTATTTCTGTATGTGTACAAAATATACCAAGCAATTTATCTAGACGGATGAAAGTTAATAGAGAAAATCTCTTCCAAAAATCGCGCGATGATCAGAGTTTGGTAGGGATTCGTTCAGTGGCGTGGTTAAAAAAATATATAGATATATAATATAATATATAAATATAGATATTTTAAACAAACTCACATTTCAATCGATTGTAGTCAACGGTATGTTTTGAATAATTGGTGAGAACCCGAGTAAAAAAAACAAACGGCCGTGCTATGGCCGTGGTGCGGCTTGTAAATATTTATTAATTGAATTGAAAAAAATATTAGTATATTAGAATATATTCTTCACGTGGTAACGTTTTTAATTTTTTGATTAAAGTTTTTTAAATTGAATAAAAAAATAAAAAGTAAACGTATTTCCATAATTTCGTTTGTGAATATTAATTAATTGTTTTTATATTCGTATAAATTATAAGAAATAACTATATTATACAATACTAGTCTGTGTTTTTTAACTCCACTGCTACGTATTCACGTCAATATCTAGACTGTGCATCCCTACACAGTGACACCCATTTTTTTAACAACATTTTCTTAAAACATACGTTTTTTTTAGAACCCTGCATATTTCGGATTGTGGGGGGGGGGTTCATCCCCCCTCCTAGTACTACGCCTCTGGATTTGTTGAAGCGATAGATTTGCGATGTATGTGAGAGAGACATCGCTACGTAATTGGCGTGTCTTGTTGTGATAGGATTGCCGTCATGACGTCTAGGCCGCCGTGTCGCCGAAGGTGCCGCGGGATTGGTTTTGTGTACAGCCGATTGCGAACGAAATTAAATTTTCAGTCCAAGGGTCGTTTCAGGAAACTAAATTTTTAAATCTTTTATACCTATATATAAATCAGATTTCGATTTTTCTCTCCGTGTGTGCCGTTTTTTATTGACGTGTTGAATATGCGATTATTTTGATTCAATAAAAAAAATGCATAACAATTCGCGAATCAGGTATTTTCGAACGTAAGTAGGTACCTACTCAATATCTATTTTTTACAGATTTTTTTTTACATTTTTATTTAAAATAAATTAATCTCCAAAGTTACTATTTTGTTACCTACCCTAAAAATGAAACAGTCATATAATTTTTTTATTTATAATTACATAATTAAACTTTGATCCCTGTTGTAGTTTTAAAATTATATAAATTACTATTAATAATAAAACTATGTAATTATACTACTGGAAAAACGGAGAAACTGTGGTTTCTAGTCACTTAAACTAAAATATACACCTTAACCACAATAAACCAATGTCACTCGACACGTGTTTCGACTTCACAAGGAGCCCTCATCAGGAGCCTAACAGTTCCAGACTGATACAGTCTTGGTCAAACCTAATATTTATACTAAAAGGGCTTATCCCGCTTCAATGATTCTGACCAATCGACTGCAAGGTCTAGAAGGACTGAAGCTGGGATAGGTCCGGTACCACTATTAAAAATCCTAGTCTTATCCCTCAAGATTTCTAAGCTTTCTGCTGCGTCCAATTGATTGTTATTACTGCATGCTTTAATTAGTTTTAAATTACTTATGTCTGTAGTGTGATTTAATGTAGTCATATGATGAGCTACGCTGGATTTATCAACCCGGTTGTATTTTAGGTGAGCCATGTGCTCTTTAAATCTAATGTTTATTGATCTCCTAGTTTGTCCTATGTAACTTTTGTCGCAATTTAGGCAGTTAATTTTATAAATACCTGATTTTTCATTTACTTCTGTTTTATCTTTGGGGTTACCTAGGAGAGTTTTAATATTGTTATTTAATACTGTTAGGCTCCTGATGAGGACTTCTTGTGAAGTCGAAACACGTGTCGAGTGACATTGGTTTATTGTGGTTAAGGTGTATATTTTAGTTTAAGTATGTAATTATAAATAAAAAATCTGTATGGCTATACAAAATAGTTAGTTTGGAGAAAAATTTAAATAAATTTATAACTAAAAAACTCTAAGACCCAAATCCAAACTTTCCGCCTCGACTAACAAACATTCCCACTCATGCGAAAAACTATTATTTTACACCATAGATAAACAAATAACCATTTCATACAAAATTTTAAATTTTTAGTTTTATTTTTGATGAGCAATAACTTTGAATTGGAAACACGGCTAGCAATAACGGTTAAACTGAAAAATACGTTAATTAATTAATTACTTATGAAACTGATTCATTGCGGTTTCTCTAGTTATGTTAATTTTGAAGTTATGAGATGGTCTTTGTTTTAAGTACTTCTCTGAATGAACTTTTTAAACATCCTGTACTTCAGAGAGTGTGAAAGGTAGACCCCCCTTTCTCAAAAGTTGTTTACTCACAATGAGGCAGGGAATCAACTTCTAAAATAAAATGAGTTCTGGCTATATCATCAAGCATGGAAGGCCAAAAAAAAATCCTCTAAAATATCTGTATTCCAAATCGGACAAAAAAAAGATTTAGAAAATATTTATTTATTCTTAGCACGAGTAAGCATACTGTACAATCACTTGGCAGATGTTTTTTTTATAATGTTTGAATGTTACTTATTTTATTTATATGTTTTTTTTTTATTTCAAATAATATATTTTTTTAGGATTTATTGCGAATATAAAAAAATATATCAATGTTCTTATTTTATTTCATTTTGCATACATTCATCAAATATTATAAAATCGATGAAACATTTATTTAAATTTTAGGTACATAAAAAAATATTGAATCATTAAACCGTATTTTTTAATATAAGTTATTCTTTTTATTGAAAACAACGATTCACTTAACTGTCGAACGACCTATATATTTGTTACGATATTGAGAGGAAATTAAATTTAATTTTGTGTAAAAAAGAAAAAAATCGTACGTATTCTATCAATTAAACCAAATCAATACTTTTTTACCTTCGCCAGTTGTCATTGAAGTGTGAAATTATTAACTCGATTAGTGTGCCCTAAATGTCCTTTGAATTAAACAGAATGGATAGAATACAGAGAATTTGGTTAAACCCAATTATACATATTTGATCAGATGATAACAAATTTACATATATTAAGGTAGCTTTGAATAAAGGTAAGTACATGTACTATTATATTAATTATAACATTACTACTAATTGTAAGATGTCGATATAATATATCTTTCAGATCAAATGGATACATATGTATACTAACTTTACTAATATATAATGGATACTCAAAGCAGCTTAAGGGGAGATGGGGAGGATTCATACATTGAGAGCGTTCATACAGATGGATTAATAAATATACTAATGTGACTACGAAATGTTTAGGTAATACCAATTAATAGATGGTACTGATCACCCCCCACAACATATCAACAGTTTAAATGGTTTAAATCTTTAAATTGTCATCTTGATGGTCATTTTCATCAATTTTAATTTTCAATGCGTGGAAGTAATTTTGGTGCGTTGTCGAAAATATTTTAAAAACAGTTAATTAGTGTTATTTTATACATAGAATGCAGTGTTTAAGCCGAAAAAATCTTTTTTTAATATTTTAAAATAAAATAACATATGAGAATTGAAAAAATATTTTAATGCAAAATAAATTAAATTTTTTTTAGTAAAGTCGAAGCATCTTGAATTCATTTTCTTCTTTATTGAGATAATGGATTTTCTTTGTTTTATGGTAAATAAGTATGGAAATGTAATTTGATGGATACGAAGATATTTAAACAAATGGAAGAACGTAGTTCCTAAAACTTTGATCAATTCTTGATTTTATTATTTAAAGATATTGTTTTAATTAGCAATGTAATTTGAAATATTTATTTTTCTTAGATTTTGTAAAACATCGAATTTTAATGACTAACTATACTTTTGCCGTTTTTATTAAAGTTAAATAGATACTTACATCATCACTTTATTAGTACAGTACCTTTCTGATAATAACAACCTATTGAACATTTTAAAATTTAAATAGTAAGATATACGTAGGTACATTTGTTTCTATAGTACACTTTTTATTGGTTGCTTATAATTGAGTTCTGAATTACTCAAGTGCATGTATGAAACATAATAAAGTTGAACTTTGAAAAATCGCAATACATTTTAATTTTTTACTTCATCGTAATATCGAAGATACGAGAAGCTTTGTGATTGTTTAAAATGAGACAAAGCAATTTTAAATTGATCTTTTCGTTTTAGGTCAAGACAAACGTGTCTGTCTGTAACTCATGAACCACTGAATCGATAAAAATGAAACTTGGTTGGATGGTTGTTTCTGGCTTGAGGACGGTCTCATTTCAAAATCGTGTGTAAATGTATTTAATGTATTTATTTTTTCAAGATATCTCAAGAACGATACATGTTACGTGAAAATTTTACAGAATTTACAAAGATTTATCTCAATTTGCTTAAAAAATCGTCATTTGTTTTTTGTTTTACTTTGGTTTTCATATTAATAAATTAAAAGATATGTTCTCTGGCCAGGTAATAGGTATATTTTGTAACGTAAATTGAATAAGCAGTGACGATAATAGTAAATCAAGTCAGTAGTAAAGAATTGTGTAGAATAAAAAGATCTAAAATATTTATTTATAATACGTATGTGAATCTTTAAAACTTTCTGTACTTCTACAAAGTCCATCGATACCCACGTTTTCATAAATCAAAAACAACTTTGAAAACTGTCGTGACTATCCTGCCACAATGACAAATGGTTATTATAAAACTTACACACATTTGCATTTTCTATAAATACTAAACACTCTACACAGTACATATTATTTATTATGTAAACAGGATTTTAATGTAAATCATGCAAACTCGGTGTAAGGAAGTGATAAAGCGCTGTTCTCAATTTAATATAACGTCAATCATAATCTTACATATCTTTACGTTCTTACTTAAATTACGTATAACGGAACTTTTCAAGAAATATATGGTTTTATAATTTATATTTATTAAAGTCTTTACTGCCGTACTTAGATAAAAAGCAGTAAACTTCTTTTATTCCCTTTTTAGGGTTCCGAAGAAATCCTATTAATCTCACTTTGTCGTCCGTCCGTCCGTCCTTTTCACTCAAAGCTAAATAGCTCGTAAACTATATAAGCTAGAAACTTGAAATTTTTACAGAACATCTAAAATGGTGCCCTCTAGTAAAATATACAAAATTGAATAAATAATTTTTCAGGGGGGCAATAAGGAGCTAAAGCTAGGTAAAAAAATATTTTTTTTATACCAAGGCATGAGGTACGTTAAAATGTATTACCAAACAAGCGGAATTTGAGCCTTTTTCTATTTATTTTCTAAATCAAAGATGGTGCCTGCAGGTTTTTTTAAGCAAATCTAAAAAAACAAAAAAATTGTCTACCAAGACGTGCGGGATATCAAAATTTAGATCTCAATCTAATTTTTTATTTTTTTTTAAACTAAAAATGGCGCCACCAGGGGGTTAAAGGTAGTATTTTATTTTGTCCCCTCCCCCTCTAACTCTGTAACTACTAGCTCAAAAAATCTGAAAAAAATTTGGTAACGAGGCTTTGGTGGGACTACCAACGACAAATATTAAAATCAGCAATATCATTTTAAATTTTGGAATAATAGGGAGGAGCGTCATAGAATTTTTTATTTTTATTTTCATGTCTAGGAATGTGGAGTGTAAAAATGTACATCTCAATTAGTAGAATATGACCATATTTTTAAATTTTTTTCTAACTTAAAAATGGTACCTGGAAGTGGCTATAAACAGTCCACGTAGTACGTACTTCGGAACCCTTATGGCATACACTCGTGTATGTCTTGCCCGAATTATTGTGTTATAAAATAAATCATTAAGAATTCTATTTCAATAGAATATTATATTTTGATCTTGAGCGTAGTCCGCTATAGGGGTGTGATTTTTCTCTCTAAAATTTGACAAAATTTTGCAGGTATCTCTAGTACATGTGCTAATATTTTTCGGACTTTTGGTTAATGTTGTTGTTGGTGCGAAAGTTATGCTGTAAAGCCTTCATTTGTTATTCATAGAACCGAGCACGACAAAACTAATCTTCCAGTTGTAGCGAAATGAGATTAGGTAAATGAGCGCAGGTCTCAAACACGCGTAGCTATGCCACCCTTTTCCCTCTCTTCCCTCTATAGTCTCATCACATGCATTCATATGTATACATGAGCGCATACAATGAATGTCCCGCAGTGGAATAAAAAGTTATAAAAGTTTGTAATATGATAGAAAAATAGTTTATTTTAAATTAATTTTTATGCAGTTTTATTTATAGTTACCTACTTCATTTCTGAATTTATGATATCTGTATTAGATTTCCATATATTATATATATATTACTAGCGGACCCATTCCGGCTTCTCACGGCATTTAATATTTCACCATTTTATGAAGGGTTGTATTTGTTGTTTTAACTGACCCAGCAAACGTTGTTCTCCCAAAAATAATTATTAACTCTGCAAAATTTTATATTTATGGTAATATTTTCAAAAGTACTCCTATTCCTCCTTAAAATGAAATAAGTCAAAATGATAAAATAACGAAAAAAAGTCGCCAGTAACTCTTTGATGCCCTTTGGCACGTAACTAATATCACTGTCAATCTCCTGTCTCCATTCAACAGCATTCGTACACACTTCACTGCGTACACATACTCGCTAATTCTACGCTGAAAACTATGAAACTCCGTTAGGCAGTATTGCAGTGCGACGCCTAAAATTTTAAGCTTATTTCAGGAATTTTTTTCATAACAAAATTAAATATAATCTTTTCAGTTTTTTGGGTTCATAGTGGATTCGAAAAAACGGTGAGTGTAGCGATTTAAAACAGAAAAATCAAACTAATCTCTATCATATTAACTAGAATTAGATATTTATATTGAAAAAAAAAATGGCGGACTTGTAAAAAAAGTTTGTAAAAATTGTGTTTTTTTTCGTTTAAAATCGAGAAAAAAAAGAAATTATTAATAAAAATAAATAAATTTAAGTAATACGATAACTATTAGTTTGTAGAACAACGTGTTAAAATTAAAGCCCGAACGGTTGATTAGAATTTCGTTTCTGCTTCCTACTAACCAAAAAACGTGGTTTCGAGAAAAACACTAACATGACTGGTTCTCTTCTATGTACTATAACTTTGTAAATACTGTGAATGTCGGTCTAGAATTTTCACAGTATACTCTTAATATATTTTACTTTCAAAATATTTAAAAAAATCGAAAATTTTAAGTCGTCACACCGTACCACTGCCTTAAACTACTATATTTCTAGATTGTATTTTTGAAATTTTCGGCATACGCTCCTTTATACGCACTATATAGTTGCGTGAGTAGTTACAGCTGGTAAATCCTGTGACGGTCCGTCCGTCTGTCTGTCTGTGTAACGGACTGAGGACCAGTATTGTGTTATGTTTTGTTTATTTTAACGAGATACAATATCATGCGGGCTGGTTGAACGAAAGTTTTCTTCAAGCGTGTAAGCGCCTTGCTGTTGATGAAAATGATGTAGGACTAATTTGTTGGGTTGGTTTGCTAATTATTTTCGTCGTGAAAGTGTGGAAAGTATTTTACAGTTTTCACACATGTTAAGGAGGTTCTTCTAGTAATTATGAGTCAAGTGTAGGTATATATTAGAAAATTAATATAAACATGAAAAAGTTTGTATTTGATGTATACAAAATTTAATAGTACATTGAGATCATCTTAGGCATTTTTTTTGTTTATAATACGTTTGATTATTTAAAAAAAGTTAATAAATGATACTCTCAATCGCTCATTTGACTCTACTACCAAAGTGGTACCAACCTAAATTTTTCCGCCAAAAATATTTTTTAATTTTAATTTACTATTTGTTCTTTTCAAATTTCGAGTTCAACTCCTAACACAGCTCTATATGACAACACGAACATATGTACACATACAAGCAAATATCGAACAACGTTGCCAAACTTATAACTCTTATTCGATTTTAGTAATAATCATTTGTGATTCTGTTACTTACAATTAATTATTACAAAAAAACGATGCGGTAAAAGTATTTATAATTTTTTGACATGACGGCAATTGTTTTCCGAGCTATTTAAACTATTCTTCGAAAATTAAACATGGTTAGAAAAGTATCTTTTTTCTATATAAAGCATCAACGCGTTTCTAAAATAACAAATAAATATTACTATTCGATTACCCCCTACAACCAAAAATTTCTTGGTTTAAACATTTTTTCAAATATGTGATGATTCTTAATGCTCCACCTGTATATACTACAATTTTTATGAGGAAATTAATATTTTAGGAACTGGTAATAAAAAGTTATAGTCGCAGTAGTTAATAAAGGTATTTCATGTGACTTTTTTAGTATTTTTGAATTCGAAAAATATTTAATAATACATATATACTTTAAAACATCAATATAAGTAATTGTAATATGAAATATATTTTATTTTGTACTCCGCAATTATATTGCTTTTTAAATAATGTTTTATTAAAAATGTAATTTTCGACTAAAGCATGAAACATAACATTCATTTCCCTGCCTAAGAAGAGCTCTTGACTTTGAAATGTAATTAAAAATATTTTTGATGAAGTGGGTTCTAGATAAAGAGATAATCATTAAAATGCTCTAAATTGAATAAAATTGCTATTTAAATTCTGTTGAAAGAGTTCATTAAACAAACATTATTACCTGTTACTTATTTTTACAGAATTGACATATTGGAAGTTTTATTAAAAAATAAAAACATTTAGAAGCCAATTTCTGTAAAAAAACTTAACATAACCTAACCTTACCTTACTGGGATAAGTTAAAAAAAATTTTGAATATATTTTTCAGTCTATTTTAAAAAAAAATCTTATCATTCTTGTTTTTGGGTCATCAATCTACGTCCATATATATACCAAATTTCATCTTGATTGGTATAAAATTTACATAGATATATGGACGGACAGATGGACAGAGCGGGTCCCAGTTTTCTGCCGAACCCTAAAAATGAAAACCATGCGGGCGGGCTATTATTTATAATAATAAATATTGATGAAAAAGTTGGAATTTTCCCGTAAAATTTCAATTTATAATTGCATTTAATAACAATTTCACAGTTTTCAAATTCTTTGAAACTTTGAACAAATTAAATTGCTGTGATAATGGGTGGAAATTCAATTTGTATGTTTTTCATTCACGAAATAAATATACAGACAAATATTTGAATATGAAATAAAATTATTTCCTTCGGATACAACAAATTTGATTGATGACAAAGTTTAAAATAAATAAATTAGGAACACTATGACAGTATTTTGAGAAGACTTCAAAGATGATTAATATTATTTCGTTTGTTTTCCTAAAGTTCATTCTTGTTCATTTAATAAAAATTCAAATAACATCGTGAATCGGATCAATACGATTATTAAATAAAAGTATATAACCGATTTGTCGGTTCAGTTTAAAAATATACATATTGCTTTCTCGCCATATTAAAGATACGAGAAGCTTTGTGATCGTTTTTCAATGAGAAAAGTTGTTCTCCAATGTCAAAATTTTCACATACTTTTTCTATGTGTATATCAGTGGATGTATGTGTGTCTGTTTATCGAGTAACTTATGAACCACTGAACCGATATTAGTGAAACTTGGTTGGATGGTTGGGTCTGGCTAGAGGAAGATCCCATTTAAAAATGATTATTGAGCTATATGATCTTGATTAAATTTAGCTAAGAGATAACTTGCATCCTGAGGAAGGACATAGACTACTTTGTATCCCAAAAAATTTATTAAATAAAAAATATACAAATTCCACGCGGACGAAGATGCGGGTAACATCTAGTATGTAATTAATATGTGGGAGGGGGGGGGGGTAAATTCACACAACCGACCACACCACTGTCCTATCATTCAAACCCCGAACACAGTCGCTCGATTCGCCTGTTCTTGTAGCCACATTGTAATATAGCAATTATATATTAATTAATTCATATTGTTGTCACAATTATGTTAATGTATATTAATGATATACTTATTTAGAAATTATGATTAAAAAAACAGACGTGATATGTAAATATGTTATAAAAAATAACGTTTTAATAAAAGTTATTTATAGACACTATTAAAATATGTAAAATCATAAATGCATATAAACGTCCTTTAAAGAACAATTTTAAATGCTTTTCTCATAATACATATTCAAATGTAATTTAATTTTCAATATTATTTTTAATATAATATACATTCACTAAGGGAATTTCAATCATGTTTTTTTTAATAAATTTATTCATAGAATTTGAAAATTATAAGATAAGAGATCAATTTAATAAAAAATATTTTAAATATCAAAATATGTATAACGCATATTTTCCTTTGAGTGAATTAAAAAAAAAAATGTAAATTTCTTGAAAGTTTTATTTTTATATCATATTTTTATTTCAATAGAAAGATTTATGTTTAAAAAATTTGTTAAGATGAAAGAATATAATATAGTCAATTGAAGTTATTAGGATCAAATTTCTGTAGTACAAAATGTTTATTTTCCAGGGGTATCAACTTCAAAAACGTTCAACTTTATTAGTTATAACAGTCAGGAGTTATCGAGGACATTAAAACAATGTCCAAAAACGAGCCGTTTCAGCAGTAGCGCAAAATAAAAGAACTCGCACAAAAACAAAGAATTATGCCTTTTGGTTAATTTTTTTTGTAGCTTGGGGAAATGATACTTCAAAGTGTTCTGATCAAAAATAATAATATGTGCAACCTACGAAAATTTTTAATTTTTGCTTCAGGGGGCATCCAAACATTCTATATTTAAGTTTATCTCTTAAAGTATCAATTTAAAAAAAAATTGCTAAGAATGAAAAATACTAAGAATTAGTCAGGCAATATAATGTTTTTTTTAAGAATTTTTCATAACATTTATTAATTTATAAAAAAATCCCAACCGACAAACTAAAAAATGGCACCAAAAATTCTAAAATTGATTTTCATTGTATTCCTTAAATTTTCTTAAAAAATTGTTCTTTTAAAATCTCAACCAAAAGGTCCATTCCTTTTGCGCTACTGCTTAAACGGTTCGTTTGCGGACATTGATTTATTAACAAAAAGCGATTGTTTTAATGTCCTCTACAACTCTTAAAAGTTTATCGATATATTTACGGGACATCCTATATGAACGAGTATATTGTATATCGAAGTATTTCACTCAAATGACTATGTACCGTTACAGAGGAAATCCCCTGATACACTGTGATATTTATTAGAATGAAAACTCTATCTCTACTGACTTACTTGTTAGCACACAGCCGATGTGTAGGCGAGTCTGTATGTGTGTGCGTACGTAGGTGTTCCTTCTAAAGTTCAATTTATGAAACGGTTTATATTGTAAGTGTAGGTGTACTTTAAAACTTATTGTTTGTAAAGTACTATCTACTTATCTTTGAGATGTTTTATATTTGTTTATTTATAAAAAGGTAAACGTGTTTTGTTTGTAACAACATAAATGTCAGTTAAAGATGATAATGAAAAAAAGATTGATGTGTAGTAAAATATCTTTTTATATTAAAACTTTACGACTGAATCTTATGTTATAATTGGAGCCTTGGAACATCTACCCGAAAACCAAATAAATAAAAAATCATATGCTCAGACTCTTTCAATTCTAAAATCGTTAAAATCAAAGAAAATGCAAGACAATGTCCTCAGATATTCAATTATAAACCTAGTATTCGATCTTGAGCTCCAAGGAAAAATCATATATTTCCTATGGGTGAAAGGACACTGTGGCATTCATGGAAACGAGAGGGTAGACTTGGAAGTCAAAGCCTCCATTAATAGCCCTAAGAAAATTTCAAAAATACCAGCGAGCGAATTCTCAATAATAGCAACCAAAGAAAAATTAAAAGTTATTAATTTTCATAAACATACTTTTATTGAACAATAGAAATATTCAAGTGGTAGGCTTCCAAATGAATACATGATACTATACATAATATATATTCATGTGGAGCAGGTATTTTAAAATTTCACACGAACTTTATTGATCTAACTATTTCTAAATTAAATTTTGTTTATTAAATAAGAATTTTGATATAGTATACTCTTTTTATAAATTTATTCAACTGATTTAAAAATCAAACATGTTTTTCGAAAAGTCCTTTGATTTTAAAATGCGTTTGAAAACCGTATAAAAACAACTTGATAAAATTGTTTACATATTAAAATGCTTTATAAATATTTCGTTTACATTTTTTCCATAAACCAAAAGTCAAAGTTAAATAAAGTAAGTTTAATATGTGTTAATGTTGTTGAATAATTTGTAGTTTAATATTTTCATGCACAAATAGGAATATACGTATTGACTAAATGTACCTACAGAATATGGAAACAAATGTGCTCTAAAATGAGCTGATTATGCATACTATTTATGTAATGTCGAAATAAACAAAAATAGAGTGCAATGTACAATACAGGATGTTTAAAAAATAACGCATGTTACCTTGTGTTTCGATTTTCTGTACCGACAAATGCAGTGTTTTCACATTTCACATTCCCCAAAAAAATCTTTTTTTTACAGAAAACACGAAAATAGAGAAGGCACAGCTAATTTCGAAAGAAAAACGCGCTCAAATAGTCATTTTGAATAAATTGGGCCATTAACAGCGAAAAATGACTGAGACGAATTGAATAAACCGACCAAAAATATTAGCAAACAGTCCAAAAATCGACATTTTTTCAGGTGGTCTTAAACTTTTGCAGGGTAGTGTAACTTGATTTAAAATTTAGTCAGTATTATATGCCCTGAAAATTTCCAATACTTTTTTTTTAAATTCTATTTAACTGTAAATGTAAATCGATTTTGTACCGAAATGTAACTGTTTTAGCTTCTGAAGGAACTCTACATAGAAAAAAACGAAATTAGTGTGAAACGCGAAGTTTATTTTAAGATTTAATATATAAAAAAGATCAGGGTAAATTGATTCAAAACTTTGGAGTATGTTAAAAATACTTTACAAGGTGAACATCCTGTCTATACAAATTGGTTTGAAAGAAGTTGGAACGATATTTAAAGGTTGTAGAAAATACAATGTATGCCTTCACTGAAAGTTACTTCAGATGTGAAGTTTTGGATCTACCTCATTATCTAAAAAGGTACTCTACTTTGGAGGGAGGGACAAGTTTCTTTATTTGAAACTTACCGAGAACGTATTGATTGCCATCGCAAGGAATCCATTCTGTAAATGGATTTATAATGAATTTTGATTAAAACTGTTGTTTTTAATCAAAATTAAACAAAACACTCATTTGCAAATTATATTTTGAAAATATAAAACATGCAAAAATTTTAATTTTAATTTTAATTAATTAATACGCCAAAGTGAATACCGTTAATTTTTTGTCGGTTTTCTAGAATTTTATTGTTATACATATGACAAATTTTGACTGTATATTTTACACATAGTTATATCATGGTTTTTGAAAAGTTCAAATGAATCAAATGTTCTGATAATTGTTTACACATGTCTAACAATATTTCCAATATTATTGTAATTATATTTTTATATTTGATAAAGAGTTACATCTCATCGTCACTTCGGAAAATGGAGTGCCGGTCAATTTATCGTACAACAGTTCATTGTAAAACAATTTACCGAAAGAACAATTTATCGTAAGAATAATTTATCACTCATAAATAAATCTTTTATCCGATTTACGTGTTATTTTTTTTTTAGTATATATTTTGTTATGTTAGGTAACATAAGGAATAAGCAGTGACGATAATAGTAAATCAAATCGGAAAAAAGTTTGCTGCCAGCGCGCTCTTTTGCGATACGCTGTTACGTTACGTTAAATATTGAACAATATAATGTAGTAAATAATTGTGTAGAGTAAAAAGATATAAAATAAACTCCGCGATACCATATATCTAAGCGACCGAAGCCGTGGACAAAGCTAGTAAATAATATAATGATTGGACATCGTTTGTACGCATTTCAACCTGATTTCACAATAATGACTATGCCATTGTAACACTTCTTTTTGAAGTAACGATCGAATACACTTGCCGTGAAGATAGGAAGCTTAGAAATAACTCAAACGAATCAAAACTGTGTCTAAAGGTGCTCTGTTTTACAGTCTAACGATCCAAATCGTAACAAGTTTAGGTTCTTGTCCGGCCAACTGTTGGAATCGGAAATAATCACTTGCGTAAGTTTAGAGAAGGTGTTTACTGTTGGATGTTATTTTCTATTTGAATAAATTTTGATATTTAAAACAAATGTTTATTAATATATTCATGTAATGTAAGAAAAAATAAAAACATTTAAATTACATTTTTTGAAAATGAAAAGTTTTGTTTTTCCTTATTGGAATATTTTATTTTGTAAATTTATGCTATTAATCAATATCTCTTAAAATTAGAACAACCAAGTGCGTATTGGCCACAAACTTAATAAGGTTCCGTAGTCATTCTCACTACGATTTATAAAAAAGAGTTATTTCAAAACTGTTCATGGACTATTTTTTCTATAATGTCTGTTATAATTTTTATTGAAAGGTGCTAATTAAAAGCCGCATTCTGGATTTTTTTCAGATTTTTTGTATCGATAGTTTAGAAATTAGAGGGGGGATGCTCTGACAACGACATTGAAAAGAAAATATATCGTGACTGAAGGGTTAAATCGAAAGGTAATTCACATTTTTTGTTGCATTTTAGGAGACCATCTTCAATGGGGTAAGTGAAAAAAAATCAGTCTATTGGAACGGGGATTAATTAAATCTAGTCATTATAAAAGTTTAGAGGTTTCTGCGGTGATCTTGATATGGATCTTGACTTCTGCGTATAAGCCGCGTCGATTTGATCGTATTATCGGCCAACGTTTCATCGCACACTGCAGTGGACATCTTCAGCCCTGATAACACGACCAAATCGACGATAAAAATTTAGTCATTATTCCTAAAAAACGTCTTTATAAACTTATAGACAAATAATGATTTAAAATTTTAGTTCTTTCGAATGGATTTTATTTAAATCTTGATATTAAAAATATTATCAATATCAGTCGATATTTAAACTGAATACTACATTTATTAATTCTATTATATATGCTAGTTAAATTGAACTAATTGGATGTCCAAAATAAAGTCCTAAAAGGTAATTGACGGCCGTATGCGTGGGCTGATGACACTGATAACTCTTGAAATGGAAATCATTGCAATTAATCTTGATGGTGGCATAACATGCACGAATTAATAAAACAAAAATATCACGAAAAAATAAAAACGTATGACGTCTTTTTAATTGGTATCATTAAAACGTACGTGCTGGATATTTGTGCATGCTATCAGATAATTTCAATAAAATGATAATAAAAATGTATTTTGTTGTGGTATTTATATACGTAAATATACAAATCTATTAATTTTACTGGTGATGAAAAACCAAATGTGGACCTTTTATTTTATGAAAGAATGGAAAAAAATTCCGGCGAATTTCAAGATAATATGATGTTTCAAAAAAGTGTGTATTTTTTAAATTTAGGGTGGTTACATCCGTAGGGGTGAATTTTGGTACACACAATTTTTCTACCTTACTATTGGGGGCGATTTAGTATTTTAGGGTTGATACCATCTCTTATAATTTATTTGTGTTTTTTAACGGTACAACTTTGTCGTTTTTGAGATATCTTGAAAAAATTCATCCCTCCTCCTTACACATGATTTTAAAATGGGACCGTCCTCAAGCCAGACCCAACCAACCAACCAATTTCATAATAATGGTTCAGTGGTTCATGAGTTATGCGTGTGACAAGGATTCAGGAGACAGACACACAGCATGGAACAAAAAGTGTGTGTCTTGACCTAAAACGGAAATTAAATTAAATTTTTGAAATCGGTGAACTTGTTTTTTAAAAAAAGATCACAAAGCTTCTCGTATCTTCGATATGGCGAGGAAACAAAAATTGTTTGTAAAAAATAATTCTAAATTAAAATATTGGAAATCACGTGTTCACATTATAGGTACTGTAAGATATAAGAAAAACATCCTGTAATATCGACATGACAAAAGAGGAACTCATGCCCATAAAATAGACCTGAACAAACATGTGTTCACCCGAAATCACTCCCAACGGTATATCAAATAACTATTACATAAGATCACAATGTTATGTTGTGCTATTTATTTGATTAGTAATTTTGAGTTGGTAAATAGATTATACGAAGGAAAAGTGAACTGGAATGCTGTAATTGTGGTACGTGATTGCCCCACAGGTAAATTAGTGCGCTATTTTATTTGCTACAGCCTTTGTTTTGTTTCTGAGAGTCATCAAAATAAATACAATGTTGTAGTCGGTCTTGCCTTAGGGGAATACTTTACTAGACAGTATACATATACCGGTTGTTCAAAATAAGACGTTGTAAATTTTTATTTCGAAAAGTATTTACAGAAAAATGTACAGAGTTTGCAGGGGGAATTATCAGGATATTTTGCTTCCTCGCAATATCGAAGATACGAGAAGCTTTGTGATCGTTTTAAAATGAGAATAAAATTGTTCACCGATTTCAAAATTTTAACTTGTTCTTTGTAGATTTGTCTCAAAATGCAGATCTACAGAGATCTTTTCAGATGTTTCTATTTTTTCCTGAGTAGATCTAATAATGTCTAAGTAGATCTTCTTAAACTTACGTCCAAAATTTAGATCTACGTAGTTGAAACTATTTTTCCCCGGGCAAACCCTGACTGATAACATATTTACTAGCATTTCAAATGAAGTAAAGGCTCGCGTAGTGATTAAGAGTAAAAATACATTCCCCATAAGTGATAACGCGCGAGTCTAACTCGCACTTGACTATTTTTGCTTCCTCGCAATATTTTCACATATATTAAAATCGTTATAACAAAAATACAGATTATCATTTAAAAAATAAAGTTATCATTACAAAAAAATAATAATAATAAAAAATACAAATAAAAAGTAAGCATGATTTTTTGTCTCCTGCAAACGAAGTCTGAAAAGTTTTTCTGTAAACAGCTTTTTGTTAGAAATTTAAAAAAAAATTCACATGTCTACTACCTTTTTGCACGGTATTATTTAAATGTTTAGTGCATACGGGATAGGTCATGTTTTAATATTTTTCTAAAAATCTATGCATCATGCGCACCCGCCATTTTAAGTAATCTCATAATGTCGCGACTCGTGGCGGGTGCCGGACGTTCGGCGCTTTAACACATCTGCTTAACAATAGATATTTGATGTTTTTACTTTCTTATACTATTATAAGAAAGTAAAAACATCAAATATCTACTTTTTTGTTTTATACATTCACTGTACATTAGACTTGTGTAGTTCACGAACGAACTAGTTCAAAAGAGTGCTCCCACACGAGAACTAGAAGAATTAGTTCGTATGCGCTCCGCTCTTTTAGTTCAAAAGTTCCCGATACACTTCAAATACACTGTTCTAAAAATGAGATTGTACGATTTCTATGTTTAATATTTTACGTTTTCAATACTTTATTACCAATTATGAATTTATTTTACTAAAGATATATTATATTGATTTTTTAGTTTACATGAATTCAATGTCTGTCAAAAGCACGTGATTTTTATATTATTTTATGACAATCAACAAAAAGGAATGTCACATACATTTAAAAATATCTATCTTGTCTATAACTTTACATTTCTAAATTTGATGAAAAAAATATGTAGTAGTACAAAATAACTAATTAAACAATTTAATTATACATTAAAAATCCAACAATCCAATATATCCAAATCAATAAATTGTTATCGTTTAATCCAGAAAAAATGCTATGAACTAAAATAACTAGAAGAACGAACTAGTTTATTAAAGACCACTGAACTATAGGGAGCGTTCTCTGTCATGAACTAAAATGCCCAACTCTACTATACATACATCTTCTAACATGCATTCTATGATCATCTGTTGCTGTTCATTTTATAAACTTAGGTGATATAAATTATGTTAAAGTTATAATTAAAGTGAACGTCACAAACATACAACTGAATCACGGAGCCGCAACTTTCAGGCAGGTAGTCCGTCACAGAGAACCCACCTGCACCTTAATGTGGCCAACTTGCGGTAACGTGACTAACTATCATACCTTATTACAACTAATATTTTTTGCACGCGTTAAGGCCATGAGTTATATTTGATGAAGTTGTTTTATTATACGTAGTGTTTTTGTAGTGTGTCGTATAAGTATGTACAGTCGCCTGCAGAACTCGTCTGGCACCCTAAAGGCTAGAATCGCTTACAACAGATTCCAAATTTAAAGACGAACATCATCGGTTATCTTTTTCTATCAAGTTTAATATATTTAAATACTAAAATTCGGAATATCAAATATTTATTGCCACAAAATTTACGTATACAATTTTCAATAGATTACATAATAATTTAATTGCACAAATATATATGAGTACTATAAACGAAGAGTACTTCTTTGAATTTCAAAATATCTGTCTTTGTTTGATACATGGAGAAATGATTTAAATATTATAATAATCAAATGGGAGGAGCCTACTAAGTTTGTGATAAGCGAAAATGAATACAAACTGCAAGACCATTAATGCAGGTGACTGTACCTATATATAATTCAGATATTAAATTCTTGTGTTGTATTTTGCAGTATATATACGTTCTGGTATTACAAGTATGAAGATCGTATGTTTTTTGTATAGATTCCTTTAACAACTTCGTAGTATGATATACAGCAGGGGTGCGCTACCTTTTGTATAACACGGGCCAGAATAAGATTTATGTTTTATCCGCGGGCCGTAGTAGTTAATGGACACATTTTTGTGACCTGTATTTTTTTCTGAAAAATATAAAAAATAAAACAAGGTTAATTTCTACATTTAGTAATCTTATCATTTATAACAAATTAGAGCATTGGACTCGGTGTTACCCGGGGATATTAATTTAATTAAACATAAAGTAATCATGCCCACCCAACATGCTCATAATACACGGTTCACCGCGAATTGTTTTTTTTCGGTTTCATGAAATTTACACAAAATATCCACAAATTATACACCTAAACTCGAAAAATATCTAAAAAATAAAGTACTGCAGAATTTTACTTAATACGGATGCTTCACATTACACAAAAAAGTTTATAATAGTTATTGTTCTATAATTTAAATGTCGGTTTTATTTTTATTTTTTTAAAAAGTTTTTTTTAGTATTTCAAATTAATATTATGCCATGATCTGTGTGAAAACTAAATTAAAAACACCGAAAACTTGATAACTATGCTCCCCACAAAAACTATTTTTAAAATAAATTTTCATGATACCCGCACACTCCTTGGTGCGCCACTGATAATTTTTGTTAATAGCAACTATGTAAATTACAAACATTTTTTTAATACGGAGGTACAATTTAGGGAAATGTGGCTGCAAGTCAATAAAGGTTGGGAACCACTACTCTATCTTAATGAGGAGAGATATAACAGCGAACAAAAAGTAACAGTCAATATTCTGTACAATCATTTTACCAATTACTACGTGTATACATATATCTACACAGTATCGCAAAAGTTTCAATCTTTTTATGATTATATATAAATTGCCAAACAATATTAACACATCTTTTAATAAAAAATATACTCTCTGAGGAAAACAAAGCCCTAAACCAAAACAGCTATTCTGTTTATTATATTTATAAAAATGTTTATGTCGTAAAAACATCAGCGTCAACTTTGTCCACAAATAAAATCTCTTTCGCATAAAGTTATATCTACCCGAAAGCTTCCAGTTGTTTTCTGTATAAAAAACTTTATTGTAATTTTGTTATGTGGGAAACTTGCATCGTTTGTAAACGAGAAGAAAATCTATCAGATTTTCCAGAAAACTTATTCGATCATCATATCTCAGATAAATTAGTTACTAAGATGTATGGTAATTGCGGTCTAAAATACGTACTGTAAGGAACAAGTACTTTGAATTTCAAACTGAGATACGTACGTTGTTTTAAACTACGATTTTCAAACTTTGAAATGGATATTAAAAGTATGAAGTACATGTAGTACCGGAAAAGTTAGGTAAGATAGTTCATCCTATGAGATATAGATAAATATGGGCTTGAAACTTTTTAAATGATATATTATTGTGGTTGGAATTTTATTTATGATTTCTTTAATTTAAAATAAAATTGTTAAAATCTTAAAATATTGATAATTTATATTTTCAATTATTGACGAGAAAAAATTTTGTTTTTATTAACCATGCTAATTAAATAAATAAAGTAAACGATTATTAAATTAATTAATAAAACGTATTATTTTAACACAAAAACCGTGTAGAAAACACGTAGTTTCTTTATACCAATTCAATGTAAACTGATTTGTAAGTATGCGGTATTCATCCATCTTTCTCTTAATATTTACTCATCTCATTCTCTCCCACGCATAACCGATGTAAAGTGACATGTAAGCATGCGGTATTCATCCATCTTTCTCTTATACATCTACTAACGCATATACACATTTCCTTAGTGTTTCATCTTTAAAATGTGTCGAATTTTAAAATCTGTCGAGGTCATTCCAATTCACTAGTCTCGATGTTCATTAAAAACGTATTTAAAATTTTGTTCAGGGCCCATTAAAAATAAAATGCAGATAAGTTACTTCATGGTAAAACAAAGTGGCCATGGTTGGTACAGCCTTACGCCGATGCAAGCCAACACTGCGAGCTAAGATACAAAAGATAATTTTGTTCAAGACTCGGCCAAGGCTTGTCGTACCAAGGCTGGCCTAGAGTAACCCCAATATTGGGTAAAGAATAGGTGACCTGAAGCTCGATATCTGAAGGTTGGTTTAAATTGGGACTAATATCGAAAAAGCTACACTAATATCGAACCAAACTTTTGTCCATTGTCAAGGCTGGCATTTCCTACATGGGTAATATTGGGTAATCCTAAACTACCTGTATAATACAATTTTTAAACTTATAGGTACCCTAATTTTGGTATATATGACGTAAACATGTGTATTATCAGTTAGAACATATCTGACAAGTACGGTCATGTTATTACGAATTAAATGTATTAATGTTATACATGCCCTCTTTAGTGTCGACGTCAGCGCGCTAATCTCTCTGCAACGTCGGCGGTTTCGTGCAGAGATTCTCGTTAAAATCTGTTCTTTTATGACGTTTTGTCTTTTGAATTAAATTAAATAACGCACGATACACTTGCACGAAAAATCCGTCTGCTTTACTGCTACTATAAAATATTGTGTACGTGAATGTTGGGAATTTTTTTAATGGGTTATTTTTGTTTAGATTTTTGTATGATATGCATATTTTATATTTTATTAAACAGTTGTATTGTATTGGTAGAAACAATATGATTAAACAATCTGTTAGCCGGTATACAGGGCAATTTGAGATCTATATTTCAAGACCCAGACGCCTTGGTATACAATTTTTTACGAGATATTTTGCTTTGAGTGAAAATGATAGATGGATGGACGGACGGGCGATAAAGTGGGATTAATAGGGTTTTTTCCGAACCCTAAAAATAGACGAAAGTTGTAAGAGTAAAAAAGTATACGTTATTTATATGTAACATGTGTTTGTATGTTCAATCATTCTATTGTTGTTTTCCAAAGTTTCACTTTTGCTAGTATTTTGTGTGAGTTACAGAATGTAATTACTTAATTGTATAAAAAATTGATGGGTGAATGAAAGATTCTGATTCAGCACGTGTACATTACGTTTGATTACTTCTGTAAGAGTTTGATTTAATTAATTGATTCGTTCGAGTGCTTTTTACTCAAATGTTCTCTGCAGTACGTCTAATACGAATAAAATAATATTTTTAGATAAGAGTTAGAATTTGTTTTTGGTTATAATAGAAAATATTGTTTTTAATAATAAGTCGAATCTGAAAAGAGATGGGTAGAAAAGGCCTGTTTTTCGCCTATCACTCATGCGTTAAAATGAAGTATCATGTAAGTATAAAAAAATCATCTGCCTAGTAAATACACAGTGCTTCCTCGTGCTAAATTCACCAAAGGTGATTATTATTATTTATTATTAAAGAATTTAAATAAAAACCGATAAATTGCCTGGCATTTGTTAACCATTTAATTTTTATAAAATTTTACTAAAAATATTAGTTCGAAATTGTTCAAAATGATTATTTTTTCGTATATTTTTAATTTTTTGACAATTTCTTGTAAGGGAATATTTTACAACAAACGTTGTGGTGATATATACTCGTATTATAAGAAATTGAATGCTCTACAAAAAAAATCTTTAATTAGTAAAAACTACTTTTACAAAACAAATTCATATTGAGGATGAAATATTTTTTTAGATAATACATAAATGTTATATTATATAATATTTAACTATCAAATTACCCATTCTAGCCGGATTATTTCTTTATACAGATGATCTTTACATTACCCTAATTAGTCCGGATTAATGAAAATTGACTATATACATACCTATATACAAATACACATACTATTCAGGTGGTAAACTTGACAATATAGCACATATTCAAACACATGATAGCTAGTCGTTCAAATAAACTTCTGTGCGGTCAGAGAGAGACAGTAACCTACGCGCGGATACCGTTTGGGTAGAATTTATAACGGCTATTAGCCGGGTGTCCCGTTTCTGTATATGAGTTATTGTATATAATGTGTTGTTAATACGCACGGTTCTATTCCAATAAAGACCTTGTCTCGGAAGTCTAATGCGCCGCACAGTAATCTTACCGCAATCATTACATAGGTACATATACCTGCTATTCAATTTTGTGGCGTTATATGTACATATGTAGGTACACACGTGAATTATAATGAACGTTGTCAAATGCGGGAATTTAATTATTAATCCACGAAAAAATTTTTTTTATACTTTTTTATACACTCATACATGTAACTCTACTCCTTTTTTTGTTATAAAGTTTTTAAAGTCCATGAAATTTTTTTTAGGTATTTTCAATCATGAAAATGTATACTTTAAAACTAATGTTATTATACTTTTATTTTATATTATTTTATATATATATTATATATTTTTTTATAATTTTCAAATGAATGCTAACAATATGGTATAATTCAATTTTAAAATTTTTACCGGCAACTACCTAATTCGATCAAAATAATTTTCCGACGATTGCACTACTAGTAAGTTCTGGTTTAAATAATTTATTTGCATAGTACCTGTAACTTATTATTAGTATTTACTTGGACGGCATCTGCGGGTTATTATCGCTGGAAATTATTTACGCGAGTTATTGATCTTGGCATGACACGTCTATTAATCTTTATTAAGTCGTTGTGACACTCAATTAGTACCTACTTCACCAATTCGGAACTACGCTTTGAACGCTATATGAACGGGAAGTCGTTAAGTGTGAAACCGTTAATAAACTGTTCAGACGGAATATTGTAATTATTGAAATTAATTGTTTGTATATATTCTATATATGTATAGTAAGTTTTATTGAATTTTATCATGTGGAAGTCTTAGTTGTTGTTTGATATTTGTAAAATTTTAAGTGAATTCTCTTCCATCTATATTAGTTAGTGATATATTTAAAATTTAACATTCCATTACTGAAATTTGATTATTAATTAATTAATTTACATGTTTTGAGCACTCACATATTATAGTGGTGGGCTTAAGGGGGGGAGGGCTTACTTAGCGCCAGTCAAGTCACCCCGATAAAAAGGAGACCCGTAGTCAGTATATATACAGGATGATTTACAACTATTGTAAAATGATGTAACAGTAGATTGAAGATATTATTTTAAGCAAAAAACTTTATATAAACATATATCCGGAAATTCTTCGTGATCATTGGTATATTATTAATAAGTGTTATTTATTTCCAGTATCAAACAATAATAATTTAGACTAGGGGTGTATGGAGCCTGCGGATCCACCTATTTTTATTAAGTATACATTGTAATTTTTATAATATGCAATTTTTATTGTATACTTAAATTTTTATTAAAAGACGATACAATAAATACTGCGATTATGTAGAATTAATTATATTAGATAATAGTATATTTTTTATTGGCATAACAAATTAAACTATACCAATAATATAGTAATTTTAGTAACACGTGGCCAAGCAATCAACATGTTTCTTGTATAGAAATAAAGGTAAGTTAACTCTCGTCATTACTGTGTTTTCAGTTTGCTTCTATTAGTAAAAGATCTTAGAAAAAGCATCAAACGGTAATACATTTAAAATTTAGAAGCAGTGAGAAGTATGTGTGTGTGTGTATGAGAGAGAGAGAGAGATGTGCCCATACTGTCAATTGCTGAATAAAGAAGGGTAGACTTGCTTCAACAAATGTTTTATATTTTATATAATGCAATGTTTAATTTTTACGATGCAGCATAGTACAATTTCAGCAGATCCTGTACAATCTATATTATTATTAATATGGAAGAATTACAAAATTTTCTCCCGTTTTAAGAATACTGATTGTGAGTCAAATAGTAATATTTCTATAAAAATTGAGTGATTGTTACGAAATATTTTTCTCCGTGTAGTATTTTGTAGTTGGTATAGATATGATGTAGATTCTGTATCAAAAGAGCTATATACAACTCATAATAACATAGAGCTAGTCATGTTTCAATATCTTCACTGTTACAATTTCAATATCCTCTTAGAAAGTACCTACCTACATCTGTACATAATATACAACATATAATACATATTTGCACATATGTGCATGCATGTATATAAGAAATACACTTGTATATATTGTATATGTAGTACAAAAGCTTCGACTACGAAAGAATTTATTATATTTTATCTTTCAGTAATGTAGGTAGGATATCCGAATAAATATTTCAATTTTTTGCTGATCTTAGATATTTTCTGTTCTTATGTAAGTAACAATGATATAAGATAAATTTAAGTAAAAGCAAATAATTTAAATCAATAAAGATTTTAATTGAAAAACATCCGCAATGTTTACAGTTTTCTGAATTCTGTAGGAAGCTGAACCATCCTTTAGCAAATATTTTAGTATTTGCAAATTACTTGTTTAACAATGGTCCTGTTATTAAACATAAAAATGAATGATAACTGAATCTTTGTTCATTAAAAACAGCAAACACCTATTTCCAGAAGCTAAACATAATTATAAAAATATTGATTTTATCTACCGGGGAGCTTATAAACGATTTAATTATATAGGAGAGATACGCAATGAAACAGACACTTGAGATTGAAAATGTTTTTTTATTGAAACTATAAACTATAAATTTTATAGTTTATAAGAAAAATTAATGACTACTGACAAAATAAACGCGCCGCATCGGTGTGAACAGACTTGCGAATTCTGCTGCCGCAACGAACGAGTTTTATTCCGCGCCGCAGTCACTGCGAATATTCACTTCGGTCTGTGGGAGCTATTTATTGCATTTAAGATATTTTAGCTAGTTAACACTACTATTTAGTTTTTACAATTAACATTAATAATTAAATAAACGTCCATTTCAATGCACGAACATCTGTTCGATTCAATGCGTAAGAAACTTTTAAAATTGTTTGACAAACTTTATCTACAGATTTGAAAAATATCTTACCATTTTAATGTTTGACTCAAATATATGCAATATTACACAAAACATCAAAAATTCAATAAGTGTAATATTTCACCTTTGGAATCATTTTCAAATAAATTATTTTTTTTTACAACGAAAACTTATATTGTCAATAACAACAGAACACATTTAGGATATAGTCTATGGAGCTTACATTAGTGATACTAACAACAAAATTTGAATTAATTCGTTCGGATAGTTTCGATGGAACAGACATTGTCCGTTTTAATGCGTATTTCCCCTATATAAAAACAAACGTTAATATTTAATTTAAAAGTATAAGAAGTTCAACAACACGTAAACATTTGTGCTGACTTTTTTTAATACAACTGGATTTAACTTGTTATTTAACTAATTAGAAAGTGTAAAATTGGTTTGTAAATAAAACGTCTTATAATTACAATACTCATTTTAAAGAAGAGGCATTTTTAAACAAACCAATCAAAGTAATTACAGTGTTTTAAATGTTACAATGCTTTGAAGATTTTGTTCTGAAAGAAACGAATCGATACGGGGTTTTACTTAAACGCCAAGCCAAATAATACTGACAATGAGATTTTAAAACTTCATTAAATTTGTTCACGAATTGATGCAAATTAGTAGAAGGTAGTTTAAAATGTTTATAATATTTATATATAACATTGTAAATAAATAAGGTACTGGTACCAGTCTTGGATCCTTAAAGAACAAGGTACCTATACTGATATTTGGGATTGATGGGCTTCCTTTTTGTAATTCTCATCAATAAAAAGCTACCTCTTTATTTAATCAATTTAATTACCAATGTCTGCAAATACACTTTGTTTTTTAAATTATAGTCTTTTTTTGTTTATGTTTTTTCTCCAGTAATGGATAAAGTAATGGACACTTGCTAATGATTACAAAATGATAAGTACTACGACACAAAAAGAATCGTAAAATTTGAAACAATGTAAAGCAGATGCTATGATAATATATTAATTAATTAATAAATCATACTAACAATTAGTTTAAAAGTCCACAATTTTGACACCCATTGTCCAATTATCATCAAAAAGATTATGATTCAATAATGTTATTAATCAAATATTTATAATTTAGTTCATTTAATTAAACAAGAATCCAACACTAGGGTATGATCCAAGACTGGTGCCAATACCTTATTTCGTTTTTATATCTATTTACCTTGAAAAGGTAACAAAATTCTTTATTTATTTAATAAGGGTATTGCGCTTTACGTTTTATAGAATTTTATACACATACGACATATGTACATACATTACAAATATTAAAAAAAATATTAGATAAAACATACTTGTAAATATTTTTTTCGGTAAAAATTGAATTTTACTTCAAACTATTTCAACAACAATGTAATCCAGCGGTTGCCAAAATCTTCGATTATGAACTACTGGTAGCTCGTTACGGCCTTTCGGTATTTCAGATGAATACTATTTTTTAACGAATAATATCGGTGCGTATGTATGTGATCTCAACCGGCCTAAACCACTAGACGTATCAAGACCATATTCACACCATACATTCGTTTGGTACTCCGATATGTTTATAGATTATTTAGACCCGGTAGGTGACGCTGGGGCCGAGATGTTTACGAAAATGTATAATTATGGTTTGATTTTTAAACAAATTATTTTTGGTTAGAACAGGGCTGACCAACCCGCGAACCGCGGCCAAATATGAACAAATTATGTTTTTATAATGTTTATTTTAATTATCAGGTGTTTCACTATGACTGAGGTTGATTTTAATTTCCCGTTGTTTTTTTTTAAAATTGTTCTATTTATGTGACTCCGGTTCCAATCGAATTTTTTGGTGAATGTCGGCGATTCCGAATCCGGCCGGAATTGAAAAATCCAGTTCCGGCACACCCCTGATTTCAGCCAATTATATAAGTTTTGGTTACTCTAAATACCTTGAAGTTATGGAAGAGTAGGATCTTTTACAAAACAAACTTGTTACAATCCGAGAATGCTTTGACTAATTACCGGTTATTACTTATTATAATATTGTATGTAGTAGTAATTAGTGTGAAAGAAATACCCACCCAGCAACAAAACGTTGACAGATGTCATCCTTCACGTAGTGGAACTATAGAGGGAAGTGACACAAACTTCTTAAAACTTTGTTACATAAGTTCAATGTGCTAATGAATAATTATTATTGCATATTTTATGTTCACGCTTTTATAAAATAATTTAGTTTATACTACGTCGACTCTTTTGTAAAATTACCATACTTCTGAAACTTTGTGAGTGGCTTCTTTTTGATGAGTCTTACAATTTTTTTATTTGTAAAAATGGGGCATTTTCGAGCGTGCAGCCGCGGAATCTTCCGGGTGCCGGACTGGAAAAACGGTCCAAGATATTTGTCGGACAAAATGTAAAAATTGTAAAAATAATTATTTAATAATCCTACAAATTTCAGGTAGCTAGTAATAAATTATAATAACTCGTTATTTTGACAAGTTGGAGGTGGCAATTTTGTTTTTCGATTTTATCACCATATTATCTTAGTTACAATTACATGAGTTTGAGTTTTATCAAACATTACTTCCTCAAATGACACGACCTAGGATTTGGAACGTATTCACGTCAATCCCTCGACTGTGCATCCCGATTTTTGATTTGTATGTTACAGTGAATATATTCAGATCATTTTGTGTTTTCGAATATTGTTTATAATTTCTAGAAACAGGCGGGGATATTCCACACTCAATAATACCAAAAACACCCCTGTCTACAATAAATCAATTCCTTAATACTCGGGCATTGAAAAGACTCAATGCAATAATTCTAGCAAGGCAATACGTAGATGTACCTATTTGGTAGGTAGGTAAAGATGAGATTTGTTGGCCACATCTGTTGCTGTACCCGTTATGGAGATCGATTAAGCTACATAACCCGCATGCTGTGCTGTGTAACAAAGGATGCTGTATGTCCTTCAGATAGCTATTGCTATCTTATTATTGTACCCAAAGGTAATTAAATTAATGTAAGTTTAGTATCAATGTGGATAATTAGCATTTTAAAGTTGTTTTAATGTTTTATGGAGTTGTTGGTCTTTTTGAGTTGTTTTGTTTGCATTTATAGGGAGGGGAAAGTTCTATTCAGCTTAAATATATATATTTTTTATATGTAATATGAAATAAATATAAACATAGGTAGTAGTTTTTCGAAATTAGGATTTTGATGGAATTATCCATTTTGACCTTCCCTGAATCTATTCTGACTATTTTCGCCATGATGTCTGTGTATGTTATAGTTAATATTTTTATCATTAATATATTATGTTTGGAACTTTCTTATACGTATTACAGAGAGTGAACTGTGTGGATGATTCTAATTAATTATTAATGGCTAAATCATATTTTATTTTTATTTTAAAAATAATTCGAAAATTCAAAATATCGACAAGATTTAAGTATTTACTTTAAAAAAAATTCATTTGATACATGTAGAGACTACTTTTAATTTTAATTTATGTCCCATTTATTTTATTCTATATTTAATATTTTATTACTTAGTCAGAATTTTCATTGTATAATTAGAATCATATGTATTTTCAGTGTATAAACCTTGAATATTTACAAGCTATTATAAGAATTTAGTTTCGAAATTACACTATAAACCACTCCAAAGTCCATTTTTCGCAAAAGTTGTGGGAAAGTAATTTATTTAACTAATATAAATGTTTAATTGAGTGATATATACCACATTAAATTTAATTGATTGCTCTTTAATTTAAATTACAGTCCATTAAAAATATTTTATCATTATCAGAATTAATTGTCTTACCATCGATTCAGTTTTTTTGTTTTCAGAAATTAATTGCTAAATTTATCACGGTCTGCATTTGTAGATTTCCGTATTTGAATTAAAATATTTTGGAAAATAGAAAAGGGGTTATTTTAAGAAAATTTTATAATTACACATTTTCCTTATTTTTTGCTTTTTTATGTTGAAAAATGATTTTACTGCTGGAAAAGTAACTAATTTGATATATTCGATAAACTTAAAAAAATAATATTCTATTGGAATAACATTCTTTATGACTAATATGTAGAAAATTGTCTGAAAAACCTAATAGCATCAAAATTACTAAAAGGCAGTAAAATAAGTTAATTACCTTTAACCTAAGCACGGCAATGCAGACCAACAAACTTGTATTTAGGTATTTACTATAGCTGTAATTCAATCACAATGTTATCACTAATTCATAAATAGCTTTCAACAAGCACAACGATAAAGTTTAAACAAAACAAATATAATTCCGTGTATACATTGTTATAGAACTATAATAGTTAGATTAATTATTTTGAACTACTAGAGCGAAGTTTTTTCTATAAACTTTTATAATTTGTGTTTGTAAAATAAATTATAGAGTTCAGTATGATCATGAAAGCTATTGTTTGTGTTTTGATTGATAAATGAAAATTTAACAATAAGTTTTATATACGGGGTGCTCCATTTTAATTTCCCCAAGTCTATATCTCGGAAAATAAGCAAGATGGTGAACAATGTTTTGAATCAAAGTTATAGCAATAAACTATTAACCCTACAATAAAAAAACTTTAGATAATTTTACGCTCTATTGATAACTTTTTTTCATAAGATCAACAGTTTGTGAAAAAAAACGTTTCAAAAAAACTTTAAGACTCTGTAATTAAAAAAAATTAGATTTTACAAAAAGAGTTTTCAGAAGAAGATATGAAAAATTTTGTTCTGAACAAAAAATGTATAGTTATTTTATCGTAGGATCAACGTCTTCCGAGATAATATCGTTAAACTGTTCTCCAATATGGCATCTAACGCTGGCGCCCTACTAGGTCAACATTTTGGTTTTACACTCAGAAAGCATATCCATACTAATACCATATGTAAAAAGCTATCCTAAAATTTTTGCATTATGGAACTAAAAAATTCGATAGATACACCAAAAAAAAAAACAATATAAATATAAATATTTTAAGACTATATAATCACATCAATGTTCTTTACTTTTACACATCGTGAGTGTAAATTCTGAAAAATTGATTCTTCTGCATCATCTGTGTACAGAAGTTAAAATTTTATGCATTTAAATTTTCGAAAAACATTAAATATGCATGTTATTCAGCTTCTGTTTCACTGTTCAAATAACTATTTACGTGCTAGCATTGCGGTGAGTTAGAAGAGAATTAACTTCACATCTCGAATGTTAATATTATTATCAAATAATCGTCTCCCCACCCGTTTACGCTATTGTTAAGATTATCCACATAATACAGACTGTATCTCTACAAATCTACTTCAGGTTTGAGCTCAAGTAAATGTATATAGTCGCATGCAAAAGTGGTCGACCAGTTTTCATTCAAATTCGCGTATCACAAATTTAAGATATTTAAATCAACAAACACAGATATTTTTTCATCAGGCCAAACCATTGCACGTAATGAAACCATATTCACACCATATGTTCGTTTAGTACTCCCTTAGGTTTACTTTTTTTTAGATATTTACGAAAATATGTATTTATGGTCTGATTTTTAAACAAATTATTTTTAGGCAGAACAACGTTTTCGGGTCATCTAAAACAACAATTACAACCCTCCATACGTAACAGGGAATGAAATATTAACTCCCGTGTGAAGCCGGGACGGGTCCACTAGTATAAATAGAAAATACCCCCCCCCCCCCCCTTATCTTGACGGCCCTGTGTTTGTATAATATATGGGAATTGTGCTAATCTGGTAGATTTTTACGGTCGTATATTTTGTTGACAATATTAATGTGACGCAGGATTTTTAAAACGAATTTTATTATCCTGCTGTATAAGTCTGTGATTTTTAACCTGTTTGTTTCACAAACTTCATCAACTATAAAATGTTTTATAGGGAGTTCTGAAACTATAAATATTTTATAGTTTGGCGGTTCTTAACGTCTTTTGTAAATAGGTAATGGTTTCCGTGATTTACAACTAGTGTAAAAAATTTAACAGTGTATCAAGGATTTAAGCAAAAAATTCATATTAAGATGTATCTGGAAATTCTTCGTGATGAAGCTGTAGTCTCCCAAAAATTTTGTCCAGAATTAGTGTTTATTTAATATCTAGAGAACCCATTGTGATACAGTTATGAAATTTATTATTAATAACTGTTAACGATTTCCATTATCAAACTATCATAATTTAGACCAGGGGTGTATCGGGCCAGTAAGCCCGTAAATTTTTTACAAGCATTTTTTTTGTTCTGCAACATGTTCATATGAAGTATGACTTTTTGCAAATTATTTTGTCTATGTTTTATACCAGTAAATTAAAAATAATATTTGTAAATATTTGAGGTTATAAGTATTTATTTTCATAATATATTTAATAAGTATATGTCACAGAACATTTCAATTCTTTTAATGTTCTGTGGTGTATGTACATATACTCGTATATGATTTGTATTGTATATTATTTTATATTATAAAGTCATACATGGTTCTCCATACCGATATTTTTATCATATTTTACAAATAAAAATATATAGAGTTCATTATGAAATATTGACGGACCTTATTTTGAATACCTCCGGTCTATTCTAAGTTGTTGTTTGCTACACTATGTTTACATATGAATGTGAAATCAATGTTTGTGAATAAATGTGGCCGACGTAATGCGAGAGTTCAGCGATTGGGGAATGAAAGGAATGCACAGATCATGTGACATCAAAAACTGATGTCCCCATAAAGAATGTGCCGTTGTGACGGATATATTTCAAAAATGTCTATTCAAAAATAGTGTTATTGCCAGCTATAAATGTGCTCTACTGACTGCAGTTGACGGAAATATAAAATCAAAATTCGTATGCTTATTGTCCATATTTCTTAATCTATGTACAGGGTGTTCACGGAAACCGAGTGAATATTGCTGATTTTATTAGTATTGGAGCTAGATAATCGGTAAATTGGGCAAAGTATCAGTATTTTTCCTGGATGTAGTTATTTTAAGATTTTATAGTTGAGAGGGCTACAGCCCTTCAAAGATTTTATCATTGGGCGACAATTGGAAAACTGAGAAACTGTGGTTTCTTAGTCACTTAAACTAAAAATATACACCTTAACCACAATAAAAGAATGTCACTCGACACGGGTTTTATTGTGGTGTTTATTTTTAGTTTAAGTGTCATTGGGCTAGAGTTATGAAATTTAATACAGGTTTTAGTATTAACCCACTTAAAAGTTACATTTTCTGAAAGAGAACATTACGTTCTCCATATTATTTAGTTTAATATCGATTAGTTTTAATTTTCTGTTATAAAAATATAAACAAAATTCAATTTGTCGAGAAATTGAAATTTTTCAGTGACAGCAACACGCTACAGGTCGTAAAACGTAATAAATTAACTGAAATCTTTTAGAATTAACTTCATCTATTATCATAATAGAACCCTATTAAAACTCAGCCGAATCGGAAAACTAGATGTAAGGAAGTTTTCAGTTTATTAAAAAAAAAATAAACGATATTTCTGAAAAAATTGGACCGTGAAATATTTGTTAGTCTGACAGTTATATTATAGTTAAATATCCGCTGAGAAGCAAATTACAATGATTGAAAGTTTATTTTGAGTTTTGTTTCATTACGTTACGTGACATAGGATATTTTCTTATCTGTAAATCTACCCAATCAGTTTTTCCTCTATCTTACAACGTTTTTGCTGCATCGACGATGTAAATATAACCAGCATTCAATTATTTTTGTTTTTATTAATTTTCGTGTAGGCCTACAGCCTTAAATTTTTGATATTTTATATAGGGTATTATTTACCATCGATTGACGCTAAAATAATCGATGCAAATATTAATTCCATTAAAAATTCTAATTTGATTAGACTAGCATTTTTATTACAATTTTTTATACGGATCATCTTATCTTATCTAGTTTTTTTGTAATATAAGGTTTGTTGTTGAATACGTTCTTTTCAAATACATTCTTGAATAACTTTTTTTTATTTTATAAAAAAAAATCTGAAGATGGCATTCTAACAATAAAAATTTTGAATTCTTGAAGTATTTTATTTGAATATCTTATCAAATCAGTGTGTGGAAATTTTTTTCTTGAATAAATATTTTTCTCTGAAAACAAATAACTAAATGTAGGTTTCATAATCAATAATATCGAATTGAGATATTTAAATTAGGGTTGGTAGGAATATCACATATCGGTAGATAAGGATAAGGATTTTTTTCTTTTGTTTCGGTTTCATATTCGAATAGGAGTGAGTAATTTTTTTCTAGATTTCGGATACGGATTCAGATTTTTTTTATTACTTAGTATTTATTTCTGCCTACAGTTAGTGTCTCTAGGCTCGGGAAACGAATAGGAGACTATCCGAAATAATTATTTCGGATATGGTTTTCGTATTTGAGGTCAGAATAGTTATCTATTTAAATCAGTGATGTGTTTCTACATGTCAACAAAAAATGTACATTTTCTTTTGAAGATAACATACAAAAAAATATATTCAAGTGACAGTTGATAGAAAAAATAAAAATAATATAAAAATGGGACAGTAATGAAGACAGTTACTTTAGAATGAAAGTGAGATGTAGTAGGTTGGTATTTCAAATGAAATAAAATAAAATTTAATCAAGTACATTTTTTTTAAATATTAATTTAACGAAAACAAATTTTTTGAAGTATATTATTAATAACAGAAGAAATATATTTGTTTGATGAAAAAGCAAGCAACGACCTATTTTATATATAATATTTATTTTATTATTTCAAAACACACACGCAAATATTACCCTTCTTGAATACGATATTCCTTTTACAGGATTCGTTTTGATTGATATGGATATAAAGATATACAAAATTGAGCTTCTCATATAAATATTATATCTCATTATATATAATTTTATAATTCGTTCGTATTAGATGATTAAAATTTCAAGCTCGATATCTTCTTATTTATTTAGTCCATAGAACTACTCGTTAAGGCCATCACTACTACGATTAGATGCAATATTTCTTTTTATAGTTACTTTTATTTTTATTTTTTAAAGGAGAATTTCTCTTATAGAAATAAACATTTCTTATAATTAATTAATTATTAATTACTTATTCCCAATTTAGCAATTTTATTTTGTGACGTCATAATTATAGGGATAACGTATTAACGGATTCATTTAATTTTCGTGAAAAAATATAAAAAAATAATTTTTCTAACGCTTTAAATTTAATTGGAGAATAAATAATATGTAATAAATTAGAAAATTAAAAATTTTCCTTTTTTTCATAAGTCATATTGCATCTAGAGTATAACTGAAGGAATCCTTATTCTGCTTATTAATATATATAATTATATATAACAAATTACAATCAAGTTCTATATCTTCTGCTGAAATTCTAATAAATCTCTCTAATATATCACGTGTCGAAAAATACATCCTGTTCAATTTGGTCTTCTTCTGCCAGCTTATCTACATATCGTGTAGAAATAAACACTCTAATTATAAACGAGCTAGCAAAATTTTCTAGCTGGCAAGCACTTTCAAATGAGGTTTCAAACCTATCTGACAGTTCACTTGAAGTTTTATAAAGTGTTTGGCAATTTTCGCGCACGCATGGTATGTAAATACCAACGGTATTAAAATAGTGGCGATTATGAAAATTATTTTGTACGATCAGAGTCGCGAACTGTGGTACAATAAGCTGAAATATCACTGCTCTAAATTCCATAACTAATCCATAGATACTATCACAGAAATAATACCCCATTTGAAAGTGCTTGCTAGCTAGCAAAATTGCTAGCTCTTTTATAATATCGGATGTAAGCTTTTTTGTGATAAAAAGTTTATATTAACCAGAATATTTCCATATTTTAGTTTATAATCTTAATAAACAAGGTTAGTAAATATGAATATTGATTCTTCAAATAAGAACATAAATATTATAAAATGGACAGAAACCAATTACAATAGTAATTGAAACACATAATTCAACTTTTAATGGAAAAACGAAGGGATACACATAAGAAAGTATTTTTGCAAATAACACAAACGTCCTGAAATGTAAATCATCAAAATTGATTAATCCTTAAAATTTGTTATTGATTTTATTCAATATTTATAATACGTATGGGCTACTTGAACCGCTTTTTGAATCTTGGCTTCTGGGTGTAAACCGCGTCGATTTGGTTGTGTAATCGGCCAACCTTTCATCACACATTGCAGTGGACATCTTTAGGGTTCTTCTGCACTTTTAGAAAGGCTCTGAAGATGTCCACTGTAATGTGTGACGAAACGTTGGCCGATATCACGACCAACACCCAGAAGCCAAGATCCATATCAAGATCACCGCGGAAGCCTCAAAACTTGTGAACTGCTTTTTGTTCAATGTTTTTTACATTTGAATGAAGTATCTAGTATGAGAGCCCGGTCGGTTAATATACTTTGAACGCCCGGACGATTCTAATGTTTTGCATACGATTTGTGCCGGGGTAAATTCTGCCGCAACCCTCGGCACATCGGCACTAAAAGGGGTGAGAAAATGTAGTTATCGAGGATTGCGGCAGGATTCATGACAAATCGTATGCAAAATATTAGAATCGTTTGGGTGTTCAAGGTACATAAATCGATCCGGCTCTTCGATTATATATAAAATCAATGTTATTATACAGATTAGAATTAAATTTCAAACAAGCAGATAAATGAGGTACCTAATAATTTTAAAGTCCATAAAAAATAGTCCCTGTCCTCCGATGCATACATTTTTTAACAATAACTATACATAAGGTACTGGCACCAGTCTTGAATCATACCCCAGTGTTGGACTCTTGTTTAATTTAATGTACTAAATTATAAATATTGATTAATATTTGATTATTGTCATTATTCAAACATAATCTATATATACGAGTACTTAACTGTAAAACAGCTTAATTTGATGACAATCGATCAATTGATGTCAAAATAATTGACATTTCAACTAATTATTATTAGTGTAATCTATTTATTCATTATTATATTATCATAGTATCTGCTTTATATTGTTTCAAATTTTACGATTATTTATCTTATAACTTTTATGTCGTAGTACTTATCTTTTGTAATCTAAGCAACTTTCCATCACTGGATACATAAATAAAATAAAAGGCTATAATTTAAAAAACAAACTATATTTGCGGACTTGGTAATTAAATTGCTTTAATAAAGAGGTACTTATAACAAGAGTTCATGAGAATTACAAAATAGAAGCCTATCAATCCCAAAAGCGGCCAAGACTTATGCCAGTACCTTATATACGTATTTTCATTAAAATATTAATACGTTAAAAGTTAGGACGAATGACAACCAATTTGATAAAACATTTCAATCATTCTTCATGTCATTTTGTTGTGGATGTTATTTGAAAAAGATAATTAACTTCTGTTCAAACAATAATTTGAGTTTCAAAAACGTCAAGTCAAGTATTTATCAATTATTGAATAATTTCAAAATTCATTTAATTCTTTTTATCGACTTTTATGATATTTATTTCCTTATTTCATAAACAGCAAATCGATTTTGTAAATGGTTAGACATTTTAAATTATTTGCAAAATCTAGAATACTAACTTAAAGTTAAAACTTTTTTCTATAACCGTTTAAAAAAGTAGGCTTTTTCATTGACATTTCAGTGTGTAAAGTAGTACTTTTGCGCTCGCCGTGCGTAAATTTACTTTTACGCACGGCGTGCACAAAAGTGTTTACTGTTTTCATAGTAACACATATATTTTTACATTTTTCCACAGACCAATATTTCGAAAACTAAACAAAATGGTAAAAAATGTTTTAGACAAAAGTCGTAGTATTTCGACAGGGAAATTTATTATTACTATGTTTTTTTTTTTAGTTTATGGTGTTTTATAGGGTAAATTTTTTTTCAAATAGTAATCTGTATTTTTTAATGCAGTAAAAAAATTGATGTAGTCTAAAAAAATGTTTCGTACAAAAGATACGTATTTTTCCCGTAGATTACGAATCTGCAATAAAAAATGTAGGTTCCCATTGAAAGAAAATGTTACCGCATAAAACTCCATGAATTATAAAAACCCATAGCATAAATAAAACTTTAATCTGAAACAATTTTCAACATCTTGTTCAGTTTTCAAGATATTGACCTGGGTAAAATTAAAAAGGGAGCACTAATTTTTATCACAAAATTGCTTACTCAAACACAAAAACTAAAAATCCAAACAAACTTACATAAATCGTTTAAATCACTGCTTCCGTCTGCACCCGCATATCTCCAGACGACGCCCTAGAACTTACATTCAAGTTCTGAACCGTTCCGAAGTATGTCGAGCAGTCCGTCCGTTGTAGGTGATTATTCATATGTATCTCTGAACTCGCATTACTGTTGACGAAATCACCGGGTGTTCTGCGACCTCCAGTGCCTCTATCACGTCTACCTCCCTTATCGAAACCTATGTCGCTACGACGCCATGCACTCCGAGGCAGTAACGTTCTGCAGCAGGACTGAAGAGTTTTCTTGAACGCCACGCGGAACTCGCGATTGAAGTACGCATAGATGAGCGGGTTCAGTGCTGAGTTGAAGTAACCTACCCAGAAAACGGCAGCCACGACCACTGGCGGGCAGTAGCATATGGTCTCGCCGCATAGAGTTGTGATTACGTACCTGTGGGAAAAAAAAACAAATTTCAGAAAGTTTTTTTTAATTACTTTTTTATATATACAAAATATACATAAATGAAATAAAGTACCTATAGTGATCATGAAATTTTTTTAATGGAATTACAGGTGTTGAGGGTCCCTGAATCACGTACGACCATTATCTTAATGACGTCTGTGTCTGTGAACGCTCTACAGCAAAAATGGTGAGACTTACAAACATACAATTTTAAAATTAAGGTTCTTGTATACTCTAGATGCGCACCTCCTATTTTTGAAAAGCGTCACTAAACCGCAAATTAATTTTGAATTTGAATTTTTCGAATTATTTTTGAAACGGCGCGCAGTAGAAAAAAATGTTTTGAATTAAAGTTGTAGAAAATATTTTTTTGTTCTTTTTTTTCTCCCAAATTTTTTTTTGGAAATAATCGATTTTCTTTAATTTTTGAATTTTTCTAATTATTTTTTAAACGGTACGTATTAGAAAGAAATATTTTAGATACAAGTTATAGAGAATATTATTATCTATAATTTTTGTTGTAATCATATTTTAAGAATAATTCTGTAAGGAAATAATCATTTTTTTAAATTTTATTTCAAATGGTTCATAACAGAAGACAATGTTTATTATAATAAAAGTTTTAGATAACGTTATTTTCTATAATTTATGTCCTATTATTTTTTACGTGAAGAACGTTTAAAGTTTTACGCCAGCTACTGGGTAGGCATTTAAAAAACTTGATGTAACGCGCTGAGATCAGTCTCGCGCACTAGCGTAAATTTAAAATCAGTATATGTATATCAACACTCAGAGTTATGGCCTCAAATTATAGATCTTGATGAAATCTACGAGGTGTAAGTACAAATCAAAACATTTAACCAGTTTTAATGAGTGATAAATTTAATATTTAAAAAAATTAAATTTTGTATGTCCACGATTACGCTTGTAATTATTACTAAATTGAATTGAAAAAACAATAGTATATATGTATAACTAATATACCCACTCTCCCCTACATTCCAATTTGTGCATTAGTGTTGAATAAAACTATAAATGTTAAATATCTCCATAGTATCGGTTTTTACAATGTTTGAAATTTGTTTTTAATTGACTACAAAAGCATCGATATAAAAACAGTAGGAAACAAATATTTAGAATAAATATATTGTTGTTTATTTCCCCCGTTTACAATGTAAAGGAAAATAACGTTTCAATTTAAAAAAATGTGTGCTCTAATTGGACACTAACAATCAGATATAAGTAAACAAGTTTACAGTGACTATTAACAGCTCAAAATAAACAAATATTTATATTGCTTTAATCAAGCTAAATGGTTCCATTAAAAATAATTCTAATTATCGTTTTGAATGTTCATTCATGTATCTACTACTAACAAATACGTAAACATGAGTGGGGTCGATACATACGTATGGGGAGTTAAAATAAACACATGGCATATGTGCCATTTAAATGTCAAAACGACTAAATAAAAGACTGGGGAAACTGACATTTTTACTTCCATGTTCCGAAGGAAATGGAAGTATTGTAATACCATCGAAAAATCGTGTCCGAGAAAATGACAAATTCTGATTGTACTAACTTCAAAACGTAAAGAAAAGTTAATTTCCGCATGGCGGCTGTGCGTGTGTCTGTGTGTCTGTCTGTCAGGATGTAGATTTTTTTTTCGTTCACGATAACTACTGTAAAAATGCACCGATCTGAATTATTTTTGGGGAAAATATTTGTCTCAGTGAGTACTCCTGACATTGATTTTGGTGCTAATCGGATAAGGGGTTTTGGAAATAATCGAAATTTTGTAACTTTTTTCGTCAAAAAAATGAATATTGCGAGTATTATCTCACTAATTTTGATAAGATTTGGTACATTTGCAGTTCAATTGAATCTAAGGGATATTTTTTATTTGTACGTGCCTAAACAGCCATTAAAGGGATGAAAAACACACTTAAAATTTGAATTTTAAATACTAATATGTCATTAATTCATGTTGCCTTGGAAATAAATGCAACTAAATTCAAATTGTCAAATTAGTTTTTCTACGAATGTGAATTATGTTTTTGACATTAGAAAACTAATATTTATATACAAATGGCAAAAAAAGCTGTAACCGTCGTAAGTATATGTATATGTTTTTTTAATGTATTACGATATGTATATTCATAGTAGTAGGTTATATAAATAAAATATTTAAAATTAAAAAATGTATATTTAAAAATTATTTAAAAAGATAGATAGAACATGGAAGTCATGTATGGTTCTCCATACCGATATTAGATTTGCAGGAAATGAAATACGAAAGAAATCAAATTATTGTTTAAAATCATAATCTTATTTATTGCTTTTTGGTAATATCGAAGATACGAAAAGCTTTGTGATCGTTTTATAATAATTGGACAAAAAAATCGGCTTGATTATACTTACTTATACTAATTGTAAGTATAATAATATGTATATTTCATATACATGGTATAAGAAAGTAAAAACTTAAATTAAAAATAAATTTATTCAAATTAACATACACTTGAATTAACGAATGCATTCAGTTATTGAAATCTCTCGTAAAGCGAAGCTTAAAAATACTATTAGTAGAGGGAATAAAGACAAAAAAAGTGATGAATAGTGATGCATTCGGGAAGTTAGATTTTTTTGGATTTTGTCTTTATATGTTCGAAGATGAGTTGAAAATCGAAAACGTTGGGAAAATCGACCATGTGCGTACCGAGAAAATTTCATAATTGTGCATTTTTGATAAATTTCGAGTGTATCACTACACTTTTTTTTAAATATCTCTGGTTCTATAGATCGTAGGAAAATAAAAATAATAATAAAATACTTGTAAGTTAATAGACTATTGAACTGTATAGGTAGCGTTACTTTCCAAACGCATCCTAACCTCAAAAATAAAAAATAAAATCTTTCATCATATAAAGAGAAAATCCAAAAAAATCTAACTTCCCGAATGCATAACTTTTTTTGTCTTTATTCCTTCTGCTATATTAACGGGAAAAAATTAAGATCTACGTAGATCAATAACAGTAATAACTATTATTCCGAAGTCCACGCGAACGAAGCCGCGGACACAGCTACTCTTAAATAAAATAAACAGTCACAATCCCTATTTATTTTCGAAATACGCCTATGATTTTAGCACTTTGTGGATAGCAATAACAATAATAAAACTAAATTTGTGTGAAGATAAATTAACAAAGTCAACATATGTTAAATACGTAGGTTTTACATTGTGTCGTTTGTTGCCCTCATAATGACCATTTGTTTACTGGACATTGCGTATATAAGGGTATAAAATAAACTGTAGCCTGTTTTAAATGTGTGTGTTGTGTACGCAAGTACGGACACTTGGAATTAAAACAATTGTCCTTTGTTAAATACTTATTATTGTGCTTATTTGGTATGGATTGACTATAAATGCACTTTTTTACTTTCTTATACCATGTATATGAAATATACAATAGTATAAGTAAGTATAGTGAAGCCGATTTTTTTCGAAATCCGGATTTTGATGGAATTATCCATTTTGACCTTCCCTGAATTCATTTTGACTATTTTCTCCATGATGTCTTTGTGTCTGCCTGTCTGTAAACGGTAGAAGGGTCAAATTTTATATTTAAGATTAATTTTTGTCTGGAAAGAAAACATCCTATTTTTTAAAACAATCTTTCAACCGAATACGGATGTTTACCTACGTCGATTTTTGAATTTTTCGAATTACTTTGGCACCGTGAGAATTAAAATTTAAACGGTCATGTTAAAAATTGTAGGTAATGTTATTATCTATAATTTATTCTCTATTAATTTTTTTGAAAAAATAAATTTTTAATTTTTTTAAATTATAATTCAAATGGTTCATTATAACAGAGAAGAAATATCTGTCATGAGTGTCAAATGACTTTCTTATACGTATTATAGAGATTGAATAGTATGCGTGTTTGCCATATGTACCATGGGACTTTCTTATATGTAATAAAGTTAACATCCATTTCCGGTTAAGTAATTACTTTAAAAAAATCATTTGATACATGTTGTAGAGAATATTATTATCTATAATTAATGTGTATTCTATCTTTTATTAGTTAGTCAGATTTTTTTATAAAATTCGAACCACGTGCATGGTTTACTCTCAATATTACATATAAGAAAGTGCGGTGGCTTCCATGGCAGATATTTTTTAATCGTTTTCACTAATAACAATTATAGGTACTGCACGAAAAATAAAAAATAGGAAAATCAGAATTAATTGTAATAAAAATAAATGACGAAATATAAAGTTATTATCTCTATACTGGAAACATACATCATTCATCGAACAACATAGATACATATATAGCAAATAAATGAATTATAGTACAAATTCGATTAAATGTACAGCTACGAGTACTTTGATAATAAATGTAACGCCGGCAGAATATTCAAATATAGGTAGGTAAATACATAGATACTACAGAGCAGTGAAAAAATAAAGTATCAAGAGATATGTGAAAGCCAGTCTATATAACCAGAATATTATAGATAACGGTGTTAAAAATACGGGACGTATTTTCATATGAATGCTTTTACATAAAGGTGTTTTCAAAATAAAGCTTTCAGTTTACATCTAAACAAAGGTTTTCATGATGATGCATGATCCATTATATTAAATATTCTATACTATTCAATGGCGGTATCTGCATTCTTTTCGAAAAGGTTACTTTTTTCATTTAAAATGTTTAAATAGATTTTTACTGGTTGTTCACTTTTGAACCAGGCAATTTAAATTTTGTTTTGGTACATTAGATAATATATAATGACTAGCTGTGTATTTACTTGGCAGATGTTTTTAAGTTTCAATCATTTTAGTTAAAACGATGATTAATAGCATCTTATGAATAATGTTATTTCAGTCGTCAGTCTTTGAATAAATATTACTAATGTTTGATATTATAAGCAAATTACTTCGAGATAAAATGTTTACTTTTACACATACAACATACATGGATAGGAATACGGTTAAATACTAAAAAAACATTGACTCAGATTAGGGATTATACATATTTATTAATCTAGTAATGAAAACTCGTTGAAAAGAGCACCCCCGCACGAGAACTAGAGGAACTAGTCACGATATATTTGCTTTTCAATGTCGTTATCAGAGTGCTCCATGCCCCCCCCTCTAATTTCTAAACTATCGATGCAAAAAATCTGAAAAAATTCCAGAATGTAGTTTTTAATTAGTAATTTCAATAAAAATTATAACAAACTCTGTAGCAATAATAGTTTATGGAAAATTTTGGAATAACTCTTTTCTATAGATAAAGCTGAACGTCTGTCTGTCCGTTTGTGCGCTTATCACTCGAGAAACACGTCGTTTTTTTTAATTCATAAGTACGTTCTCTGGCCAGGTTATATATATGTATATTTTGTTACGTTAGATAAAATAACAAATAATCAGTGACGATTTTAGTAAATCTAGTCGGAAAAAAGTTTGCCACCAGCGCTGCTAAAAATACGCTGCCTAAACCGTTCGATATTGAACAAAATAATGTAGATAATAATTGTGTAGAATAAAAAGATCTGCACCAATAAGTTACAAATTTTGTGATAACCTGTTTTGATTTGAATAATTTATGACAGATATAAAATTGAAAACAAAATTCTAATGACTATTTTATTAAATTTTGTGGCGGCATTTTAAAATGCATCAATGACACATCGTTAAATTTCACCAAAGGTTACTACAACAAAATTCTCCCCATGTTAAATTTCCTATGGCTTAATCAACTTGGAATACACTGTATAATGTTCTTTTCAAAACGTAGTACAACTTTTTAATAACTTGTATATTATTTATATTTCTATACATAAGTACTTCAATTTCTTGTGTAATATGTAGTCAAGTGATTTTTTTTCTGTGCAAAACTTTGATGAGATCTTAAAAAAATTAAATTAAAATTTCTTTAGTTGAAATCTATTTACAGTGCTTCAATAGAAACTTTGTCTGTTTAGTTTACAAGTCATATAATCTCGAAATGAGTTTTGTATTTGTTGTTTTCGCGTTGTACATCATATTTCTGTTTTAAAGATAACGTTTTTACTTTTTGTTTACAGATTAAATAATGTGAAGATGAATTATGTGTCTTTATATTTACATTAGAGCCAACGAGAAGCAAATGCAGCTAACTTTACTTTTGCTGAATTCCTAATTTTGGTACCTAAATATGCCTCAGAACATAGACATAGAGAATCTATGTGGGGTAATCTGAAACCATTGAATAACACAGAAATTAAAAGTCCAATTGAAATGATTTTGGCATCATTCTAACTGGCGCACATAAGGACGGATGACTGAATTACGACGACAAAAATATAAAATATGATTTTAGTTGATATTTTGATCAGAAATGCCTAATTTATTTTATAGAAGAAATACAAAATTATAGCCAAAGAAAATCTCTAAAATCTTTTAGTTTAATAATAAAGAAGAACTTGTGATATGGAAATAGAAAATTATTTAATTAAACACGTTTTTCAAATCAACAACTGATAGCTCGATAGGAATAATTCAATTTTTCACTATACCGTGGCGTACGATCAAATACATGGCAAAATGTGTTCTGAATAATTCATTTAAAAAATATAGTCTATTGAAACGTAAATGTAATATAATGTAATGTACCTATAGTCTGTTACATTTAAGATTACAGTGGTAGTTAACAAAGGAAGCATAATACGCGCTCTTGATTGGGTAAAACACCAGGCAAATTCACAATAACACAATTTTCATTGGCGTAATACATCTACTAATTCATGTTGCCTTGGAAACAAATACAATTAAATTCAAATTGTCAGATTAGTTATTCTAAAAATGTGTAGATATTATATTATCGACATTAGGATATTAGAAAACTAATATTCATAATACAATGGTGAGTTTTATTTCTTACAAATTTTAGAGTGAATATAAAAACGATTGTCAGTTTTGTAACGTGGAGTATCGCTTCTTACTATCTTTATTCTGTGAGCTAGTCTAGTGCGAGAATAATGTCTGTGTAAATCATACAGTCTAATCCCCGCACGTTACTGCAATCTTAAATGAAACAGACTATAGTTGCATACTACATTGCATACAATTATAGCATTGTATGCAATGTTGTATACTTGTTATTTATGTACGTTTCAAATAGTCGTTCAAATACCGTATAATTTATTAACTTTCTTCAAGTACCCACTGCAAGCGTTTATGAACATAATAAATACGTAAACTTATGTATATACATTTTGTATATTTGTATGAGAACAAAATATGTTGTGCTGGAGTTTCAGCTATAGATGATTGTATGAATAATTTAGGGGAGACCGGGGCTAGTTGGCATAAAGGATAAGTTTCTTTTACTGCTGTATCACTACAGTCAAACTGTCTTAAGACGTTGCATATTCCATTTTAGATTCAGTGTGATGAGAAATTCCAGAGAGAGAAAAGACTGCATTTTTTATTTATTTCCAACCAGGTAATTGCTCCTCGCAATATCGAAGATTTCAACATTTTAAATTGATCTTTCCGTTTCAGGTCAAGACAAACACTATTCGTTCCGTGTCTGTTTGTCTGTGTGTCTGTTGAGTGAATCCTTGTCACACGCATAACTCATGAACCACTGAACCCATATTAATGAAACTTGGTTGGATGGTTGGGTCTGACTTGGGAACTGTCCCATTTCAAAATCATCAAAATCGTGTGTAAAGGGGATTCGATAATTAACTACATTTTGTGAATTTAACACGAGGAAACATTGCGCATTCACTTGGCAGATGTTTTTTTAGTAAAATTATAAACACGTACACTGTATTACGTATAAGAAAGTCCCGTGGATCCCACGGCAGATATTTTTTTTATTGATTAAAGTAAATTATATAAAAGGAAACTAATTATTCGGTGAACTATTTTATTTTGTCTTTAAGAGGCATGTCGGCATCTGATAAATAAATCTCTCAACCCCGGTACGCCTCTGGACACTTTAGAATGAAGTACACAATGAGTGCTTATGTAATAACGATCTTAAGAAGAGTAAATAAACTATCTACTCTCATGAATATGGTTAATCAGATTATAACTTTACAATCTAGATAATTATTCTGTTCAGTCTATCGGAGAACATGTTACTTTCGCACATACATAAGTACATCAATGATGTAGCATGCAACTGCAGTATTATCTAAATTAAAATCAGATCTGAGATGAGAATTATGTTGAAATATATTCATAGTTTCACTCACAATCAATGGTGGTCTATTATATTAAAGTCAAAAATAGCATTTTATATTAATTTACACGTTCAATTATAAAACTATAATACCTCTACGTCTTATTTTCTTGTATTTTAGTCGATATTTGTATGACGAGTTAAAGTCCACTGCAGAAAATTTCACTAAAAAATTTCAAATTTTTGATTTCGTTATAAGTATGTTTATTGTATAGAAAATGACGTGAAAAGTTGTTTGTTTCAAACCGCAGGTCTGTATCTCAAACCGTTCTCGAGATATAGCCTCTCAAAGTTTCAATTTTTTCAAAATTTTGAAGAAAAATGGCTCTAACTTTTGAATGCGTGGTCGGAATTGATTTTAATTGTCGGATTTGGAATCAGCATGTCAAAATCTATATAATGACATGTATAATACCTTAAAACTCGGAAAAAAAAATTTGCGAAAAATTGAAAAAATTCAAAGGGGTATACCTTAAAAAAATGTCGATTTTTGACCAAAATTTTTTTGTCGGATTTTAAAGTATTATACATGTCATTATATAGATTTTGACACGCTGATTTCAAATCCGTCAACTAAAATCAATTCCGACCACTCGTTCAAAAGTTATGGCCTTTTTTCTCCAAAAATTTGAAAAAACTAAAACTTTGAGAGGCTATATCTCGAGAACGGTTTGAGATACAGACCTGCGGTTTGAAACAAACAACTTTTCACGTCATTTTCTATACAATAAACATACTTATAACGAAATCAAAAATTCGAAATTTTTTAGTGAAATTTCCTGCAACTCGTCATACAAATATCGACTAAAATACAAGAAAATAAGACGTAGAATCATTTAGTTACTATATAGATATATAAGAATTAATTTTAAAAAGTAAAAGCTTGAATTGCTGTTTCATAACTAGTTTTTTTTGATAATAGGAGGGGGAGGATTGACAAAATATGCTTCCCTTTTAAAAATTTCATGCCTCGCCACTGATTTTAATAATATTAAAGTGGAGAAATGATTCATACCACTGGTTTATGTCATAACTTGTATATTATAATAATAAATTACTCTACATTTTGTGGGTAGAGTTGGTGAATAAAATGGGATTCGTTAATTTTATAGTTTAATTAGTTAAAACTATTTTATAACAAATATTACAAGTTGCAAAATAATTTTGATGATTTAGTATTGAATTAATGTGTCTACTGTAATGAAGAAATTAATAATGCAAATGTGGTTATGATTTCAAGTGTTCAGATGTTAAAGTGGTTAATTTTGTAAGGTACACAAGAGGTGAATAATGAAAATTGAAAGTATCTTATTTGCTCAGTACTCTGAAAATATTTATTACAAATTCTTCTGAACAGTTTTAAAATGTTTGTAATATAGTATAGTTTTATGTCAAACAACAGACAAAAACTATGGTTATGACTTATCAAATACAAATCCCCTAACCATAAAAATTGTAAGAGTTTAGACTTACACGTGTTTCAATGCTCAGTGTCTTTAAGACTCTGATGATGATAGCATTGCTATTGAAACACGTGTAAGTCTAAACTCTTACAATTTTTATGGTTAGGGGATTTGTATTTGATAGTTTTATGTATTAAAATTTCAAATAAATTAAAAGTTATAAGGCACTGGCACTAGTCTTCTTCAATACTCCCCCCAAAAAAAACTTGAGTTCATGATAATTACAAAAAAGAAGCCAATCAATCCTAAAAAACAGTACACCTTGCCCTTAAAGCGTCCAAGACTGGTGCCAATACCTTAGCACTTTGTGTTAAGGTTACAGCGTAAATTGTGAACTATCCGTATTTGATTTAGAAAAATTTAGTTTTTAATTTATATGTAGAACAAAATTTTAGACTTTTATCAATACATTGTTCTAATGATCGAATAACCTTTAGTAAATTAAAAAGAAAAATATTGGTATTCGAAGAGCAAGTGGGTCAGTATGTCGATGTTGATATTGTATTTGTTCTTGTGTTCACAAAATCAAAAGAGCAGCTTCTCGATCATTTAAAAAGTTTAATTCAATATTGGTTATTGTGTTTTAAACGAATGTAATTTTAACTAAATAAAAAGAAGAGTTATAAATAAGTTCTAACAACTTTATTGTGTAAATTTCAGAATTAATTGACGAGAAAAGTAAATGCAAGCTTTCGTTTCACAGAATCATCGTCAGGCTTTTAGAAGGAATAAAAATTTAAATATTCTATATATGTTACATGAATTATCTCGATATTGCGAGGAAGCGAAATCTTGAAGATCCCAGTTTTCAAACGAGCTATAATTTTCGCAGAACTCGATGAAAAAAAATACAAATTATTATAAAAATACGACTAATCTTGACAACATAGAATTTTTTACTGGTGTAAATATTATAAAAAATTATGCATGCGTACAAGTCAGTTAAAAGTAAATTTATACAGTTTATTCGTTAAAATAATACATTTGATTATTAATTTAGTACCTGCGTTTATTTTCATTTAGTTTTATTTATTTAATTCGCATGGTTAATGAAAATAAAAGAAGTTTCACTTCAACCGTGCGTTTATGTGGGTGTAAGCTATTGATTAGAGGTTTTTGAAAGGAACAATTTTTAACAACTAAAACTTTTAGTTAAGCTATAATACATAAATAAAACAATATTTTAAATGTTATTTTAAAGAAAACAAGGAAAAATAAAACCAGTTTCAGGCATTTTAAAAAAAACGTTATTAAATCTAATTAGTTCGAACGTAGCTGCGGGCCGCACAAAAGGGCGCAGCGGGCCGCAGGTTGACCAGCCCTGTTCTATATCTAAAAAAAGTTATAAACAATTCAGTAAAAATTTGAAAAATTTTGATATTTTTTTGGTTTGTTTTTTAAATATTGCTTGTATAGTTTTATGTAAAATTTTTTAAAACTTCCATTTTAATTGAAAATTCAATTTTCTACAAAAAATTATTCTTGTTAAATAGTACAATTCTGCTTAGTTTTCGAGTTATACTTAAATCATTGAAAAGTGACTAGTTTTACCCCCCTCCCCCACTCAAAAAGGCAAGGGTGAATTTAGTAGCACTTTGTGATTTTATCATCTGTAAGTGTCAAACAAACATATGAAATAATAAAAACCCTTTAACGCAATTGTTCTTTTCTACCTCTTATTTTTCGGTATAATCAATAGTCTAGTGTGGCACACACCACTTTTTTCTAAAATGCGATAATTCGGTGATAAAAACTTGTAACACTAAAATTGCCCCACCCGGTATAATATATTCATTGAAAAAACCGTTTACTATCTTACAAAATAAAAATCTCGATCATGCAAATATTCAAATCCGATTTATATGATGTATACAATATTGTTTATTTACAATAGAAGATAAAATCTTGATTATTTTGTGAACATTTTGAAAACGTTTTATTGAACGAGTGTTTCCAAAGTGTCAGGAATCTTTTGTTATAATTGTTTGAAGACTAAGAGGATATTGTATTGTGGCCAGTGACGGCGTGCTGTTGACAGAACAAAACATGTAAGGAATAATAGTGTTGTACGCGTTTATTGATTTTATATAGTTTTGTATATTTCATACATAAGGTAGATCGAGTGAATCGATTAATTTTTATTCAATGACACAAAATGATCAAATACAAGTTAATTAATAATCGCACTTTTTTGTGTAGAATTTATTGGTGTATTTAGAATTTTTATATCACTTTTAGATTCCGAGTTACAAGCCCCTAGCTTTAGTTTTTCTCATGGGCCACTAAAGTAGCATATTTCAACATGTTTTTACTTCCATGTTCTGAAAGAAATGTAATACCATCGAAAAATGGTGTCCGAGATAAGAGCAGATTTTGATTGTACTAACTTTAAAATTTAGAGAAAAGTTAATGTCCGATGTAGAAATTTCTTTCGTTCACGATAACTACTGTAAAAATGCACTGATCTGAATTATTTTTTGGAAAAATGTTTCTCTCAATGAGTACTCCAGACCTATTTTGGCGCTAATCGGATTAGGGATTTTGAAAATATTCGAAAATTTGTAATTTTTATATACTCGGGAATTACTGAACCGATTTCAATGCGGTTTTCATCAATAGTTAGATAATTTTTTTGTGCAAACACGTGGCTATTAATATTTTATGAATGTAAAATGTCGAAATTGATTATGACTGTAGCTAACTATTTTTATTTTCATACAAATTCTAAGACGGGTCCTGGTGTTTCCTGGGAGTTTGAAAATATAATTTTACACGATTTTCACAGTAATTATTGAACGGATTTTATTCCTATTTTATTCACTAATGGATAGGTTAGGTTTAAGTGTATAATTTGTGGATATTTTGTGTAAATTTCATGAAGTCGGAAAAAAATTATAACCGTGTGTTGTGGGCATGTTAAATATTTTAGGGCAACACTGGGTCCAATGTTCTAGTAAGAAATACATAAATAAAATTAATATGTCACTGACCATAAGAAAAACGGCAACCAGCACGCCAGGAAAGCCGACATGATGATACCAAGCGTCCGCGCAGCTTTCCGTTCTCGTTTCATCTTGTTGCTGCCGATGGGTGTTTGATCGGGATTGCCGTCACTTCCCGCTTCCCCGGCCCCTGGGTCACCTCCAGCCATCGTCTCCGGCGCCCCTTGCATCGACGTCAAACCCGCAGATATTCCGTTGATCTGCAGGTGTTTGTTGAGTAGCGCGGCTGCCACTTTGCTTCTGTAAACAGAATTAATGCGTCCTATTGAACAGATGTGTCTTTGGGTTGTGGAGAAATGTGCTGGGGTTTTTATTCGATTGGAGGCTTTTGCGGTTTCTGTTTTCAATGGAAATTGTATTGTTTTACAAGGTGACATTATAGATAGATACAAATTTATTTTATAAAACATAAAGAGATGTGTTGAAAAGGTCAAAAAAAGACATAAAAAACAAAGTGAGTGATATGATTACATTACTAATGACATATTAAAATATAACTGATGATTATAAATTGTTAATTTTGTTTTAATAATTAACTTTTACATATATTTAAACAACAAAAATGATTTATACTTTTTGTTCTGATTCGTTTTTGATAGGTAATTTAGGTTTTGATTAGTTATTATTACAATAAGAATAACTTCCAAAATATCGATTATATTTGATTGTTATTTCATATGGCTTCTGAATAATGAGTTATATTAATAATACCTATATTTATGCAATATTTAATAATGAAACAATGATAATAAATTCAAAGTAAGAGTATTAATTAAGAAAATAATGGATATAAAAGTATTTATATGGGTGTCAATTCAAAGAAGAAAATTTGATGCATAAAGAGATATGGTTTCTCTGAAGTTCTTTGATGAAATGTTGGAGAATTTTGAGTAAGAAATCTTAGGAATAGAATACGTTTAAATCCATTTATATTTTGATTTGGGAAAATATTTGATCAAGAAAAATTGCGTACCTGTATTTATTTGTAAATGTCAAGATTTATCGTAAATTCTTTTTTTATATATTTATTTTGTATACAAACATACAGTTTGTAAATTGTGTAGCTAGGATACATTTTATTGAACAAAAAATATGCAATAAGAAATGTTTATAAATATTTTTTATAAACTTGGTCAATATTTTTTTCGTGGCCTTAAATTTCATAATATACAGCCAGTTAAAACCCAAAACGGAACATCCATCGCCATGATGGTGCCCTGGGGTCAATATTTATTATTAATATTTTAGTATATTCTTATCAAATTTTGAATAATATAACTTTTGGGTGTGTTCAGAAATGATTATTTTCTATTAAATAAAAAAAACATCTGTCAAGTAAATGCACAGTGCTTCTCGTGCTAAATTCACCAAACGTAGTTAATTATTGAACAATTTAAATAAAAACCGATAAAGTGTTCAGATAAATTGCCTGGCATTGGTTAACCATTTATTTTTTATATATGTTTACTAAAAAATATAAGTTCGAAATTTTTCTTAAGACGCACCTGATAATTTTTTCGTATATTTTTAATTTTTCTTACAAAAATCAAAATGAAATTTTAATATATCAATAGGTTAAAAAAATAAAAAGTTAATTTTTTATTCATAGAGTAGACACAAGTGACACAATGTTGACTACATTAAATATAACAATATCTAGTATATTTCGGTGAAAAAATCGTACAGTAAAAAGTAAAAATTCATTTTAATGACGAAAGATAGTACTATTTCTTATCGCCAACGAAAACTTGAGAAAAAAAAATACCTACTTGGTAATAAATTCTTAAACATTGCCATAATCGTCATTTTGGCACTTTTATGTTAGGTTAGGTTATTTAAAAACTCTGACGTGATGGAGCAATTTGGGCAACGGATTCGAAATAAATTATAATTTCTAAGTGACAGTAAAATTATTTTATTTATTATTTTACTCTGACTAATTGAAACGTTGATAGTTACTCAAATACAGAAATAAATCTATTTTCAATGGTAAAAGATTTTATTGTAGTATATAAAAGTTTTTTCGCAGAATGTTAACGTTATTTTATGCGTGTATAAAATCTTTATATTCTATTGGTTACAGACAATAAATTTTTTGATGAGTCTATTAAATCCAAATAGATTATACCGGAAGGAAAGAATAATAAAGATTTAAAAATTTTATTATGTATTATGTCAAATATAAATGTACGTTCTTTGAAACTACAATTGGATTTTTGTGATGAATTAATATTGAATATTGCCATTTGAGATTTCAATTAGAAATCTATATCTGAAGATACAAAATTTTAATGATATTTTAAATCTGATTTGTAATTAAATTTAAAATCCATTATACCTTTTAAAAGTTGTAATAAAAAACTCTAACTGGCCTCCCCGAAGTGGTGTGAGTAATATAAGAGTCATGCAAAAAATATATGGATAGTCAAGGTAAGTGCCCCCCTCCCCCTTCCAGCCTCGTTTTTAAGTAATTAATAATCAAAGTTGAATTCTTATACATAGACTTTTGTTTAATTAAATTAATAATTTTTTTCGTTACAATAATTAATAAAGTGCTTAAATTTTAGTAATTTGTTTAATATTATAATACAATATTATTTATAAAATTCATTAATCGTAAAAACATTTTTAGTTAGTACATTTACTACTTTACACACTGAAATGTCAATGAATAAGCCTACTTTTTGACACGGTTGTAGAAAAAATAAATTAGATCAAGAAGTTATGAAAATTTTTTTAGTCTTTTTGTTTTAACAAAAAAAATCCGCTGGTTTTATTTTTACCAACAATGCTTTTTTATACATTTCCGTTGAAAAGAATAAAAAAACTTACATTTACATATTATTTACAAATTTTACCTCTAAAGAAGGTCGCAAGATGTCGGATGAAACAAGAATCACTGATGTATGACTTGGTAGGGAATCCAAGTAAAATGAGTTTATTCAAGTAGGATTAAATTTCATCAAATTAAAAAATATTTTGTTATTGAAGTACTAATTACGAAAAATATATTTCCTAGAAAATCTTTTAATTTTTATACAAAAAAACCACACAAAAAATTTCATTCAAAAATAAAATTTGATGCTTATTTTACCATTTGTCCGCGAAACTTTACACGAGGAAAGAAAAAATTATATATTTTAACATCAGCGGAAAAGATTTAAATTTTAAATTTTTAGGCACTCGAAAGCAGTAGACTTTTCTAACGTAAATATACGTTTAATGGAATCACTACATCATTTAGCAGTCATATATTTCCATTATTACGTGTTTGAATGTACGCAAAGTAAATTGTGAAATAGCGACTTCATAAACACGAGTGCTATCATGTGTGTATTTGTATGGGGGGGGGGGGATTTTTCTTCTTTAGCATATATATTAACTGGTAGTCTAAGAGGTGGCGGTATTTATGCTCAAAATAGTTTCTACCGATTGAAATTTTGTATAAAGGTTGATTGAAAATTAGGGATGTCAAAAAATCGTTTTTTTCCTCGTTCTCATTAAGAAATAAGGTAGTTTATGGCCCAAAATAAATCCCCCCACAAGGATTATCGTATAGTTCAATTTCAAGGGATGCCACAAGGGGGGAGGGTGTTGTTTCCCATTTAAATAACATGGAAAAATTATTCTTTAGTACCTAATTAAGCTTGTATTACTGATTCATTTTTTAAGGACGTCATTTTGTACAGAATAAAATTATGCATTTTTACAATTTATTAATTAATTTATTTTGTAAGACACTGTAAAAATTTGAACTTTTTTTAAATATTTTTTTTTGGAAAGTGTGTTTGTTTTTCTTTGTGGACCGTGTTATTTCAAAATCGTGTAAAAAAAGAGTTAGGTGTACAATAAGAATTACCTTAAATAATTTGGCATAATCGCGACATTATCACTAATTATTATAAATTTTCAAACGGTAAAGAAAAGGTCAATCAAGAGTATTAATTAAATTAACATAACCATAAAACAACCAAAATTTAATATTTTAAAACGACAATACCCTTTTAATGAAATAATATAAGAACGAGAACAAAAAGGGAAAAATATTGAAAGTAATGAAAAATATAAGAAAGTGAATATACAAAGGATGATCAGAATTAGCATGGGTTTAGAATGTATAATCTCTGTCGTCTTTTGGTGTTCAGTGTTTGCATAACCAAGGGTCGCCCTCTCAAAGCTGTCGAAATTGGATTCTCAGTCACTAGACTTCATTCTTTCAGTACATTGTGTTGCGGTGGTTTTAAACTTTTAAATCAATGCAATGCTAGGAAATTACATAGATTATTGGCGGTCGAAGTTATTTACATATTATTAAATTAAAATATTTACATATTTTCTAGATACATGTTATTAATATTTATATACCGGATGTTTTTTTTTTAAAATAACGAATTTCCAGAAAAAAATGTTTCAGACAAAAGTTTCATTGACATTATGAGGTGACCTTAGAAAGGTAATCTTGCTGGATTTTCAGGTATTGGGGGTCGAAGTTATTTACGTATGTATAAGTTGTTTTCTAGATACTCGTTTAATATTTATATACCGGATGTTTCTTTTAAGACTTTCCGGCGGATTATTTCCAAAATAACTAATTTCCAGAAAAAATGTTTCAGATAAAAGTTGTGAGCGTTAAATATTGACATTATGGGGTGACCTTAGAAAGATAATCTTGCAGGATTATCAGGTTCAACTTTTGTTTTTTAAAAACAAACCCATATTTTTTGTTGCAGATTCGTAATTTGCGAGAAAAAATAAACAACTTTTGGTTAAAATATGAAGGAAACCAAACAGAAATTTCTGGGTTTTCAATAATTTTTTACTCGAAAACTACAAATTTTTATAAATAATTGCAGGTGTAAAAAGTGCTTAAATTTAAGTATGGATTTTCACAGATTTTTTTCAAATATATAATTTTTTTTCTCAAAATTGAATAGGGGTGTACCGGAATTCCGGTCCGGCCGGAATTCCGGCAGGAATTTACGATTTTCTTCCGGTTCCGGTTCCGGCCGGAATTAGAAAATTTCGGCCGGACCCCGCCGGAATTTTTAATTTTATTTCTACATTCTACTATTGTGTTCCTTAAGTCGTTAAGTATTACCTAAATTTAAGTCCTAGTCAAAGTGATACTTTAGTTCCACTTAACCTGAAAACTGTACACAAAAATGAATATTGTAAACATTTTTGATAAAATTATTGATGGTAATGATGCAGATATCATAGGTATAATAGTTTATGGCATTTCAAGCCAAGATTATTATAGATATAACCATTTTCAAATCAAAATTAACCTTTTTAAAACTGTTTCGTTTAACAAAGCCTCCAGTGTATGCTTTTATAACTCGTTTGAAAAATAGACTCGAATATTTATATGACATGTTAGTAGTAATTTTTAAAACTAATATAAAAAAGAACAAAAATTATAATACTTAGAAATTTCATATCTTTTATAGCTTGTGACATTTCTGTGTATTACTGAATATTTGAATATATGATGATCAAATGCACAGTTTATATCCAAAATTAATTATATTGTCATAAACCAAGGTTTAATTACCTTGATGATAAGATAGACCTGTGAGATCGACGTAAAATTTAGGTTCAACTTAAGACTAAGGAACACTTAGATAAGGAACAGAAATAAGTTTGAGTAGTGAGACCGGGTATAAGAGATTCTAAAATATCAGTATTTTTGTAACAAAAAAACATTAATATAATTTTATATTTTATTTTTAATGGAAATAAAAACTTCATAACACAAAAACAATTTGTTTACTTTATATTTTAGATATATTTAATTAAAATGATTACATTAATTAACCATCATAAAATAATTTTTTAGTAATACAAAATATGTAGGTAATAAAAATGATATTTAATTATTGATCTTTATTGGAAAAATACTAATCCCCATTTATGGATAACAGTTTAGATATATTTAATTATTTCTAAATATCTGATTTACCACCTTCGATTTAATCCTTTTATAATTTATAATCGAAAAGAACGTATGATAAACATTTTATTAGAAACAGCAATTTTGTAGAATGTAATGTACCTCATTCCTATACTGTTTAAAATAATTAATTGTATTGATATAAAACGTTACCTATGTATAAAACATTTTTATTTATGTTCTTTATTTGTTACTATTTCATACAGAATTTTTTTGAAAAAATTCCGGTTCCGGCCGGATTTTTTTCGTGAATTCCGGTAATTCCGGTTCCGGCCGGAACTCAAAATTTCAGTTCCGGTACACCCCTAAAATTGAATAACATTTATTCTTTACACAATTTAATTTTCAAAATAAAAATTAAATTATTAATTATTAAATTGCCCATTCAAAACTGAATAACTTTGATTCGAAATTTTTTTCTCTACGCAATAAAATAAAAATTCGTACAAACTACATCAACGATCAAATTGTTAATTGTTAAACACACAAAGATTCTGTTTGGTTTATTTTTCACAACAATTACATAAATACCTAGAAACTCTAAGAACGATGGCAACCCATTTAACTCAAGAAGATAATTCAAAATAGTTGTTAGAAACTATAAGAAACAAAGTTGTAAAGTAAACATCCATTGTCAAACATACATACTTCACTTTTAGTGTTTGCCAAACTTCCTCAACTGCTTCTTTAACTCCTTAACACAATTTACAATCTTATTGTATATTATCTGCAGGAATTAGTAGTTTATAAACGATATTTCACGTAAACGTGAGTAAATATAAAAATATAAATAAAATAAAATAAAATATAATAAAATAAATAAAAATATAAAAATATAAATAATTAATATACAGTGTGTTCCAGGATAAATGTAACAAGAGATGTAATGAACAAAAAAAAATTCGAATTTCAGATTGACATTTAGGGATTCAGTTCTGCTTGATGGGTTAAATGAAAATGTAACAATTAAATTACAACTTTTATGAATGAATTATTTAATAGTACGTTAAATTTCCAAAAATCAAAATTTCAAAATAATTATCTCAACTGTTTCTGAAAAATCAAAGTGAGCTTAAATCATAAACGAAACACAATGTGGAATGAAAAAGTTTCATACAAAAGTTATAGTAACAAATATTTTACATAAAAAAGTACATAACCATTTTTCGCGTATTCCTAATATGAAAGTTGTAAAACGCGAAGTAATGCGCAGATTGCTACTATAAGTGAAACTGGCGAGAGACAGAACGCGTGTGATATATCTATCTGTCTCGGTTTCACTCATACTAAAATATAATGCATGTGTTTTTAAACTTTTTTTGTATTTTTGCTTTCTCAGAATATATTTCAAAATTTTAAAATTTTTCATCAATTTTCAACGTCTCAATCTCTATCACGATCTACAAGGATCTTCATAGATCTTTGTAGATCGTTGCAGATCTAGTAAGATCTGATTTGATCACTTTAGATCTTAATTTTTTCCCCCGATAGTTATATAAATTTGTAAAAATGTAATAATAGATAAATCTTGACTTCTGGGTGTAAACCGCGTCGGTTTGGTTGTGTTATTTGCCAACGTTTCGTTACATACAATCAGAGATCTTCTAAAAGTACACTTTTAGAAAAGTCCTGAAGATGTCCACTGTAATGTGTGACGAAACGTTGGCCGGAAGTCTCAAGACTTGTATATTCATGGATCTCGAAATATTCTTAAATCATTGTGAGATACATATATATTACAAAAACTTATTTCATAAAATTTATTTCAGCCGGCACTGAATTCAGGAAGATGAAAGAGCGCTCTATATTTTTAGAGAAGAATACAGATTATTGGTTTTTTCTCTTAAATGTTTTACGTTATTTATTTTTTAACACTTTTGTTTGAAAAGAATTTTAAAATTTAAACGACTCCATTATTCTAATTTTTTAAAGAGAAACATTTTATAAAAGCAAATTTGCATATATTTGACACTTTGTATATCAGTTTCACCAACGAGAGAAAATAAACAATGCTTTATTTATGTATATGATTTTACTGAAATTAGAATTTTAAATAATGGTATAAACGTATATAATATTAACGCCCGTATGTATTGTTTTTGAAAACAATATAAATACTTCATAATACATTAATTTTTTTTAAATATACGTATCATTGTGAATTTATAAAAACTTTTTTTTAAACGTATTTTGATAAAATGAACGTGATGACGACGTAATGATAAAATAAAACGGCAAAGTGCATGTTGGGCACGTACTTGATAGGGTTCCGTAGTCATTCTCACTACGATTGATAAAAAAAAATATTTTTGCTACAGTGTTTGTTATAATTTTTATTGAAAGTGCTAATTAAAAACTACATTCTGGATTTTTTCAGATTTTTTGCATCGATAGTTTAGAAATTAGGGGAGAGGGGTGCTATGATAACATCGAAAAACAAATATATCGTGACTGAAGGGTTAAAATCCAAATACATTTTTTGTTTTATTATATATCTAAAGACAGCCCAATGGGGTTGGTAAAAAAAATTGAATATACTTTTCAGTCTGTGGGAAAGGGGTCCAAAAAATTGTATTTTTTTAAAAATCTTATCATTTCTGTTTTTGGGTTATCAATCTACGTCCGTATACCAAATTTTATCTTAATCGGTATAACGTTTATATAGACAAACGGACGGACACAGAGCGAAACTATAAGGGTTCCTAGTTTTCTGTGGAACCCTAAATAGGATGTATGTCATTTGTACGCGCGAAGGTTATACTTTTTTGATGTAGACATCTAGCGTACAAATTCGAAACGAAAAACCTGTTTTGTCGACTATATCATACAGATCTGTATTATCTATCAGTATTATTTACCTAATCTTACTTCATGGTGAGAATGATTTTACATTAACTGATAACTGAAGACATTCATAAAAACGGTTGAAATTAATAATGTTTATAAGTTATTATAAAAATCTTAACGTAATACCTTCTTTACACTGGTTATATAAAATAACCATTTACTAATATACTAACTCTGTAGCATTCATTTGTTTTTGTATTTAACTACATAGATACTGATAGAAACTTTCAAAGTTGCCTGTATGTGTATTTTAATTAGAGACAGATTCAAACTTTGTATGAACAGATTTATCCTGACCAAAGGAGTATTTTCTTTGACCTTTTTGATTTTACTCAAGTCGACAAGATGAAGCTTTACAAGATTTTCAAAGCAATTTGAACATACGTATATATAAATTTATCTATACAGACGATTGCAATAGGTGAGTTAGTTTTTATTGAAGGATCAATAAGGTGGAACACAATCATTTTAAATTTTCTATAAATTTGTAAACAAGTCGTGTTATTCAGAAGATAAATCGATTAATTTCGTAAAACAAATAAGTTGACATTTTTTTCGCGTCAATAAAAGTGCAAACTATAGCTGCATGATTAGTGTTCTGTCTCTGTCCCATCAACCTCCCACTTAAATTATTGGAAATTTTGAAAAACGTGAAGGACAATATTACTTGTTTATTTACTATTATTTGCTTTACCTTATTGATTTAAGCATATTATATTTATTTATTAGGGTTCCATAGAAAGCAGGGAGCTCTAAGCAGTTATTAATTTTGTCCTCCCCCTTTCTAACTCGGTAACTACTAGCTCAAAATATTTAAAAAAAATTTAGTAACAAGGCTTTGGTGGGACTACCAACGACAGATACTATAGTCAACAACATCGTTTCAAATTTTGAAGAAATAAGATGGGGCGTCATAGAGTTTTTTTATTTTTATATCTAGGCAAGTGGGGTATCAAAATATAGATCTCAATTAGTAGAACATGATATTTTTTTTTCTAACTAAAAAATGGACTTGTAAGTTGTTCTAAACTGTCCACGTAGTATGTACTTCGGAAACCTTGTGGCATACACCGAATTTTTTTTACTTACTTTCAAAATATACGCAGTATATAAAAAATTAATTTTATTATTGATATAAATTACATAGAAACTTTTAGATATACTTATTATTTAAAATAAATAAAATAACTGAAATCGTTCTATACCTACTGTTCTAAATAAATAATTAATTTAAGGACATTTGTTCAAAGAAACTGTTTATGTATTCATCGATCAATAAAAATACAATCATTGTGGACATAATAACCTATATATTACCAAACCAATACATAATTAAATATATGTACATTATTGTACATACAGTTTGTTAACTTTTGTATCTTTTATGAATGAACTAAAAATAGAACAGTAAAATAAATGTTTTATACACGTTTAGTATTAATACTTACAATTAGTACGGAATATCGTTGTATTAATTACATATACTATGTATGTACAATATACAATATACATGATACATGTATATCATAATAAAGATAGAGTTAACTTTATTTTGGTCGTTAATAATACAGGTACTGATAGTATTATTAAATAAAACTTTACTTAATGTTTACACTTTACAGTACAATTCAGAACTATTGAGCTAAAATTAAAAATAATTTTTATTTGATTAAAAGTAAAATTATTTATTTTGAATATTTATTTTCTTCGAATTTTCACTGAAATATTATATGAAAAGTAGATACACGTAAATACAAGTAAACTATACTTAATTCAGAGTAGCATCAACTGTTTTTAACCCCTTATTGTAATACAGTTGGGAACTTTAACCGTACAAAATAATTTTCATAATACTGCTACTGTTTTAATACCGCTAGTGTTTACGTGCGCGAAAATTGTCAAACACTTCATGAAACTTCAAGAGAACTGTTAGATAGGTTTGAAACTTCATTTGAAAGTGCTTGATAGCTAGTAAATTTTGTTAACTCGTTTTTATAAACGAGCTGCCAGACATTAGATGTTTTATTGATAAAAAAGGAAATGGGAAAAACTTCCTCATGAAGCATTTTTTAAATTTTGTATCCTTTTCTTCTATTTGCAGTTAAATACCACCTCTAAATTTAATATTGCCCTAAGATTTATGACTGATTAAAATAAGTAAATGTTTTAAATATTACAAAACTATTTACTATGACTATTAATTTTTTGCTATTATTTAAATTTTGAAATTCATTATTTTAATTATGAATGAAGTATCTATCATTGTATTATAAATAATAGTCCAATTAAATCCAGAAACTATATTAATGTAAAATAATAAATTATCGAATATCATATGAAACATGTCACTAGTAATAATTATATTATTATTAATAACTGTACTGATCAAATCACTATAACGTGACAATATGACATTAATTAATACAATAAAGTAATTGTTACAGAAGTACCTGATCGGTGCATTTGGTAAACAAAATATGAATATTCTTTTATTGGAGTTTCTTTTCAAAAAATTAACTATTAACTTACTTACTGTTATTATATATTGATCGAATTTCGACCATGGCGATACTAGTTAATAATAAAATTCAACTATAGCTTTGAAAATGTATGTATTACTGTGGAAACAGAAAATACTTTTGTGCACGCTGTGAAATAAAGTACTATTTTATGCACTAAAATATCAATGTAAATAACTACTTTTTTAATCGGGTGTAGAAAAACATATTAAATTAAAACGAGGTATTTTATTAACATGAAAATATTCATTCCACTACAGAATTCTTTATGAGAAATGTTACTAAAACAAAAACTACAGATAAACGTATAGAAATATTGCACATGCACATTATTTTCAAAAGTAATTGAAGTGCATAAAATCGACATGAAACATATTTTATATATCATTTACTCAAACAAACAGAAATAACTTTTGTTTTATCTCCAACTCGAGTATATACTAGAAAATACATTGCAGACGAGAGATTTAGAAAAGAAGGTAAACATTTACAGAAACTATTTTTAAACTAAAGCCAGTGGTAAGTACTTTGTGTCAGAGCTGCGTTATTCTAACTGTTTACAAGTTATTGATTTTATTTTATTTATTTATATGCTGTTGATGAAAAATCGGTTTGTTAGATTTTCATTTGAATGAATATTAGATATATTTTGTGGATGAAACTCATTTATCCTGCCATTATAATTTTAAATAAATAAACAAGACTTCTTATACAATATTATACAGAAGTAATTACACTGTGTGTATATTTGTAAATAACATATCCTCAATAATACAATAATAATATTTTATGTATGATACTTCGTTTCAACGCATGAGTGATAGGCAAAAACATCTGCCAAGTAAATGCACAGTGCTTCCTCGTGCTAAATTCACTAAAACCGATTGTGTTCAGATAAATTGCCTGGCATTGGTTAACCATTTAATTTTTATACAAATTTTACTAAAAAATCTTAGTTCGAATTTTTTCTTAAAACGCACCTGAATATTTTTTTATATATTTTTAATTTTTTGACAATTTCAATCTAAATCTAAATTTATGCAAATGTCAAAATGACATTTAAAACGTCAAAGTGACATTTAAAACGCCAAAGTGACATTTAAAACGTCAAAATGACACTTAATATATCCAATCAAATATCAATTTAGAAAAACAAAACACGAATTTTTAAAATAAATTGAGATATATCTTTGTAAGGGAATATTTTACAACAAACGTAGTAGACCCATATTATAGGAAATTTAATTCTCTACAAAAAATATTCTATAAAATTTTCTCGTAACATGTGTCGTTCTTGAGATATCTTGAAAAAATAAATATTTTGGGGTGTCACCCCTCCCCCTTACACACGATTTTGATGATTTTGAAATGGGACCGTCCTCAAACCAAACCCAACCATCCGACCAAGTTTCAATAATATCGGTTCAGTGGTTCATGAGTTATGCGTGTGACAAGGATTCAGGGGACAGACGGACGGACGGACGGACGGACGGACAGACAGACACGGAACGAAAAGTGTTTGTCTTGACGTGAAACGGATAAATAAATTTAAAATTTTGAAATTGGAGAACTTTTTTTTTATCTCAATCTGAAACGATCACATAGCTTCTCGTATCTTCGATATTGCGAGGAAGCAAATAAGCCTTACCTACCCACCTCCTTTAATAATTCAGTAAGAATTAACGCAAGATCATACCTATAAATTATCGTCGAAAAATATACTTGTATAATACCTACGAAGTCATAAACTAGTAGCTATAGTTCATTGAATATGTTTCTTTAAAATTGTGCTTTTTAGAAGTCACCACACAATACCGATGTCTGATCTATCCCCGCCGTTGAATGTCTCCGTAGTCTTCATGAATTATTCCGGACATGGGTTTTACTGAAAATAAACACGGACAAGCCGATGCTGTTGCTTAACTGAAAAACAGCCTCTCGAATATTGAATTTCTAAACATTTTTTATCATATATTGTTTATGTTGATTTGGTGTTAACTTATTAAATACTAGCTGTTCCCGCGACTTTGCTCGTGATTTAGGATTTTTGAAAAATATAGTTGAATTAAAAGTATAAACATGATTGGTTATTATTGTAATAAAAAAACCTAAATTACGCAATCTCCTGCCCCCCACTCCGACGCGGAACTTCTTTCTTAGTTCGCGAGTTATTTAATATGCTACCGTATATAAATTTATTTCAAGATATTTCCTAAACTATAAGACCAAAATGGAAACTGTAAATTAACATCAAAAATAACCTATATTGGTTTTATTTAATCATAGTACGATACGGTATCTACATTTTTAGAGCCGTTAGTCGTACAGGTATTCATCGATTTCAAAATATTCCCAAGCGAAGCCGCAGGGAAATTCTAGTTGAACAATAAAGTAAACATTAGATTAAATACGTATTAAAGCAGAAATTCAGTAGCAGACTACCATCAATATTTATTCAGATAAATCAATAATTCCTTTGATATAAACGTCAGTGAATCACATGCACACAGGGTCATATTTACGCGCAGACTACCTATGGGCCCGCACCACAAAAAAACTATTTAAAAATATTAATTTTGAATAGATTAAACTAAAATAAAATATATATACATATATTGTTATTTTTAATAAAATTGAATTTTTGTATATTGTAGACATAAATCTAAACTTTGTGTTGAAAAAAATTAATATTCTATTGAAATAACATTTTGACTGATTATTTTTATGACTAATATGGGAGAAAATCGTCTGAAAAAACTAATAGAATTAAAATTACTAAAAGGCAGTAAATAAGTGTACTGCATTTTACCAAAGCACAGCAGCACTGATCCTAAATACGACCCTGCACACACACATATACACACACACACATACTCCCACCCACATACACAAAGCGTATGAAGGTAAATGTACACAATAACACATTTATGTTACATTATCCTACGTTCAACACCCACGTATACACTTTTTCTTTTTTCGCATTGGTAGGTAGAGTATAAATTTTTTTATTATTTTCAGTTCAATTATTTAATTTTGATATACATTTAATTTATAAATTTCAAACAAATATGCTTTATAAAACGGTGCGTGGGATTTTTAAACTAAAGTGTCTTTATTTTATATAAATTAATTAAAATTTACAGTAAGATGAGTTGGCGAGCGTTGGTTAAAACAAAATTAATTATTTTATATTACAAATTGCAAATTAAATTAAAATCATAATTGTTTTGTTTTATAATTTCTAAGAAATAAACTCTCGTTGTTTTATCAACTTGTTTTAAACGATATATTCTGTTGAGGTAAGTACGTAATTAAAAAATATCTCCCATGGGAGTCACGGGACTTTCTAATACGTAATTCTAAGAGTGAACGTGATTCTAATTTTATTAAAAATATTTTTGATAAACTAATTAAAGATAATAACATTCATTATAACATGTAACAAATGATTTTTTAAACGTAATTAGTAAACCGGAAGCGGATGTTTACTTTTATGAATTTTTGAATTTTGTATTATTTTTGAACAGTGGGAATAAGAGAAAAAAGTTTTAGACAATAATTGTTGAGTATATTATAATCTATAGTTAATGCCCCATTTAAACCGATATTGCGAGGAAGCAAAATTTGTAATATGTTATTTTGATCATCCTATATATATTAAAGTATAATAGATACAAAAAAAAAATAAACAATAAGAAAATCTATCATCTTCTATGTAGATTCTAGATGGTTTATATTTTTTATACTTAAAATAAAGAATCAATCTGTCTACAATTACATTATCTTCAAAGATGCATTAATTATATTGAACAATTAAAAAATAAATATAAAAACATAAAATGCATTCAATATTTGCAAGTAAAAAAACGTCCATGACAGTAAATAATGATTTCTAAAACAACGAGCAATTTAATTTATCTACACAATTTTTAAAGTTTTCTCTTACATTTTCATTACAAATGCCAATATCTTGAGAAATAATTAAAACAAGAGAAAAATATAGAAGAGAGTGCTCTGGAGAATGCACGTCTAGACAGTTTTCTACCGGAGCAAATACCTGAACGAAACTTAGTTGAGGTAAAGCATCCGTAAAATAAGCGCAGTTAAAATTGTCTTCAATATATCCTGCAGAACTAATTTCCCACTTTGCGATTTTACTATTCTTGAAGTGGTGTTTGCATTACATTGCAAATGCATTTTGCAATTTAATTTGATAGTTTTTTGTTATATGTATAAAGGAAGCAGTTGCTATTATAATTTGAATGCCAATCGCATAATTTCAATGTAATTATCATAAAAGCAATTAAGAAACTTGTAAGTTCTGTTGTGATGGTTATTTTATCGTTTTTAAAGGAGTGATTAACATTTTAGATGTGCTTAAAATTGATGTACCTACATATTCATGGTTTGGAGTAATTATTTGCCAATACATTAATTTCTTAATGTTATTCAGAATCCAAAACGATTGATTCTGCTTATATCAGCAAATTAATTAAATTTTAATAATATTGTATAAACGTTAAATGGTTAACCAATGCCAGACAAATTAAAACACTGTATCGGTGTTTATTAAAATTGTTATATAATTATAATTAACTACATTTGGCGAATTTAGTACGAGGAAGCAGATTTTTTTTTTACATACAACCATTCTCTTAATTTTTATAACATAATTTTTTAAATTTTTATCATATTTATCATATTTAACATAGTCGTGTCTTATAGACCTATTAAATATAAAATTACGGGTATATTGCGTTAAAAAACCGCCAACCTATTTCAAAATTGAAAAAAGGGAAATTAATTGTATTGGCATGTGAATGACTGACATGATAAAAAAGTAGATATAATATAACCTTATTGAATTCAAAAATACAATAGAATTTTTAATATCGGAAAGTGCAAAAAAGCAAACTGAAATAAAATTCATGTAACGGGGCGGCAATCATTCACTTTTATCAATACAGCAGGTAAACGCAACACGGCTTCTGTCTCGGGAGATTTAAACAACATTTTTATATTCACGCCCGGACTGGAGCAGATGAAAGGTAGGTAGGTACATGTGATTCATTCGCCTCTATTATGGAACGTTTTTTCTTCCTATATTCTCCATTACCATTGGTTGTATGATTCAATACGAAGCAGCAGACGGATGAGAATATGCACTTGTATTCTATTTGTATCCACTAGAGTTGTACCAGTGGTCTTAAAGTGTTTTCTTTTCAAATCTCAAGAAATTGATCTACCCAGCTCTAGTTTTTTCTCTTTTTGTTGTTAAATTTTCAAAGAAACTTAATGAATTTAGCCCAATCAAATTGTATTTTTGTTCTGCATTGTTCTACAGAGCCATTTATTTTATTTTAAATTGTTGGAGTGTATGTTCTGATATTAAGTTGGCGCCATAAGCGTGAAAACTTAAAACGTAATTATCTCGTAAATCATTCATCTTACGATAAAATATATTACTACCTTTTTTGTTCAACGGACTTGAATCTACAAATTTGTTCACAGGTATAATTCTCTACCATCAATTGATAACGAGATATAATGCAAGGAAGAAAAAAAAAACGATTTTTTGCATATTTATTTGATAAAGAAGCGAATATCTTGAAAAAACTTAAACAGCAGTTATTATTTCAGAAAACCCATAGTTTGCTAGTTATATAGCCCGCGAAACATTGCAAAAAACATTTTTTCGTTATATTTCAAAATGTGTAATGACAAAACAGTAGATAACAAAATTCCACACCTTTTTTGTAAAAAAAATATTTTTTTGTGTTTGTTAATAAACAAAAAAATAATAATTTCAAACAAAAAAATATATTTAAAAAAAGGGGAGGGGGATAGAGCTGTCACAAGAATTTTCTGATATTATGTAAAATCATGATTTTATTTTTATTCATCAAAAATCTCATTTTTTTTAATCTTTAAAAGTTTAACATTTGATGTCAACATGAGATTATTTTAAAATATAATCTGTCTGCTTTTATAACAGCTGAAGATTGCATTATCACCATGTTCTAAGATTCTCACGATCAAATACGATATATCTGTTTATACATATATTTACAAAATGCTTTCCTGCATTTCCCATAGTGTAACATTACACCTCTTATGCTTATTTCAAAATTGTATCTGTGACAATAAATATATGATAATAAATTGAATATATGAATACAAAGATATAAAGGAAGATATTTGTAAATATTTGTATTTACTAAATACTAAATATTTATTCCATAATTAATCCGGGGATGTGTCAAAAATCCGAATGTTCGACATAATATTTGAAAGAAATATGATCATTGTGACCTAAATTAAGGGCAATATGGAGGAGCAATTATATACCTATTCAAAACACTACTTAATACTATAACAGTACCCGATTTACCCCCACCCTACCTTCATTTATTAAATAAATGGGTTCATTATAGAATTCAACAATAGAATTCGAATTGAAGTACAATTAAATATGCAAAAAAACAATTTCTCTGTATGCTTTAATTTCTATGTAATTAAAGCATAACATTAAAATAAAAACAAATACACTGCTACTTCAGTGTTAAATAAGATATATGTATTCTGCTTATGTTTACAATCCTTGAAATTTTAAAATAAACACCAAGTTTATGTGAAGTCTAAATAGAACCAAAAGAGAAAAGTAAAGTAAAATAGCGAATTGTTGACACAGTTTGCAACTTCATTGATTACATACAGTATACAAGATAGTATTTTCAGGTTTTTGTTGTAATTTGTATGTTACCTACGTTCTTTTTCTCTCACAAATATTTATGAAATATCTTCAATTAATACTTTTCAATTAAAATTAAAATTATTTGAATTTATTTGTAAATATAAATGAATCAAATTTATGTAATAATGATTCCAATAATTTATATGCAGGGTGAAAAAAAGGTTAGGACCCCCAAATATCTCAAAAAGATAAAATTTAAGAGGAAAATGATGAAGTTTTACGGTTTAGAAATTTTTACTCGAAACCCAATAATTTGAATAAAATTAATTTAATTTACTAAAACTTGAAGAATTATTTTAGAATTTTTAATTCCATATTGCTTCCTCGCAATACCGAAGATACGAAAAGTTTTGTGATCGTTTTAAAAAGAGACAAAACAATTATCCCCCGATTTCAAAATTTTTAATTGATTTTTCCGTTTCCGGTCAAGACAAACACTTCCGTGTCTGTCTATGTGTCTGTTCGTCTGTCCCCTAAATCCTTGTCACACTTAAAGATGGTCCCATTTCAAAATCATAAAAATCGTGTGTAAGGGGGAGGGGTGACATCCTAAAAGATTTATTTTTTTAAGATATATCAAGAACGACACATGTTACATGAAAAAATCTTATAGAATCTTTTTTGTAAAGCATTCAATTTCCTATAATATAGAGATGCTCTTTCCAGTGCTATGCGTCTTTTATATTTCATACTGGCTTTTGCACGTCTTTTAGCCGACATTATGTTTTTTTTTATTATGAGTTTTTCACGCATACAAACATTTTAAATGTTTTGATTTGTACTTGTACCTAGTAGATCTAATTGAGATCTATAACTTGAGAGTGTTGAACTATACTGATGTAAATTTACACTAGCGCGCAAAACGTTCGCTGCGCATTTAGCCCCCCTCCATCCATACCGAATTTCCACGGTGGTGGCTCACTGTTTAAATATTTATAGGCAAACCCTAAAACTTTCATATTCAATATTTTCCTTTTAAATTTCGAGGGGGGGGGGGGGCGACCTATTTTCTCACCCATATTTTATAAAACACTTTGATTCTCATCTATATTTATTATATCATCAAATTTAATTTATGAACTTATTGATTAAAATTTTAATTTGATATAAGAAAATGTATAAAAAATTTCAATTTATAAAATGTTCCATACAAAGAGCCAACATTATTTGAAATGTAATATCATTGATATGATTATTGAACAAGTGTCTTTAATCGCCGATGGATTTAAAATACGTATCAATGTAAACCGTCAGTAGTGGATTTAATCTAATTTGATCCTATTAACGTTAATTATATACATACATTATCGTTTTAAAACTTTGCACTTCGCGATGTTTTTATTTCAGTGTGAATTTTTATATAGTGAATATTTATTAAAACGTAAAAAAATTATATATGAGCGGGCATTGGTTAGAATAAGATGTTATATATTAAAATATTATATAATACAGTAAAAATTCTTGATTACACTTAACTATTAGAGCGGGAACCGGTACTACAAAATTGCAAATATCTGTTTGAAGATACGTTATTTTGAAATTCTATATCATATATCAGAATTTTTTTAGTCTTTTGATGTTAAATCTTAGGTTTTCATAAAATATTAATACTACGATACTGCACAGATAAATTATCTAACTATTGGTGAAAACCGTATTGAAATCGGTTCAGTAATTCCCGGGTCTATAAGCCTCATACAAATGAACATTCATTTTTATATATAGAGATAAATATTTTTATTACATTTTAAAACGCGAGTTAATAATTAAAACAAACCAGGATAAAAAATATTTAATTGTTTGCAAGATAAGTCTAAATAATTAAAAATTCTTTCAAGTCCACAGTAACCGCTAATTAGAGTGAGGGTTTTTATATCTGTTAGTAAACCAGACGTTTCCGGCTATATAATTCATGTTGTGCAGAGAGAAAACAATAAATTAAGCCATTTGACGCGTCTACATTGGAATCTGGACCTCTCTTACCTTCGACCACTTACCACATGCGCAAACTATTAATCTTCTATGCGGTCGACCGGAAATCAGGAGGTTCCGGAAATATAAAGCATACCTATATACAATATTCGTTTTGCAATACTTTCTTTTTTGCCCTGAACACTTGACTTGTGTTAAGTAGGTGTGAGAAAGACGTATATATCATAATAATAATAATATCTGTATTTATTCAGTCGGTACAGAGTACATTGAATAAGCCAGAAGAAATATTTTACAGTTAAATTAAAAGTAATATATTAAGTGTTAATGATCTATGCATATAAGCTGTAGTGACACTTTTCTATCAGATATTCTCTTAACACAACTTTTATTTTAGAGACTGGAAGATCTATTATAGGTACGTTTCGGTATCTTATTAAATATTTTAATATTTTTATATACTATAAATGAGATCAGTTCTACTTTTTACGGTTCTGTAGAAAACTAGGAACCCTTATAGTTCGCTCTTTCGTCTGTCCGTCCGTCTATATAAAATTTATACCGATTAAGATGAAATTTGGATAACCCAAAAACAGAAATGATGATATTTTGAAAAAAAACATTTTTTGGACCCCCTTCCAATAAACCGAAAAGTAAATTCAATAATATTTTTTACTTACCCCATTGAATTGGGTGTCTTTAGATAGAACAACTAAAATGCAAAAAAAATGTTTTAGGACCTTTTAATTTTAACCCCTCAGTCACGATATATTTGTTTTTCAAAGCCATTATCAGAGCGCCCCCACCCCCATTTATTTTCTAAACAATCGATGTAAAAAATTTGGGAAAATTCTAGAATGTAGCTTTTAATTAGCACTTTCACTGAAAATTATAACGAACACTGTCAAATAATAATTGGACCCCTTAGCTATAGACTGAAAAGTGTACTCACATTTTTTTTTTCAATTTCCGCATTTAGTGGGGTGTTTTAAAATAGTAGTAAAATGCAACAAAAATGTTTTAGAGCATTTAGATTTCAGCCCTTCAGTCACGATATAATTGCTTTTTAATGTGGCTGTCAGAAAAAAAATCTGAGAAAATTTCAGAATGTACCTAGTTTTTAATTAGTATTTTCAATGAAAATTATAACGAACACTGTAGCAAAAATAGTTTACGAAAAATTTTTGAAACAATTCATTTTTATAAATCGTAGTGATAATGACTTCGGAATCCTATCAAGTGCGTGCCCAACACGCACTTGGTCGTTTTATTTAATATAACATACTGAATACCATCAAAGAATTTCAAATAAACAAGAACAAAATTGTATCAAATTAAATACAGGTGGTTTAAATAGATAAGTATAAAACGGTTCATGAATAAAACAGAAAATTCATCACGTCTTCTAGTGAATGAAAATTAATATAAAACACAAATAATGATTCCTGGAATCATGTTACGGTAGTAATAATTTCCTCTATAAACGCTACAGAATATTCCATTTTCATTAAAAGTATAGGTTCATATTTCTAATAACATTTTAATCGCATTTCATCTGAAAAGCCTTTTGACTGAAATTATACTTGTATAATGGACCGGATTATATGCTCTCAACTTGAAATTCTAATTGATTTTCGCAAATGTATTTTAGTTTTAATGAATTAAATCCTTTGTTTCGATTAAATAATAATATTCGGATTGTTACATATCCATCTAAACTTTAATTTATAAAGTACTAGCGCATTGGACCCGGTTTTATCCGGAGATATTAATTCAACCCTGACAGTCTCACCCGACATACCAACCCAACACACGATTCATCACGAATTGTTTTTTTCCGACAATAAATTTACACAAAATAAGTATACAAAAATTATACACCTAGACATGACCTATCCATTACTGAAAACCGGAAGAAAATCCGTTCAATAGTTATTGAGAAAATCGTGTAAAATTATATTATCAAACTCCCAGGTCAGCAACAATCTTAAGTAATATTTAATTTTGTTTTTAATTTATTAATTTACAAATTCCACCACCGTAAAAAATCGATTTTTTGTTAAATTTTACTTTAAATTTTATGCTCAATCAATTTTCTCAGAAAATAGAATTTATAAATTAATTTAAAATAATATAACTAATAAAAATATATTGAATGAAAAAACTTATCTTTTACCTTCAAAATTACCAAAATGGCCGTAAAACGTTAACTATATTTAGTTCCAGGAATTGATTTGAAATGGTACTGGTTATTTTCGGATCGGGGACAAAATTTGGCGACTATATCTTAAGGGATCTTTTCGAAATTTACGACTCTTCCCCACCCTTGTAAGGGTTCGTAATAATATTTTTATTATATATTTATAGTACTAGTATTAATCAAAATCAAGGCAATTGAAATGGTTTCTGAATATTTCTCTTTTTTGTTATGTTAATTAAGGTAAGTTAAACAAAAATGTATTTTCAGAGAAAATCCTTCGTTGCTAAATTTACATAGCGAAATAATTAAATTTAAACAAATTATTTATTTACTTTACAATTTAATTATCATAACAAATAAACAATATATAAATTAATGTAGTTAATGTATTTTACTGAAATTATTTTCACTAATTAGTATCATTTTATATTTGTATATATATATTATAAATATTCTATTTTCAATTTGATTTGTATCTGTAACAAAACGTTAATAAAATTGACAAATTTAATCTACATGTATTATACGAATTGTATTAAACCATATTAAATTTAATTGAGCAAATATATCAAATTAATACGACGTAATAAATTAAAATAAACTTTGTCATTTTTCATTTTTATAAAAACAAATATAACCACAAGTATTATAATTTTAACAGTTGGATTTATTTTATAGAACAATTATTTTGATTTTGACGATTCAGATACGTAGATAAATTAGAGTCAGTAATTCCAAGTTGTCAAAAATACAGTAGATAGTTACTTACGTTAGTTTTTATCGGTTTTGATTTAAACGGGTGCCTAGTAGTAATACAGGTTGAGTAAAAAATGTGGATATTTGCTCATATTTTCTAAAATTTTCATTATTTAAAAAATATATTTTAGTAAAAATTTTAGAAAATTTTTTTCCTGGGCAGATGGCGTATGCAACGTTTACATGCGTTATTATTTCGTGTTACGTTTACATAAGCATTGCATTTAGAATTTTGTTATTAGGGTTCCGTAAAAAACTAGGAAACCTTATAGTTTCGCTCTGTCCGTCTGTCTATATAAATTTTATACCGATTAAGATGAAATTTAGTACACGGACGTAGACAGAATAACAGAAAAAACTGAAAAGTATATTTACATTTTTTTTTCACTTATCGCATTTGGCCGATTTATTTATACTAGTATCATCTATGGTAGAAATTCGACCAATATTTTACCTGCCTTAACGGCAACATACACACATGATTTTTGTGTACATGGTACAGTACCTAACCTAACATAACCTACTTTTAGACAAAAATGAACGAATTGAATGAATTAAAAATTGGAAACTAACTTCATATATGTATTATTAAGCGTACAAGCTTTTACAACAAAAATTTTAAAATAAAAACACTGCATTTAAGCGCATTCTTTACATTTGACAGAAACCCAAAAGTATTTATTTTTGTCGCTTGATGGCATTGATATGCTGTTGAACGAAGCGAGGGGAAATAAACAAACAGCAAGAGGGGAAATCATGCGTGCTTGTAAACTTTATTTTACCTGCCTTAACGGCAACATATATACATTTGTGCACATCTATGGTACAGTTTATTTCGAATGATATGTTTCATTCACCTCCTTTTATATATAATAAATACTTAAAAAACGTACGACAATTTTCGATGTAAAAGTATAAAATAAGTTACAAGTACTAGTTTTTAAAACTTTTTTTTCCAATTAATCTTGGTTCGTTTGAAACGAACCGGTGCCAATCATTTCACTTTCACAATAAACTTTTCGCCAAACGTCCAAGCGGCGACAAGGGACTGAATAATAAATTATTCCGGGTATATTTTTCACTTCTGTTTGCTCTTCTCACAAATGTGGAATCGGTTTCCTTTTAAGTTTTTCCCTTCTCTTATTTTCAGTAAACTTTCAGTGTTTGTTAAATAATAGGACATTGATTTACTTTCATCTTTTTTACCCACGCTATATTTGTGTTGTGGTTTGTGTAAAATAATAGTATGCTCTTTTTAAAGTAGACATTTTTCCGGTGATAATGATCCATTATGACAGAATAGAGAATAAAAATGATTTATATTTTGTTTGTAGAAATTACAGGGTGAAGTGGGGTAAATTCAATACCAGAGTAAAAGTAATAACGGTCTATTATGTTTTTTCTACACAGGATGTCATGTAAACATACCGACATACTTTAATTATATTGTATAGTATATATTTATAAAATTAATATAATTCATTTTATTTGTTATAAAACACCCTGTAGAAGACCGAATGGATTAATTTTTGGTATACGTTAGTTTTACATCAAGCAGGACTCATTTGATCATTACACTTCTTGTTATTTCTATTTTGGGACATAATGTATATATAAATAAGGTGATTATATTTTCAATACTAAATAACATTAGACCTCTAAACATAATTCATAAAAAATCTTCTCACATAAACACAACACATTTACTTTCCTGTTTACTGTATATATAGTGTGTTTAATGTTCTAACAATTCTAATATCCTACGTTCTCAACGAATCCTCCCACCTGTGCTAAAGCATGCGTGTATATACGCCCATCTCTCTTACACAACAATGCAATCGCCAATTGAGCTATCTCTGTTGCGTTTCATTTGTTTTGCTCTTTGTTTGTATTTGACATGGTATAATTTCCTGCAGGCGAACAACGTTAAACAATGACAGTAATCTTTCAGGTAGAGAATTGTTTGATTTCTTGGATTCACGTCATAACATCACATCTAGTGACTGTCAAAACATAGAGATATTAGAATAGATAGGTGAGCCGGATTCTTCCTATTTCGAGTACACTAACCGACAAATCAACGTTCTAGTTGTATTGCTAGAAATGATTTTATTAAATTCTTTATTTTTTCTGAGAAAAAACATATTTTTTATGCGATCCTTTAATTTTTTTGTTTAATAAATATAAATCTTTATCAAAAAATATAAAAAATGAGTGTGAGTGTATCGGTATGCAAAGTCAAGGGATTGACGTGAATACGTTCCAAATCTAAGGTAATATGAGGCTTATACAAAATTCTGATTTTGCCCAGCACCTTATGAAAGAAAGTTTCAGAGATTTTTTATCTACCATATATGCACTAGCCCCATTTTCAGGGCAAGTGCACTGTAGTTGACATTTTCTAAAATTTCTTATTATAATGCAAATTTACCAGGAAAATTAGCATCCTATTCAATTAAAATTAGTCAGTAATAACTGCACAATCATTTGATACTGAAAATATTAAGTATTTATACAACTGATTAAAAATATATGGTTTCAAAGTCCAACCATGCAAAATCCGGGCTGTACTTACCGCACTAGTTCCAGACAGGGACTTGAACCCGACCCCGACTCCGAAACCGCTATTTTTAAAAGTCAACGAACCTGAACTTGAATCCGAACCTTTTCATGGATAACCGGTAACTATATATACAGGGTGGGGCAATAGTGTGTGGAAGTTCGATAGCTCGTAGACCATAACAGATAAAAAAAAAATTCTAATGCAGATGGAAACTGTGGGTAAATGCGCATACATAGAAATTATTTTCAAATGTACAGGGTGCTACAAAAAAGTGTGGCACGCTTAAGGTAATTTTTTTTAAATGGAATGCCCTGATTATTTTTGCATATTTAAAACTTCTCTTGGGATGTTTATTCTTATCAAAAATATTAGCCCCATCTGATATCCGGTTTAGACGTAATAATATATTTTTCAAAAAAATTGACTTTTACATTAGTCCACTTAAAAATTCACCACTTCCGCGACCGCAGCTTTAAAGACAAAATTAAATATGGACCTTATTGTAGGTGGTTGGTGTGTACTTTTGTTTCAATATCTTAGAGCCACCATGTACAGGGTGTTCAAAATTAATTTTCAAATTCTGAGAACTTCAAAGTTATTTTTCTCAACTATTTCAAATGGAACACCCTATATATTTTTTAATGATGTTATGTAAAATTACATAACGAACATTTTTTGTTTGTTCATCCTTATGGTTATTTGTAACCATTTTTTAATTATTGAGCAAAAAGTACAAAATTCAGCAATATTTACTAAAAAAATTTAATTTTTTTTCAAATAAAATAAAACACCATGTACAGGATCTTCATGTTGCCCATAAAAACAGCTTGAATTTTTTTCAGTTAGCAAACAGACGCTTTATTGATACATTGAACACAAACAACCAAAATAATTTACAATCATATAAATTCATTAATGAGCAGTGTGAAATTGAGACAGAAACATAAAATGCTGTTTTTATGGGCAACATGAAGATCCTATACATGGTGTTTTATTTTATTTGAAAAAAAAAAAAAATTTTTTTAGTAAATATTGCTGAATTTTGTACTTTTTGCTCAATAATTCAAAAATGGTTACAAATAACCATAAGGATGAACAAACAAAAAATGTTCGTTATGTAATTCTACATAACATCATTAAAAAATATATAGGGTGTTCCATTTGAAATAGTCTAGAAAAATAACTTTGAAGTTCTCAGAATTTGAAAATTAATTTTGAACACCCTGTACATGGTGGCTCTAAGATATTGAAACAAAAGTACACACCAACCACCTACAATAAGGTCCATATTTAATTTTGTCTTCAAAGCTGCGGCCGCGGAAGTGGTGAATTTTTAAGTGGACTAATGTAAAAGTCAATTTTTTTGAAAAATATATTATTACGTCTAAACCGGACATCAGATGGGGCTAATATTTTTGATATGAATAAACATCCCGAGAGAAGTTTTAAATATGCAAAAATAATCAGGGCATTCCATTTAAAAAAAATTACCTTAAGCGTGCCACACTTTTTTGTAGCACCCTGTACATTTGAAAATAATTTCTATGTATGCGCATTTACCCACAGTTTCCATCTGCATTAGAAATTTTTTTATCTGTTATGGTCTACGAGCTATCGAACTTCCACACACTATTGCCCCACCCTGTATATATTTTTATAAGGTTCAATAAATTATTTTAAATATTTTTCTCCAGTGATTTTTAAAAGAAATTATAAAATGTACTAACAGGAAATCTGTTTCAATTTTATGGTATGATGTGATTTATCAAGTCCACTACTAAAATTAACATATTTATTACTTTTTTAATTCTATAACTGAATAACATTTCAATTTGCAAAAAAATCTGTAAAGTAGGGATTTCAATCTTTAAAATAAAATTTTAATTTTTTCCGTCTTTTTTAACAATATTTTAGAGACTATTAATGTTTTTTCTTCTTCAGGAAATATTTTATTTGTTAATTATAATTTTTTTTTCGAACAAAATAATTTTCTTTCAATTACAAACATAAACCCGAACTCGAACCAAAATTTATATTTGAACCCGAACCATAAATAAATTCCGATTTTATTTCACCAAACAGGATACGTTTTTGTAACCACCCGGTATTTATGAAATCGAGATATTTTTATATCAAACGAAAGGCGTGGTTAGTAAAATTGTGATGTCAATGTGATTGATTAAACCGATTTATCAATTTTTAATAATTTTGTAATTAAATTTTTAAATGTGAAATGCGGTATAAAAATTCATTTATGAATTTTTTTGGAGATTAAACGTTTTTTTTTTTTAGATTAATCCGCAAACAAAGAATATTCATTTGTCCAGTAAAAAACTGATTCTTTCAAATAGAACACAATGTAAACTCGGACTAATTGTCTTATGTTGTCTATGGATTGCGTAGCATTAAATTTTTTTTTGTAAAGACTTTTCACCGAATTCTTTTCAAAATAACGAATTTTCAGAAAAAATGTTTCAGACAAAAGTTCTATTGTTCGAGGGGGCTAAATATTGACATAATTTGGTGATCTTAGAAATGTCACTTTGATGGATTTTCAGGGTTCAATTTTTTTTTTAAATCCGAACCTGTATTTTTTGTTTCAGATTCTTAATTTAATACTCGTAGATAAAATAAACAACTTTAGTTTGAAACATTTTTGTATTAAAATGTCCATTTTTTATGATATGGTGTATGGAGTCTATGAAGCAAATCAAACAATTTGTGGATTTGCCATAGTTTTTTTTCGAAGCCTAATTATTAAAATTAAAAAAAATTAAAGAGGTAAAAAGTTCTTATATTTAAGCAAAGTTTATTTCTTCACGACGATTAAGTGGATTTAGCATTGTCAACAATGCCCACTTGAAACAGGGCCAAGTTTGTTAATTTACCACCCCCACGGACTTTGCCCAGCAGCGGTGTGCAATGCTGACATTGCCCGGGCAGTGTCGACTTTGCACACCCCGCAGACTATGCCCGTAACATATATAAATATGAATTACAGTAAATCTATACTTATAAATAGATCAAATATCGATACATAATATATATCTTTACGTCGAGTATGTATGTATTGTATTATAAATATTATATATTATGTATTAATATTTTATCTATGTAATCTAGCTAAAGTGGATACTCAGTGTAAGTACATAAACATTTCTATTTTTTAGTACCTTGTACATTATTAAATATTTATTTATTTATTTATAGGTAACTGCAAAATCAAAATCTTTTCTGTGACCGTTCTCAAGCCAGATTCAACCAACCAACCAAGTTTAATTAATATCGGTTCAGTGGTTCATGAGTTATGCGTGTGACAAGGATTCGGGGGACAGACAGAGAGACAAGAAACGAAAAAAAGTTAAATTTTGAAATCAGAGAACAATTTTCTTCTTGTCATTTTTAAACGATCACAAAGCTTCTCGTATCTTTTATATGGTGAAGAAGCATTAACATACAACTAGGTTTTAATTTCGAAATCATGGAGAATAAATAGATAAGTATATAAATAAAGAAAACCCTGAAAGTTTTAAATGATTCAAAGCTAATATATACAATTATACATAAATGACATTATGAATGCATATAATAGTATGTTTCAAAGGTTCCATTCAAACGCGTATAAAAGGGTAAACACGAAAGGTAGGTAGGTACTTATAATATTCACGGCATGACTGGAAAGATTAATATCGCGAAATGTACATTTGGAAATTGAAGAGTAAACTGTTAAGTGTTAATTAAAATAACAAAAACTTTGCATTATTAATGAAGTCATGAAATACCTTATGAATTTATAAATGGAATATTTGAATTTTAAATAAAATAATAAAACGGTATATTTTGATTTTGAGTTTTAAACCACAGGTAAGGTAAACGAAAATAAAAAGATAATTATATGTAAAAATGTATTAATTTATTACAAGTTTTGTTTATATTTATATATCTTCATACATTCAATTGTTTAAAAAATATGGCGACTTGTTATCAAATTTTAGGGTTTTACTAAAAGTGCTCTAGTTTCGTGAAATATTAATAATTTTTTTTTTGAAAGTAGAAATAATGAGCTTTCTAAAGTGTATTATTTGAGATTTGGATAGTTTAAAATCTCATACGCGACATATTAAAAATGCAAATGTTCAATTTGGGTAATTCAAAATTTTTAAATAGAATGATATATAGGTATATCAATTAGTACTTTATCTTAAAAAATATATTTAAATTAACAACTTTTGTTAAGAAAATTTTAAATTATATAATTATTTAATTTCGTTCTTGAGATATTTTGAAAAAATAAATATTTAAGGATGTCAACCCTCCCCCTTACACACGATTTTAAAATGGGACCGTCCTCAAGCCAGACCCAACCAACCAACAAAGTTTCATTAATATCGGTTAAGTGGTTAATGAGTGACAAGGATTCAGGGGACAGACAGACATACAGACACGGAACGAAAAATGTTTGTCTTGATCTGAAACGAAAAGATCAAGTTAAAATTTTGTTTTCTCATTTTAAAACGACCACTAAGCTTTCGTATCTTCAATATGGCGAGGGAGTAAAATGTCGCTATGTAAATGAATGTTTACAACGAAAAAAATGAATACCCTAGGCCCGTAAGTATACAATGTCGCATACATATTTATGTGAATATTTCTCAAGAAGCTCGTGTCTTGTAAATCAAATATTACTATTATAAATAAACCTCCCTTAGGAAAGCAACTGTATAACTTTTTTCTTTGTTTTTATTAAATTCGTATTATTTAGTTCCGAATATTTTTTTTATCAAACTCTATGTCCCTAAATGTGAAAAATGTCGTATATAAAACAGAGAAACTTATTGTCACTCTTTGTGAGAAAAAATGAAATGTGAAATATTTGACGAAGGAACATCAAAGTGTGTCATGTTACGAATACCATAACAATAAATGACGTTTTCTGCGGTCAGCGTCGAGAATTAAATGTGGCTCCCTCTGTATTAAAATAAAACTTTGTAAAGTTATAAAATTCTCATGTACCTATGGGATAAGGTTCCTTTGTTAACTTCCCAACAGTAATCGGTCCGAAAATTGAAATTTTTATGTTTCAAGGTCATTATAGTATAGATATTTACACTATTTGTGTGTGTGTATGTTATTTTTTTCCTGCACGAAATCTTGCAAATAAACAATACTATTGACTTCGTTGGGGCGCCAATCGAAGCGCTTTGACGTGAATATAGCATAACAATGTATAAAAAATAAAGCCATTATTCCGTCAAGTGTAACAATAATAAATTATTTCAAATATTTTGTATTTAATAATAAATGTTATTGTTTCTAAATTCTTTTGATGGTATTGTTTCAATGAAAAGGATACTTTGGCAAAAATTTTAAAAGTTTTTGTATAAAGAATTTAATTCTATAAAAGTGTACAAATCTTAACATCTTACATTGTAGATATTCAGTAAAACAAAGAAAAAGTAAACTGTAAAGAAAATCTTTGTATTGCGGAATGTTTTGTGTTATTTTTCATTATTTATTTCACATTGAGATTAATTACGTATAATAAAACAAAAAATGGGTGTGACCGTGTCGGGATGCACAGTCGAGAGACTGAGATGAATACGTTCAAAATCCAAGATCGTGTATCAAATTTCATTACTGTGTCATAATAGGTTTTCCAGATATTAAATAAAAACTAATTTTAAATAAACTCTTTGGGAGTCTGTAGCTCTCTCACAAAGATTTTCCGGACACGAAATATTTTAAAAAGGGTTCTTATGGAAGAATTCCGGGACCTAAAAAAGAAAAAAAAACGTACTGAAGCAAAACGCACTAACGAGTTTCACTGTACTAACTTTTTATATTTTTTTTGTCTCTGGCTAGATCCGTGGTTACATTTTATAATTTGTTTGTGAGCTTTAACAGAAGTTTACAAAAATTAAAGAATTTTTAAGAGTAAAAAAATTACATAAAACAATTTTATAATTGCACGTCGCTTCAAATCCGCCCTTAAAAACGGGATCCAAATTTTGGAGTGGGGCAAAAAGTAATCATTGCCCCCCACTGAAAATTTGGGGAAGCAACTGCCCCCCTCGGCTCCGGCGCCACTGCTCATAATTAATTTGTACAATATTAAAACATGTTCTGAAAATAACTACCACAGATACAAATATGCATATCCTTTAATTTCCATAATATATGGACTATAATTTACTTTTATATGGAAGAAAATTAACATAATATTCAATATACAAATCTCTAGTGCCCTTGAATAATACATATAGGCCATTAGGAGAAACCTTTGTATATAATAAAATATAACTTCAGTGAAATATTTTTTTTTGTTTTAAAATATCCATAAAAGATTAAAACTGCCAGAGATAAAATTGGGACGCCTAAATATATAAATCATTTGTTAAAGTGGATAATAATTTCACTATTTTATGGAAATTTATTTAAAAGGTATTCGACTAACCGAAAAGTTTTAAATTATTAACGAGAAACGGAATTTTTGATTAGTGAATATTTGATGTGAGGAAAATTAAGATTTACTTTGGTAATAATGGGATTTTCATATATCTAACGTATGGTTAGTGCCTTTATATGTACAATGTACTGGAGTCCCTTGAAACTTTACGGTTTAATTTCATTAAGCAGCTCATATTTAAATGATAAATCGATAACACTGGCTGACAAAAAAAATTGTTTTGTTTGCTGCAAGGTAGACAACAACTTTTCTATATAGGGTAATTTGGGCAAACATTCAAATTCTTGAAGTTTTTGATTTTTTGAAACTGAATTAATAATATTTTTTTCTTATAAAATTTTTTTAGCAACCAATGATAAGTTACATCACTTTATTATAAGTTATTTGAGTGTAATTTTAGTTTACAATTTATTCATCAAAATGCCTAAATTAAGTGACTTACTGTATTTAATTTCTATAAATTTAAAAACAGTAGTTTACTGCCTTTGTACTCTGTAAAATAGAAGTACTGCTTTTTTCCACTGTTTTAATTATTATTTAAATAGTTTTTTTGTAAAAACCAACTTGGTATTATACTATGTATAGATTTTATCTTTAGACGCATACAAAATATTCTATTAATTCTAAAATTGAATATTAATATAGTAATTAATTAATAAGCAATTACTTAATTACATGAAATTGCTTGTAGATGTGTTAATAAAAGGAAACCAGACAATAGAGAAACAATTTCAAATATGTATAATAATCTCTCTGGCAAATTTCGTGGACATTTTAACATGTAGTAATTTATTAGTTAAACTTGAGAGCACATAATTTAGAAATATCCTTAGGTGTATATCTATATATACATTGTACATACATGTAGTATTGTTTCAAACATTTACAACAGAGGCGCAACATAACATGTTATATTGTTTACTTCGAAATTAGAATCTTACAATCAAATTAGTTATGGATATGACATGTGATATTAAAAAAAATTAAGACATGTGCAAGCTATACTTGCAAAGTTAGTGTTCCGTATCATCAACCTCCCCCCACTTAAATTATTGAACATTTTTAAAAGCGTGTAAGGACAAAAGATTTTCCTTATATCATGAGAAATATTTTTTGTTGAAAAATTTTTTCTCCGAAGTCAATGGTTCAGCTGTTATAAGGAAGTAAATAATAATAATTGTTTATAACAATTCATTGCGCTAGAATTTTTAAATCCTGATTATGGCTGAATCTACACCAAAATCTTGATTTTCATGATTTCTTCATATTTTTCTAAGCGATTCTTTTGTTGATACGAATAGGGGATATAATTTTATTAGCGTTTTTCCCGAAAAATATTTTAAACAATACATACAAAAATACATCATAAGTAATTTAGTAGACGTATTTATTTGTATTAAAAAATTCAAATTTTAAGGGTGGTTTTCAAAAATGGTTATCAAAAATACTGAAATACATGTTTCATTATTTGTATTGTAAAATATTTATGCTAAGTTTCAAGTAAATCCGACCAATAAATATTTTTACCCGCACAATTTTCACACCCCGTGTGACAAGGATTCAGAGGATAGACAGAGAGACACAGAACAAAAAATGTTTGTCTTGATTCGAAACGGAAAGATCAAGTTAAAATTTTGAAATTGGAGGACAATTTTTTCTCATTTTAAAACGGTCACAAAGCTTCTCATATCTTAGATATGGCGAGGAAGCAAAATTTATGGTAAAAGATAATTATTTTTGACCCGCCACTGAAATGTTTCATACACGTATATTAAGTGTGTAAGTGCTTAAAATGTTATTATGTCGTCGCCGGTCTCTGAACAAACATCGGCTTAACTTGGTCTAATAACAGGATGTTCCACGTTTCTCACTCGCCCCGCATTGCTGATGGGATCACACGGATTCTTACACTCGTAAATACGCGCAGTTACTGGTACCAGTAAGAAAGGGATATAATTATTACACGGATCTGTTGTTGGGGGTTTGTCAACTTTTAATATGATAATATGTAGAATTGGGCCTTTGTATACGAACGTATTTATGCCATACTATAATGTTTTTCTTCTGTGGGCTTTCATTGCCGTTATCCATGCAGAAGTGGTAACTTTTCGGGCTGTTGTCCAGACGTTTCGATTCTCATGTCGTTTTCTTCAGTAGTGTTTTTGAAACACTAATCTAACCAAATACTTCTGAAGAAGAAACGTCAAGTAATAAAATACGACAACGTGGACAACAGCCCGAAAAGTTAGCTCTTATGCATGGATAATGGTGCCGTGTGAACGGACTCTAATAGTAATGTGTATGCAAAAATTTTGCCTGTTACAAATTTTTTCCTTGCTGGATGTCTATTTTTCTTGATGTTTTTAGCTTTGGATCAAAAGTTAATTGTCCCAAAATTTCAGACTTGTAGATTAAATCTGTGAACGGCGCAAACCGAGTCTTTTTCCCATTTGATTAACATGGGAAAAATTTCTTTTTTACTTACGCGTGAATAGCTCGTTGAAAAATGTTTTTTTGAAAATTTCTCAAAAGAATATTTTGTAGAGAATTAAGTGTTCAATTCATAAATCCAGTAATTTTAAAAATATGTTTGATTAAAAATTGGATTTTACTTTTTATGATAATGTTTAAACGACCATATCTTTAAAAATACTGGATCTAGGAATTGAAAACTTGGGATCTCTTTTATAGGAAATTTAATTCTCTATCATATACTGTTGTAAGAAATTAAAATAAATACATTTTTCAACGAGTTATTCACGCATAAGTAAAAAAGTAATTTTTCCCATCTTAATCAAATGGGAAAAAGACTCGGTTTGCGCCGTTCACAGGTTTGATCTACGAGTCTAAAATTCTGGGACAATTAATTTTTAATCCATAGCTAAAACATAGGTCAATGGGACTGAAAAAAAATTTAAAAAAAAACACCCTAACATAAACTGTATCTATATTATACAATATGTACTCCACGCTCAACAGTTTTAACTACCTACGTTGCGGATCTATTATCTGCCGCATTCAATTATACTTAATTGCTATAACTCGAATAATATTTGGAAAATTTACAAGTTTGACCTCGCAAATTATTTTAAAAAGTATAAGTAATAAATTACACCAAAGAAATAATCGATTTTCTGAAAAATTAATTTAATTCTTATAAATTCAAGCTGTTCATTGAAAAGACCAAATTAATTACAAGTACTTGCATATATTTCACATGAACATGACTTGGCAATGTGCACTCTATCATATAATAGTTTTTCATCATAGACAGATCATTAAACTGATATACTACTACTAATATAATATACTATAGGATAATTTTCTAATAAACAGTACATCGAGGACGCAATGTATCTTACTTTATAATAATTAAATTGTCGAATCATTATTGATTACTAACATACATATTTCTGTGTTTCTCAACAAGTGTGTCGTTAGTAATTTTAATAATAAGTTTAAGTAGTGAATGAATAAACTAATATATGCAGTATTTAAATTACAGTGATTAAAATGTTTTAGAAGTAATAAGTTTTTCAATAAATTATCTACTTCATTTTAAAGTATAGTTATGTATATTTAAATATTTATTAACTAGGGGCATTGACCCTGGGCGCTTCGTGCCCCAACCCCGAATCGCGTCATATTTAAATGCTCAAATTTACTCGGGTCTAAGCCTTCGGCAATTGTTTATATTATATTATACCGTTACCATTATTTTTAATATTTTACAAAAAATCCCATAAGATCATTGTGAGTATTCATTTACACATTTTTGCATTCAACGTATTAAAAAAAGCATCTTCGATATTATTTTTATATTAAATTATGTTATAATGATTTTCTTTGTTATAGGTTAAAGGTAATTTTTATAAAATTTTATTAGAAAATGGTAATTTTTATGCTATACGAACCTGATTTATTTATTACTTTCGTATATTTCATTATTATTTTGTATATTTTCAATTTGAGATGAATCTATATTTATCAATAAATATATACGAGTATATAGGTACATATACCAAAGTTATTATCAATTTATCGCGCGCATTCTGTACAGAATGTTGAGAACCACTGACTAATAAAGCAAGGCAACATTGTCACCTACCATTGTAACTGACACATAAGCCCATGTGTTTAATAGCTTGACTATATGTTAAGTGAGCTCTATTATAGAGCTGCAATATAGCTCACGTAAACTGAATTATTCTGTAATCAGATACTTGTCTTATTTGTAAGAGCGTACATCAATATTCAATAGTAGGCGTTTACTTCGATCATGAGGATAGAAGGTAGGGTTTCTATCCCACATATTATCTTAGATATACAGAAGAGGATTGAGATAAAATTGAATTAATCCATACTATCTAATATTATAAATGTGAAAGTGTGTCTGTTTGTCTCTCTGTTTGTTACCTTTTCACGGATAAATCACTGAACCGATTTTAATGAAATTTGGCAGGGTGATAGCTTGCATCCTGAGAAAAATCCTCATGAAAAATTTCCGGACATATGTTTGTATAAACTTTTTTCTTTAAATATTTTTCTCGATCAACTGTTCAAGTTTGTTCCATCTGATATGAGTCATCCTGTATTTTTAAATATTTCGCGGTATACCTGGAATTTTTCGCGGCACACAGTTTGGTAGTCACTGATGTAACGCAACCCTCGTATGAAACCTAGTGAATCAAGGTATGTTGCGATGTTACAGACTTATTGCCAGTACCTTCAATGCATGCTTCACGTCTTGAACGTGAAGCCTTAATGCTGAGTATATCATAAACATAAACTACGCAATACTACGCATACTGTATTAATATAATTATTACAATTTGGTTCATAAAAGTCAATCTTTTTTACTCTTTTTGTGAAGACTCGGCATGCTCTATGTCGAGGGAATATACAGGTTGATTTACAACAGTGTAAAATAATTAACAGTACATCGAGGATGTAATTTTAAGCAAAACATTAATATCTAAAGAGCCCATTGTGGTACAGTTATGAAATTTGATAGCCGGTTTATTATTAATAAGTGTTATCGATTTCCAGTATCAAACAAAACCAGGGGTGTATGGGGCCAGTGGGACACCGATTTTTTTTCACGGCGTGCGCAAAAGTACCACTTTACGCTATCAATCTAAAAGCCTACATTTTTAAACGCTTGTAGAAAAAAATATTTTATTATGATAATCAACAAAAAGTTAAACTTTTGAATAGGTCATAAAATAGATTAGTATGTTTCCACGTAGTTTTACCTTTTACCTTTATTATGTGACGAACAACTGATGAAATGAGGAAAATTTTCAACTTTGAAATTTCTACGGGTAGCTCTTTAAAAGGTATTGCAACCTCAGGAATTTAAATTGTCTAAGTTTTACTAAATGTCTAATTAAAAGTGCGCGTTTATATGTCAAAAAGAACATTTCAGGATATACGAGTACTTTACAATGTGCTTTACAAAGTAAATAGTTTCTCTAATATAAAGTAAATTGTAATTTTTTTTTTCTAAATTATTTTATTTACTTTAACATTTCCATTATTGCTAATCTATTGAACTGTTTATAAAATACTACATTCTGGGAATTTTTTTCTTGTATAACATAATGATATCTCCCCGCGGCTTCGCTCGCTTGTATTTCAAACTTCATATAAATTTTATCTGAATCTGACCATGGACTTCGAAGATTTTCCACTCAAAACGAAAAAATTAAAAACTTGGAAAATCCGACTTAAAAAACAAAAAAACACTGAAAACTTTTTAATAAATAAAAAAGGAAATCGACTTAAAGAACTGTTAAATTTAATTATTAGGTGTATACATTTTTTTTATTAAAAAATTATATTCTGAAAATTTTTTCATGTATTTAACATAATGGTATTTCTTCGCGGATTCACCAGGTTGTATTTCAAAATCGGTGAATGTTTGAACAACTGAAAGCTGTAATGATCGTTTATATTTTTATAAATTTTAATAAATATTTCTATTACAAAGGCTATAGCCGGGTAAGCATGCAAAATCGTTCGTTACATAGACTTGGCAGATTTTTTTTTTGGAAGTCACGTTTAATGTTACTTTCAACCTTACCAAATATTTGTTGTTTTTAGTTTTTTTTTTCAAGTCAGTATATTTTATTATTTTAGAAAATAACTTAAATAAACTTTCGATTGATACAATTTTTCATCGGGACAAGACAATCAATTTAAAATTAAATAAAAAACGACATACAATAAAAAATACCTGAGAAAATCATAAACTACTAAACTACCGAATCCAGCGCTGTCGAATCAACCCCCTCCCTATTTTGAGTAATACTTCGAATGGATGCAGTAGGTCGTACAAGCGACGGGCTGATTATTGCGCCATGAAATCGATTATCCGTGTACCGCAACGCTTCCGGTTTATGTGTGCGGTTATAACTGTGAAGATATGCCCGTGATAGAACCGCTTGGTTATTTATATATCGGGTATGTGTGCGCAGATTACATACTCCGTTTTTTGTTTGAATTATTTGGGAATTCCAGATGCGAGGTTTATTTTATTGCGTTGTGGAAGTTGAATCTGTGTTTTTATTTGTTTGATAGTGATATATGTTTATTGAAATGTATGCATGGATTTATTGATAAAATATGTGTCAATGTGAGTCGTTTAGAAGCTAAAGATACTTTCTCTACAATATTGTCGATGTTTTTGTATTTTTTGTATTCCGTGAAAACGGAATATTTGACGTAAAAATTTGAAATTTAGCACAGAGCTAGAGTGTGGTGGCTCAATCATAGACGTGAAGTATAAAAAAATGAATTTTGATTCTGGGGTTAAATTGGGAAACGGGAAAAAAATTAAGGGCATCGTGTAGGGTGTCGCGTCAAATGGAAGCTTATTGAAGTACAAATTCAACAATAAACAGAAAGTTTCGTAATTGAATGTCGATATTGAAAAGGGTTAATTTGTGCACGATTTTAAGACAAAAAGTTGATATAAACATAGGTACTACCATGATCAGTTTAATTAGGTATTAGTTTGTAAAATCATAATCCTATATTTATACCTTTGTTTATTTATACAGAGTGTGCACGATAAATTGGCAATAACTTTACATCTCCTTATTTAATGTGCTTCTTATTAATTTTATGGAATTATGTTTCTAAGGTTATGATTTAACATCGTTGCTTCAGGTATAAAGTATTAATTTCTGAGAGTAACCATCATATCGAAGGAATACGATGTTAGAGCAACCATAATTTCTGGAATGCTAATGAAGTTGCGGACTTCAATAACATACCTTTACGTACATTAAAAGGTGTATGATGCACATACATAAATCCAGAGTACACATAATCCAGGAATTATCAATGAAGATCCAGGAAAGTCAATGCGATCCATAGCAAGAGAACTGCAGATGTCGGATGCAACGGTTCGCAAGATTATTGTTGAAGATATCAGATACAGATCCATATATACTATACAATATACATACATATACATATGTATATGTATATCGCGCGTACCCTGTATAATTATGTCTAAACAACAAACTTATAAAAATAAATTAGTAAATTAGAAAAATGAAAATGAAGTAAACTAAAAAATAATTAAATGAAGTAAATGATTGGCTGTATTACTTTGAGAAGAACGGCAACAAAGAAGAATAAGAATAAGACAAAATGTACCAGTGTTACTAAAAAATAAAGATGAACAGGAAAAATATTCTAGGTATTTTTCCTCTATTTTTGTTCAGAAGGTAAATCATATATGAAATATTGAACAAGTTTCTGAAAAATGCAAAAGTAAATTGACAAAAAGTGAACCTAATCATTTAAGCATTTGAGTCCCATATGTTCTTTTATGATATATTTTGAATGTCTCTATATTACACTTTAATTCAAACCGTTGGGATAATAAACCGATTTATATTTCTAATACTTTTCCAACGCATTTCGTCACCATGTATATTGTATAAAGTATTATTTTTTTCCTTTTCGTTTTATAGATGCAATATCGTTCTTGTATTGAAAAAAAATGTTATAAGATTAAAGTAGGATGACATACTATAACCTTTCGAAACTTTTCACAGAGCTACGGATTTTATGTTTGACATTTTATCAATAAAAATCCTTACACATATATTGTATTTATGATTTGAAAACTGTTTCCTTTTAAAATACACAATGTATATAAAAAAGGCTTACCAGAATATATGGAATTTTTCAATACTTCACTTACCTGTAATATAAATATATTAATATATTAAAATTAAAATAATTAAATACAAAATACACAAAAATATGCCATAAGGGTTCCGAAATACGTACTACGTTTAGAGTTTAGAGCCAATCACAGGTGTATTTTCAAGTAAGAAAAAAATATAAAAATTGTTTCATATTCTACTAATTGAGATCTACTTTTTGAAACCCGACATTTTATGTGTAACCTAACCCTTAGACACGATTTTAATGATTTTGAAATGGGACCGTTGTCAAACCAGACCCAACCATCCAACCAAGTTTCATTAATATCTGTTTAGTGGTTCATGAGTTATGTGTGTGACAAGGATTCAGGAGACAGACATGGAATGAAAAGTGTTTTTTTCTTGACCTGAAACAGAAAGATCAAGTAAAAATTTCTTTTTATCATGAAGCAAAAAAAAAGTCCTGACTGATTTTCTTAAAATTTCATTATAATAATAATGAAATTAATAAATAACAATAATAATATTAAGTATGCATGGCTAAGTTAGGTGACATTACGATATTCACTGTTATCAATAATGATATTCATTTTATGTATTTATTAAAATGCAATTTATGAATAATGAAATTTTTAATTAACATTTTTTAAAACAGGTAAAATGTATATTACCTGCTGATGAATAATAAATAACTAATAACATAATGTTAAAATAATTCAATTATAAATTTTAATTCATATTGGGGGATTCTGAATAAATAAATAATTAAAATTAAATTATTAACATAAATATCTTAACGCTACATATCATCTGTTTTTATATTATAAAAGGTTAAAAAGATTATGTTATTATTGATTTTTTATATACCGAATAAATAAGATAATTTATATGGTTTAATCGTAATACTTATTTGAAAATTTTTGCTTCCTCGTCATACGAGAAGCTTTGTGATCGTTTTAAAATTAAAAAAAAAATGTTTCCCCGATTTCAAAATTTTAACTTGATCTTTCTGTTTTAGGTAAAAACACTTTTCGGCCCTTGTCTGCCTGGGTGTAAGTCTGTCCCCTGAATCCTTGTCACACGCATAACTCGTGAACCACTGAACTGAAATTAATGAAACTTGGTTGGTTGGTTGGGTCTGTCTTGTCGACGGTCCTATTTAAAAAACATTAAAATCGTGTGTAAGAACGACACAATAAGTTACGTGAAAATTTGGTAGAATATTTTTTGCAAAGCAGAACGATTGTTGTAAAATATTCCCTTACAAAGGTTTAACTCAATTGGTTTAAAAAAAATGTCTTATTTTTTTTAATTTAGATTGAAATTGTTAATAAATTAAAAATATACAAAAAAATAATCATTAATAGTTTTTAACAAAATTGTATAATAATTAAATAATTAACTAATAAATTTAATAATACTTGATCGGTGTTTATTACTACTATGTATATTTGGTGAATTTAGCACAAGGAAGTACTGGTAGATTTTTTTCCCTCGATTATGCACACAAAGCGTACTTTGATTTTGCATTATTTTTAATAATACCTAATTTTATACATGTGAATTTATATATCAATTTAATTATATTTGATATTTAACTTAAAAAAATTGTTTTAGAATTGAATAAAAATATGAATTATAAAATGACATGACATTTTTGAACTGCAGGTCTATGTCAAAGCTTTCTTGAGATATATGTAGATAACAAGATTATTGGAAAATTTTTATTTCCGGGATAAAAAAGATAATTTAACATGACTTTATCGTAATACCTATTTAAAAATCAAATTTCGCAGCTCATATACATTTTTCGATTATATTAACAAAGCGTATTCGATTTATTAGTTCTCATAGGAATTTTTATAACAAACAATAAAATCTATGGCAAAGACGTATTATTTATTAAACTTTATTAAACTAATTTAATTGTGTATAAATAAATTAGTATTTAATATTATAATCTTATTATAGCATTTTTATTGTCACCTTTAATGTTATATTTAATTTATAATATACATCGATTTGAACGAAAACGAAACCAGTAATGTACAACATTGTATTATACCCAATTTATGGAATAATATACTTTTTTAATTTCTTACAATATATGAAATATACATGTAGTATAAATAAGTATTGTAAAGTCAATATTTTCGAAATCCGAAATTTGATGAAACTATCCATTTTGACTATTTCCGCTATGATGTCTGTATGTCGGACGTCGGTCTATAAGCGCTGTAACTCAAATACGACGAATCGTAGGGTGAAATTTAAAGATGAGAAAAATTTAAGTTGAATTTTTGTCTGGGACTTTCTTGTACGTAACACTGAGAGTAAACAGTATGGGTGTTTATAAATAATTATGTAAAAAAAAATATTTCTGGCTAAATCATAAATGTTGGAAAAAAATGTGTGAGACATAAAATATCCTCGGCAATTTTTATCCAAAACTTTTTTTTCTTATTTCAAAAATAATTAAAAAATTGACAAGAGTGAATGTCCGTTTCCGGTTTAGTGATCGTTTTAAAATGTAATATAAAATTTCATGTTTCTATCATTAGTAGTGAAAAAATTCATTTGATAAATGTTGTAGAGAATATTATTTTCTGTAATTTATATCCAATTCATTTTATTCTATCTTTTATTAATTTGTCAGTAATACGTATAAGAAAGTCCCGTGGCTCCCATGGCAGATATTATAAATTCTAATTATTTTTGATTCAAAATTCATTTTTCATTCTGATTATTATAATACAATATGATTTAAAGTAAAAAATAAGGAACTGAAAAATGATATATTAACAAACAAAAATATCAGAGAATTAGATTAAAATTATTTATAACTTCACTGGCACTTGTTCTTTAAAACAAATACTTATAAAATCCAACGCAAAGATGTAAAATATGTTAAAGTTCATGATATTTATATTTATTTTATTTATAAATATTCCATTCACAAAAATATATTTAAAATTAATAACAAAAAAAAACTTTTTTTGTTTGGGAATTAATATGGATATTATTATTACAAAGTTCTGTTATTGATGGATAAAATAATTGAAAATTTTATTTGATGTTTGTTTTCGTAAAAAATAAATAAATTGTAAAGATATTTCAATAGGTTTATTTATCACAATGATATTTTAATAAAAAAAGAGAAAGTATATTTATTAGGTCAGAATGCTTTGTGGAATATAAATAAGGGTGTTAATATAAACTATTGTTGTAAAATTAATTTGTATTCAATATTTGTATATATAAACTCAATCAAATTAATTAAATAATTGCTAGAAAAAAGAGGGCAATTTAAATGTAATTATGGCCCAAATAATGGTACGAGTACAAAAATAAATTAAATGATTATATTTAGTTTGAAAAGGTTTTTTTTGCAAATTATAAATTAATTAATTTTTGTGAATTTAGCACGAAGAAGCACTGTGTATTTACTCGACAGATGTTGTTTTAAAGTGAGTGTATGATTAAAACAATGTATGGCCGGTCAAGTAGGTACATGTACACATATTATATATCGAGGTACGTAGACATTAAGCTTGGGATCATTGTCCAGATAATTACTACTACATTGTGTACTTGTTATGGTAACATCAATCATATTAAAATGTTATCACCGTTTCAAACAGCAGCAGTGCAGTATAATTAATACACAAAATAAGTATAAAATAAATGTTATAATGTGTATAAAAAATGTTATACTTTTCTTGATGAGAGTAAAATTAGATATAATATACAAATATACATATTATGGCATGCGACTGATAAAAGATTGTTAAAAAAGTTATGTGTGCCTCACCCACATAAGCGCTCGGTTGAATTGAAACTTCTTTTGTTTTATTAACCATGCAAATTAAATAAATAAAGCTAAACGTATTAAATTAATAATAACACTGGCCGACAAAAAAAATGGTTGCTGCAGGGTAAAAAATAACTTTTATAGGATAATTTGGGCACGCTGAATCCAAAAATGACCATCATTTTGCTCAATCAGCTCTTGTTTTCGAGATATTACAAAAACAACGTTTTTTTCGATATACCAACATTCAAATTCGTATATATTTAAAAAAAATCAAATACTGAGTTTAATCAAAGATCATTCGTAATGTAGCTTTGGGTCCTAAATTGAAGTAAAAAACCTTGAATTATACATATTCATAAAATTCCTTTCGAAAATCATGTTTTATACATAGAAAATCGATTTTTTAACCAAAATTCGGCAATTTTCAAAATTCAGAGTGCTGTTATACAAACAATTTTTGTCCAATTTTAATGCGATTTACTAAATTTTTAACTTTATCTATCTTCTTTATTTTATTAATTTTTAACGTAATCGAATAAAAATTGTCGAAATGGTACTAAATTCAACAAGCGTGTCAAAATGGGTAGCTACCTAGTCATTTCGTACGTTAGGTCGTAGAGAATATATTCTAATTTCCTGTTATTATTTTTTCAATTCATTTAATTTATATTAACAAGTGCAATCGTAAACATATAAAATTTAATTTTTTGTAGTCGTTTTTGTACAATATTAAATTTATCACTCATTAAAACTGGTTAAATGTTTTGATTTTTACTTGTACCTCGTAGACCTAATCGAGTTCTATAATTTGAGACCAAAACCCACGTAATAGCTGCTCTGAGTGTTGAGATATACTGATTATAAATTTATTGCGCGTTACATTAAGTTTCTGAAATGCCCACCCAGTATCTGACCTGAAACTCTAGACGTTATTCACGTCAAAAAAGTTTTATAAATGATTGTTTGAGTCCGCGACATTAGCCATATTACCCGCTGTTCCCTTATATACTACAGTGACGGCGGCAAATCTCACATGTGTCATTTACAAGTGATTACGTGTGTAAACAGCATTGTGTTTTATCGTGGAGTCAATCATAATCATATCGCCACTTTCTGCACGATTGCAGATACTCCACGCTAGTGCTACAAACACGAAACTTCTCAGGGGACACTTTAATTTCAGATCGTACGGATGACAATCATGCAGGTGTGCATTCAGAGCATTTGTGTCTTGAATTGAAGTTAGAATGTTTGTATAATTATAGGAAAGATATATGAGTAAGTTCTAAATAAGATTTTTTTTAAATGTAGAACTACTTTTTTCCCGGCGTGCACAGTGGAGTATTGTTTATAATAAATATAATAATAAATAGACTTTTTTAGTGTACCTAAGAAGTGTGAGATATTATAGCTATAAGTACTTTTTTTCAAATATACTATTTAATTTTTTTTCTTAATTTTTGTGTGTAGGTCACATCGTTTTTGATTTTTTTTATTGTTTTTTAATTACTTAGGATAAAATCAAGTTTATCATATTCCACACACCACCCGTTTTTATTTTCATATACATACAGTATAAGTAAGTATAGTGAAACCTATTTTTTTTTAAATCTGGATTTTGATGGAATTATCCATTGTAACTTAAATACGACAAATCGTAGAAGGGTGAAATTTTATATTTAAGATAAATTTTTGTCTGGGAAGAAAACCTCCTATTTTTGAAAACTATCTTTCAACCGGATACGGATGTTTACTAACGTCGATTTTTGAATTTTTCGAATTACTTTGAAATAATGCGAATTAGAGACAAATGGTCAAGTTAAAAATTGTAGGTAATATTATTATCTATAATTTATGTTCCATTCATTTTTTCGAGACAAAATTGATACGAGTCAGGTAAATCTCTTCTCGTGTGCAGCCCTATAAAAATTGTAGTTTTTACATATATTTTCATGATTTTTTATCGACTTAAAAAAAAGAGGGGTTCTCAATTCTATCTACATTTAATACTTATTTAAATGGAACCGGAACCGGAATAAATTCGTGAATTCCGGCTGGACCGGAATTCCGGTACACCACTAATCCTATATCAATTTTATCAGAATGTGACCATGTACTCAAAAAAACTTTTAAAAAAATTAAAAGCACTGAAAAGTATGTAATTATTAATTGGAACAGTTTTTAAGTCGGTGCCAAACACTTAAAAAACTTTTTAAGAAATAAAAAAATAAAAGCTGTTAAAGTTAATTATTATATAATTTTCATTGTTTTATTTTTTTAAGTTTTTTATAACCATACAAGGCAACAATGGTAGTATCCAGATTGTTTCATACATACTAAATGTGTGCATAAATATATGGTACAGTGCGTTAGTTAGTACGTAATTCCAACATTACGTCAGTTTATATATACATTTACACACATCCGCCTCCATGTTGACAATGTAGCCAGCGTTAGTAAATGTTGCTGATAAACATTATGAACAGGAATTAATGTTCATTTGTTCTAGTGTGTAAATGCATTTCAGCAAAATGTTGTTCTATATTTATATCTGAAATTAAACTCTGAATGAAGGTTACACTTCTCAAAATAAAATTAATGCATATATCGCTCATTTGCTGCAACAACGTCAATATATTTATGTTATTTTGTAGTTAGTTAAAGCAGCTCAGGTATGTATGTTGTTCTTGCTGTATAAAATGCATGTATGAACGGTTTTTCCTGTATAAAGAACTCAGTAATTTTTGAGTTATGACGTTGTTACAGCAAATGAGCGATATGTACATTAGCTGTGCTCACAGCTTCTTTCGCGTTGACTACGGAATTATTGTTTATGATTTTTGAAAAATATAGTTGAGTTTAGTTATTACTGTAATAATATTTAATAAATAATAAATAATCAACAAATCATCAAAAAGTACAAATGATTTTTGTTCTGTTTAAATTTAAATGTTAATTATTGAAAACAAAATAAACAATTGACGATCAAAAGACGAATGGTGGCCGAGCGCATGCGAATCGTTCCCTCTGCCCCGCTGCGATACGGCACTCTTCTTTAGTTCGCGCGTTATTAATAATAAAATGTAAATTCAGCCATCCTACTGATCGTTGCAGAAATCCCTGCCTCTTATAATATCTATAAATAAATAAAATATTTAAAGAAATACCTTATAACAAACTATACGATAAAGAAGTCCTTTCTTTAAATATATCAAAAGAAATATAAGAATATTAAGTATATTGATCTTTATAAATATATGAGTATCGAATAAAAATTCGTTTGTATTTATTTTATATTTTACATAAGCAAAATATTTTATCGTTTCACGGTACGTAAATAATAAGCATAATATATTTATTCAAATCAAGGAGGGTCCGTTGAATTTAATGACACATACTGGAATTCACACTCTAACTTGACATTTGTCAAAAAGAAATGGTCGTTATGTATAAAAAAGTATACCTTTGATATTGTAAACAACATAAAAAATGAAATATTCATAATATTATAAAAACTTAATGGTTTATGTATGAGTTGGTAGCCGTGTATAATTATTTTTAATCGCTGATTTATGTATATAACACCGTGCTAATTATCATGCTAAGAAAAAGTCGACGTTTTTCTTTCTCAATTGATGTCTGTTTCTGGTTTTGATATAGTAATTATGATTTTTATTTTTCCTCTATAATTTCTTTTTCACGGATGAAAAGTTAGTAGGAATTAATTTTAAGGGGAAACATATGACTAGATGGGAATATTTTGCAAGAAACGTTGTAGACCCATATTATAGGAAATTTTTTCTTGACGTGAAACGGAAAGCTCAATTTAAAATTTTGGAATCGGATAACATTTTTTTTGTATCAAACTAAAACGATCACAAAGCTTCTTACAAACATTATTTTGTATTTTAATATAGAAATATAGTTCTAACTAGTCTTCGAAGGCCCATAATTCCGGAGTTTGTACGTTTTATACATATTTATTGACAAGTACTTCCTTCGTTAAAAATAAAATTATAAATATAATATTATATATTACATAATGAAATCATTTTTAACATTAACAGATGTATTATATTTTTCTTGTCAAAACTTTTTTGATTTCGTCCCTCCCCCCGCCCACACCCTTTCAATGTATCCAAATAATATGTAAAAAAATGTTCACTATTTTATTTATAAATGTCCTACACAATTTTATTATTCTATCAAAATTCTATAAAAATGTTCTGCTATGATCTACTTTTAATTTTTTATACACTAGTTGGAAATCATCCTGTATAATATACTTTAATATTGACACTCGCTCTCATACTTTAACTTTTTATCTGATATCTTTATACAAGTTTCGAAAATTGGGTAAACGAGATGATGTTATATACCTTATTTTCGTGCTTTTAATAAAATTGTGACAGAATAAAAATAAAATCACAAGGAGAAAACCATGACCTATAAACTTGTTCACGAAGATGTAATAAGTTTCTCAATATATCACCGTTTGCTGGGCCATCTTGATACACGTGATGCTGTAACATCAAAGTAAATTTTTAAAAGTCTACATTCCTGAAAACGGATGTTGGGAAGGTGTTTGTGTGGAGTTTTTGAAATTTTCATGAAAGTTTTTAGTTTTGATAGCATATAAATATTTTTTTGTATATGAACATTTTTGTTAGTATTAGATTGTGTCAAAAAAAGTAATATTTTTTTATTATAAATAAGTTTTTATGACCTAAAATAAATCCTGTAATTCAATTTTAAGAAATGCCGCAAGAGGGGTTTCCGTTTCTGATTTAAATAATTGAGGGAGAAAAACAACCCTCCATCTTGCATATAGGAGCCGAGATATTTAAGATTTTGTATATAATATATTATAATGAATAAAAATCAAAAAAAAATTCATTATTTCATCTCCTGTCTTAAAATATTATTTGTGCTGCCAACATAAAAAAATTATACGACATGGGCGAAGCCGCGGGTAAGTCTGCTTGTTAATAATATGATAGAATTTCGAATTAGTCGTATCAGCTTCTAAACGTTTTATATATTCCTAATAAATGTATTTATGTTTATATAAAGAATATAAATAGCACGCCACTTTTTTTATCACAACATCCAGTATGTCAAGAGATTGGAGAAAACTTCACTTCCTTTAAGAGGAAATTGTTTTGCTCCTTGTTATACCGCCATACAGGTGACGTATTGAAGGTTGCTCGATTATTTTCTGGTGGAATTTAGGTTACGTTGTGCATGTGCATCTTCATACGTGCAGGATATGAAAATTCTCATTTAATTTAAATTATTGTTTGCGTTCTCAGGAAAATATGAATGTCTTCGTTGATAATTTCCTACCAAAGATTTTCTATCATAATATTAATTTTGTAATATAAAAAATAAAACATCTGTCAATTAAATGCACAGTACTTCCTCGTTTATTATTGAACAATTTATATAAAAACCGATAAAGTGTTCAGATAAATTTCCTGGCATTGGTTAACCATTTAATTTTTATAAGTTAATATTTAAGAAACTAAGAAAATATTGACTATTAGAATATACCTAAAAAGTTTGTATATTTTTAAGCAAGTTTTAGCATTACCAAAAAATACACGGAACATTTTATTATAAATAAAGATTTATTGAAAATTTTTTTACTTTTGCCGATAGCGTTGTTTTCTTGCGTAGGATTTTGCGTAGGAAAATCTAAGGGCAGATATTATCAAGTATAAAATATTAGACCTCTGCTTGCAGAGGAGGATATTGTGAAAAATTGCTTCGTATTTTCTCTTATTGTTTCTGGTAGAAATAAATTTACGGCTCTTAAGTGTATGTATGTTTTCAAAACAAATATAAACTATATTTGTTAATTTGTTATATTTTTAACAAAAAAAATTACATTTAATTTTAGTATAAAATACGTACGTTACTCTTTGAGAAGTGGATAAAATTCATAAATAATAAAAATTAACATGCAGTATTATTCTAGTTATCATATTAAATAAGCGTACAAATGTATATTAGAAATCTCTATTTAATGTACCTACATGCTCAAACATTTATATATCATACAATCTGAAATATACATACGATGTATGTACTGTTATAAGGTACTGGTACCAGTCTTGGGTAATACCCTAGTGTTGGACACTTATTTAATTAAACCACTTGTTACTGAAACTATTTTTTATCTCCGATTATTGTAATTTTTTTATATGTATAGCTTTATACATGTAGTTTACCAGAAAAAAAATAAAAAAATGTAGGTATGTTATTTGGAAAAGTTGGAAAATGAGGGGTGTTATAACGCCCGGTAGTAATGAGCCACTTCAAGTTGACTAAAACACATCGAAAAACTTGTATTTATTGAAAATTTTGTTTTTTCGGTTGGTATTTTGAAGAAAGAAATTAGTTGGACAAAAAAATAACAAATAAAAAATATGTTGGAGTATAGTATGTTAAAACATATGTTTTTGGATGCAGATAGAGCATCGTTCATAAAATACGAACGCAAAAAAAGGGGGAGGGGTGTGTCGTAGTTCTTATAATTTTGTAATCATTAGCAAGTGCCCATTATTGGTATTACACTGTCCATTACAAGAGAAAAAACTTAAACAAAATAAAAGGCTATAATTTAAAAAATAATCTATATTTGCGGACTTTAGTTATCAAATTGATTTAATAATGAGGTACATACTTACTTGTTGTATTAGTTTTATTTATAAGTTCATGGTTATTATAAAAAAGAAACCCATCAATCCCAAAAACGGTATACCTTATTCTTAAAGGGGCCAAGGCTGGTGCCAGTACCTTACATACTTTCTTTTAAAATAGTTGAATAATTAATAAATATATTAATATATCTCTTTTAAATATTTTTAAAACTAACTTTTATATCAACCAAGGTTTTTATTCTTTGCACCTAATGTGTTTTTTATCGATCTTATTATATCTATGATTTGGTAAAGAGCACAGTTTTTAAAATAACAAATTTTCAAAAAGGTGCCGTCAACATCAAAGCCAACCAAGCTTACAACCATAATCAAATAATAATTAAAATACCATCACGGAATTGGCTGTGCTTTAAAAAGAAATAATGATAAAAGTATTAATACATCTTTAGATTACTTTATACGATATCTTATGATTGATACATACGATAAAATAAAAGAACGCAGATGTTGTAGACATGTCTATAACAGAAACTTATAAGAAGATATACGGTTCCGTTGTTATTGTTTTCCCGGAAGTACAATCTGCACTCACTGGATGTAGGTAAAGGACGTCTTAAAGTTTAATGAAGTTAATAATTCATTGCCATTACAGTTTGATGTGATTGGACATAAGCTACATTCAGTTTAATGTTATAATACTTTAAATGTGATAAGTATGTAGAAAAACATCAGTCTGTTCTAAAAATAAATTAAAATGCAGTGTTATTATTGATAAGTGTCGCGATGGTGGCGACGTGTTCAGTGGTAAAAATCGAAACTAACGAAATCGGGTCAATTGTCATCTAACCTGAGTTATTGTTAACCTGTGTTTTCATTTTAATCAAAATTAGCATTTAATATTAATTTACACGCTCAGTTATAAAACTATAATACCTCTATGTCTTATTTTCTTGTATTTTAGTCGATATTTGTATGACGAGTTGAAGTTCACTGCAGGAAATTTCACTAAAAAATTTAGAATTTTTGATTTCGTTAAAAGTATGTTTATTGTATAGAAAATGATGTGAAAAGTTTAAATTTTCAAACCGCAGGTTTGTATCTCAAACCGTTCTCGAGATATAGCCTCTCAAAGTTTTAGTTTTTTCAAATTTTTGGAGAAAAAAGGCCATAACTTTTGAACGCGTGGTCGGAATTGATTTTAGTTGACGGATTTGAAATCAGCGTGTCAAAATCTATATAATGACATGTATAATACTTTAAAATCCGACAAAAAAATTTTGGTCAAAAATCGACATTTTTTTAAGGTATACCCCTTTGAATTTTTTCGATTTTTCGCGATTTTTTTTTCTTTCGAGTTTTAAGGTATTATACATATCACTATATAGATTTTGACACGCTGATTTTAAATCCGTCAACTAAAATCAATTCCGACCACACGTTCAAAAGTTATGGCCTTTTTTCTCCAAAAATTTGAAAAAACTAAAACTTTGAGAGGCTGTATCTCGAGAACGGTTTGAGATACAGACCTGCGGTTTGAAACAAACAACTTTTCACATCATTTTCTATACAATAAACATACTTTTAACGAAATCAAAAACTCGAAATTTTTTAGTGAAATTTCCTGCAGTGAACTTCAACTTGTCATACAAATATCGATTAAAATACAAGAAAATAAGATGTAGAGAGCGTGTAAATTAATATTAAATGCTAATTTTGATTAAAATGTTTGAGTTGTGCATAAAGACGAATATTCTAATAATATTTTTAAATTATTTATTAACTGAAAACACAGATTTGTATTAATTTACCCAAGCACTGCTTCCCCTACTTCCATGATATAGAAGTTAAAAAATTAAAAAAAAAAAATTCTGCAACTTAAAAATTACCCTCCCCCCCTCGGTCCGAGACTGCCCCGCCGGAGCATTTTAGAAATCTGGCAACTAAATTCGTGTAGTATTATAAATTCTTTTGATTATTCGTAGACTCATGGGGGGGGGATTGATCCCCTTGACCCCTCCCCTATCTACGCCCCTGCCCCGTTTGAAAAAAACAAAACAAAAAAAGCAAATTTTATAAGCTAGGTTGTTATACTTGACATTAATTGTAGAACTAAACAAAATGTATTGAATAATATATTAAACAAACAAAATACTAGAAAAATAACAGAGAAATATATACACACGAAAAAGTAAAAATAACATCTATGTACAAAAACCAGAGATAAATTTACATACATACATTTTAAAATACTATGCCATTCATGTTTTAACCTAATTAGGAGTTGATATATTTACATTATGTACATACGAACATACCCAGATGTTTTCCAAGAGAGAAAATAAATACAAAAAAAAAACAACAACAGACATGAGATAGTAAGGGAAGGGGGGAGTTTGATGTGTAGGTTATGTTAACCCAAAAAAACTGTATACTTTTAAAAATGAATATGGCCTAAACCCATTATCAACTGTATATGAGAAATATCATAAAATTATTTGTTTTATTACATTTCTTACGTAATATATTATCACTGTGCTAGTAGTGACCGACCGAAACCGGCCGAAAATATAACCTTCCAATCATTTTTTAACATCGCCTCTTTATTTATTTATATTATAAAATATATAATTTAGCACGTATTTGTTCAATATAACTTTTAGATAGATTCTTATTTGTTCGTAACTTAAAATTTATTTTCCCAATTTTAATTTAAAAATTCCGAACTGAAATATTCATCAATTTTCTTTAATAGAAATAACAAAGTTTTTCAAGTTGGTTGAGTCTATTGATCCACAACTGTCGTTTTGATTATATTTTATAAAAAAAATAAGTTACATTGAAGAAAAGTTTGTATTTCAAAACTTTTCAATGTAAACTGACAGTGCTTTAATATAATGTGAAAAGTTATAAACTTAATGTACTACATATACAGTGTGTCCCAAGATAGATAACAAGAGGTGTAATGAACAAATTTTTTTTCGAATTTTGGAATGACATTTGGTGATCGAATCCTGTACTTACATAATTACTATTATTATATCCATTATTAACAAAAAATATGAGTTATATATATGCAAATAATCCCGATTTTTTTTAAAACATCCATTAAAAAATTAATTGACAAAGCTGACCTTATTAATTAATACATTTTATAAAGCTTAAGGGGTAAGTTTTTTATGGCCAAGGTATGCTATTTATTATTATGTATTTGTTCATTGTTTACAGTTGCTACGTTGCCGAAAAATGACGCGAATTCAAAACGACGTGTCTATAAAGCTGGAAAAATTTCGAGATAACCGAAAAAGTCATTATACAGCGCGAAAAATTGAGAAAAACTAGTATTTTTAAGAAAAACATGAACATTGCTATTTAAAATAAAGTTAAATTTAAAATGCATTGAGTATAGCCTAAATATCAATTCTCAAGACTTTTTTTTTCTTTGAGTTTGCGGTTACCTTATTTTTTGGTCACAAAGAACAGATAAGGGGGCGTACCGTTAATATTTCAATCTGTGCTGATACCCTAGTTTACATAAATAAAATAAAAAGGACACAAATATTAATTTTAAAATTGCGATTTCTTACATTTGAACAAAAAAATACAATAATAAATATGAATTGTGGTAAAACAACCTACGTTTATATTCAAAGGAAAAAATATAATCAGGCACCGAAAATTATTACAAAAAAATATGCCTTACACAATCTAAATAAATCATGAAAATTTCATTAAACTGAAATTTGATTGTACATTCATATGCACAATGGTAAAATATAAACATAAATTTCAATAAACTACAATTTATGTCAATTCGTCGCTATGCTCACGCACGCGGGTACACACACACACACACACACACACACACACATATATACATACAGGCGCGTATACAGCTTAACTTCTCATATAGAAAAAAAATTATAAATTTAACTTTTTGAAAAAAAATTTCTAATAGCAGCATATATAGGTATGTTAAAATAAACGTATAATAAATATCAAAATATTTTATCGTTTAGTTTTTGCAAAAAATATATATATATACAGACTGTTCCAGAACAGTATGCAGAAAAATTCGCTGATTAATAATCTGTAAATCAAAATTTATTTAGAGCTGTTGTTTTCGAGATATTAATTAACAAAAAAATTTTGACTGTAAATTCTATTTGTTTATTTAAAAAATTCGAAATGGTAGTAGAGAGAGATGCACAATATGGCAACTAGAAATGAAGTCAAATCAATACTCAATCTTCATTTTTACATACCAAACAGTTAATTATCATAACATAATTTAAATACAAAAATAGTATTCATTTTTAAATAACATTCAAATTTCCTCATAATATCGAGTGTATCTCTTTAATTCTTGGGGGGGTCATGACCCTTACGACTTCGAAATGGTAGTAGAGAGATGCACAAGATGGTAACTAGAAATGAAGTCAAATCTATGTTCAATCTTCATTTCTACGTACCAAACAGTTAATTATCATAATATAATATAAATAAAAAAATAGTATTCATTTTTAAATAACATTCAAATTTCCTCATAATATCGAGTGTATCTCTTTAATTCTTGGGGGGGTCATAACCCTTAGGACCCCCCCTGTATACACGCCTGAACATGTATGAGCTCCGGAGAAAGCGTTGATGCAAGCAATACAAAACACACATATGATATTACACGTTTTCATCGCAAACACAAATTGTTGTACTGCGACTCGTCGGTATTATTATAAATGCATTAAGTTACCTACGGGAGTATGTGCATATAATATGAAGACAACAAAAATGAATACACAACTTATTGTTTATGTTATGAAATACTCGTAGATCAGTGCTTCCTAAACTTGCATTGCGACACTTTTTGAACAAGCTATCGTGACTTACAGAGATTTATTAGACATAAATACGTTCTAAATCGCGTCGTTTGTGACAGTGTGGTTAAATAAAACTCAGACTCATTATGTGCTTGCGTGCCATGTACCTCCTGACTAGAGTAATTTTATGCTCACGATCACGCACGCTCACGAAAGAACATTTTTTAGTCACGCCCGCTCACTCACGGTTACAAAAAAAAGTACTCACAATCAAGTACGCTCACGAATCCTATTTTTTTACTCACGCATGGCGGGTCACGCTCGTAACACGATTGTTGTAAATTAAATTTTGAATAAATATTTTCGAAAACATACAAACTAAATACATTTATTACCTACAACTAATCATTTTTCTCAATGTACTTTTCGGTGATTATTGCAAAAAAATTCATTCATTTCTCAAAATTAAAAAAATTAAGAATATTTTATTAATTTTTTTTAGGATGCATGTGGTAAAACATTTCTTATACAAAGTCTTCTATTGTTATTATTTAAGTATACAATTATATATTGAACTACACATATGTAACATGTAACTACACAAGTATGTTTTTAACATTAGGACATTACAAAGATGACAAATTCCATTGAAATTTTTCATATATTAAAAATTATTTAAAAATATATGTAGAAATAACATGGAATTCATGTATTGTTCTCCATAACCCCATACCGATATTATATTTATGTATAGAGATTATAAAAGGTAATGAAAAATGTCTATCACTGTCATTGTTAATTTTACAGTTGAGCAAAAAAACAACGAAAAGTTCGTCCTTTTTGACGTAACTCGAGGGAATAATATACCAATTTTTGTTTAGAATAATGCTTATTATTAAACCTGCGCAACACAGAGATAGACACGGAATGAAAAGTGTTTGTCTTGATCTGAAATCAAAAAATCAAGTTAAAATTTTGAAATCGGAGAACAATTTTTATCTCATTTTAAAACGATCACAAAGCTTCTTTTATTTTCAATATTGCGAGGAAAGAAAACACAAATATAGATCTAGGTACTGATTGTTAAATATTCGTATGTGCAATGTGCATACGTCAATATTTTATCGTTCCTGAAGTGGATAAATGGAAATTTTATTAGTATACATAATAATAAAATGTATTAGTGTTATGTGATAATTGGTGTTTTCTAGATCAATCATAAGTGCAATAATTTCTTATGTGCAAGATTTCATTATACATATATAGATACAAATTTTTACACTCAGAAGCCAAGAATAAATTAAAACTGATAAAAGTTCAAATGTTTTATGCATGTTTTTACTATATTTAAAAACAATAAAAAAGACAGTTATAACAATGGCACTGACGCTGTGAACTTTTTGGTCTCATAATTTTGAACGACGAAATTTTATTACCTTTAAAAATGTTCCCGTTCATTTTTGCTCTATCTTAAATCAGTTTTGCTGCATCGGTGATTTAAGCATAAACGGCACTCAATTTTTTGTGTTGTTATTTTATGTTTTTTTTTCGAATAAGCAATACAACACAGTGACGCAAAGATTCTTCGTAATTCATTGTAAAAATCTTAAAAAGGACAATGCACTTTTTTAAGTTATTTTTTAGGTTTCTTAATTTTTCATATAAAATAGTAATCTATAAAAAAATATTGGTTTCTATTAAAAAAAAGTTGAAATGAAAATGAAACCCACTACACATTGAAAAATTAATAAGATAATTTTACTTTCCCTTTTGTCTGAAATTTTTTGTTAGTGTCTATTCTTGTGAAGGTTTTAAAATGGGATACCCAGTATGTACAGAGAATTTAGAATGTTCTTAGGTAAAATTTCAAAAATCATTACTATACAATATCTACAAATATTATAAACAAAGAGCTGATAACATTTTTTTGTCCCATCTGAGAATTGGCAACTGACAGATTCATGAAAAATGTTTTTTTTTTCTGCGAGGAATTTTATTTTTATCTAATTAATTTTCATGATACAAAGTAGACTTTATCCTTCCTCAGGATGCAAAAATTTCATCAAGATCGGTTTAGTGGTTTAGCCGTGAAAAGGTAACAAACAGACAGACAGAGTTTGTTTCGTATTTATAATATTATGTAGTATGGATAAACGGTACTTTCTATCAAAAATACATATTTAATATCATCAATGTAATAGTTAGTACCGGAGATAGACAGACATGTTCATGATATGGGGGTTGAGACTATTTTATTCATAATTATCAATAATAGAAAATTATTTTTCATGAGAAAAATATATCATCAGCTTTTGGACTATAACTACTAACAAATACAGAAAGGAACATTTATTAACCACATTACTCTAGGGGGGGGGGGGGTACAACTCAATTGTCTACATGGGGTTACATGGGGGATATTTATATGTTACGTTAAATTATTTCATACAAATAAAAACATACCATTTTTGAATAACCCATATTTATTATAATGCTTACTTCATGCTGAAATAAAAAAAAAATTATTGTAATATATATATGATACTGCGTTACGTATGATAAGGCAGGGGAGGGGTCGAAGGCTATTGTCTACATGGCCTTACATGGCAAAAGCGTTACGTGGTTTATTAACGTTCCCGAAGTAACTTTTATGAAATAATGAACAAAATTAGACATGATGCCTTTTCGGTGCATTTATTGTTTTTGGTATTAATTATTTTTTAATGAACTATCATCAATCTATAGGTATATATACATAGTATAAAACAAAGTCTTTCGCCACGTCTGTCAGTCTGTGCACAATTTTCTCAGATAGAGTGTTTTACGAGGAAAGTTTAGGTGAAGTAAAAAAAAAATCGTCAGAAAAAAATTAAGAGCAATTTAGTAAAAATTTGAAAAAATTGTGATTTTTTGATATTTTTTTGAATTTTTTTTTTAACATTTCTTGAATAAATTTTTATTTTTATTTTTAAACCTTCCATTTTGATGGGAAATTCAATTTTCTACAAAAAATTATTCTTGTAAAATTCTCCAATCCTGATTAATTTTCGAGTTATTCTAAAAACATTGATAAGTGACTAGTCCTTCCCCCCATTTCAAAAACGCAATGGTGTATTTAGTAGTACTTTGCGAAAACAAACATATAAAACAATAAAAACCCTTTAACGCAATTATTCCTTTCGACGTCTTATTTTCCGGTGTAACCAATATTAAATAAATTTATACGAAAATAATCGAATTTAGATTCGCAAATTCCTAGACATGAACATTCCCGTCACTGAATAACATACATATCACACAATCGTGTACGCTAGGGACTCTGCATCACGAATAGGTCGCGTCACCGTTGTCGTAGTTTCTCTTAGGAAACCCGTGCAGCAAGCTACCTACATCATCAAACAACCACTTATCTAGGAGGAACAACTACCCCCTCCCCCCACAACATGTAACGGTGGGTTGCTTAGCAACGCACTTAGTGGCGCGACGTTAAATATTGACACAGTTTTATCTGCATTCTGTTGTTTTTTATGCATCTGTGTAGGTATACATACAAATAATAATGTAGTTGTTATTTGAAGGCGTTTGAAAATTAGTAGACCGTATGTTTCAACCGGCAATAGGTATGATTGAGTCATCACAATACTGTAGACGAGCAGTAAAATATGATTCATAATAAACAAAATACGTTCCATACTGTGAACCAGGTTGGGCACGGGCTCTTCCATACTGTGAACTCCCCATTTTCAAATTTCCTATATATTGCTCTCTCGCAATACCTATCGAAGATACAAGAAGCTTTGTGCTCGTTTTAAAATGAGAAAAAAATTGTTCTCCGATTTCAAAATTTTTTGACTCGTGTCTATCTGTCCCATGAATCCTTGTCACACGCATAACTCATTACTTATTACCCAAAATATAGCATTTTTAATTAAGGTGGGCATTATTTACCTTCATGACCTTAGTACAATCAGAATCTACCCTTATCTCGCACACTATTTTCGAGTGTATTACAATACATTGGGGAATAAAAATAATAATCAATTAAATATATCTGAAATACGTATCACTACAAAGAAAAAAAACATATGTATAAGTATAATAAAGTAATATCATGATATCTTTTTCAGATTATAATTACATTTATTTTATGTCTGTAAGACGTAAGATATGAAATCAGACAGATGGAAAAACATCAAAACAAATTTCATTAGAAAATATTACCGGCCGGAAACCAAATTAAATGACTATAATAAAATATAATAAAAAAAAACGGTCTAAACTAGGGAAAAACAGACCGCTGAGTTGGATATTCGATCTGAACTTGTTAACTCGCTTTTTCCAATTAAGATTAAGGCCTCAATGCTTTTGTGAGTACTGGTTTGTATCGGCTGGCCCATATGTCGTTTTTTAAAACGTTGACAGAAATAAGATTCGAATGAAATGAAATATAAAAATGATCAAAGTGTATTGTATATTGAAGATAGGTATGCGATACTATATTAAACAAAATTTGCTTTGAATTTTAATAATCTTATCATAAAGTGAACTTAGTACAGAATTTACATAAATGAGTTTTTTTTTACATTAAGAAGCCTAGCGATTAACTCCATATATCAGGGGTGGCCTCAGTTCATTTTGAAACGCGCTTGGTTGTTAATCAAAATAAACGTGCTTGCCAGTAAGAATTTTGAAATTGAAGTACTTATACCATATTGTTAACATTCATTTGAAGATTATAAAAAAATATATATAAAGTATGATAACATTAGTTTTAAAGTATACATTTTCATGATTAAAAATACCTAAATTCAAGGTTTCGTGAAATTTAAAAAATTTATAACAAATAAAGGAGTAGAGTTACATGTATAAATGTAAGAACCTTTTTTATGCGAAAGGACTTAAAAATGATACAAACAATTTTTTATTTCAAAAAACATTTTTTTCCTTTTGTAGGGCCTTTTCGCGATTTAAACAATATCCGACCAAGGTACCGACTGTCACCTTGCACTTTTACTTTTTTTTTAATTTTGTAATAAGAAAAGTATTTTAGATAAAAACTGTCGAGTATGTTATTATCTATAATTTATTCCCCATACATTTATAATTTAGTCCGCAAGAATTTTTAAAATAATTAATTAGAATCACCAACAAATAAAAATATAATTTTTAATCTTACCATTTTTCTGTAATTTGCATCGTTTTAAAAATAATAAGAAAAATTAAAAAATAGACACCAATAAACATCCGTATCCGGCTGAAAGATCGTTTTAAAAAATAAGAGGTTTTCTTCTAGGAAAACTGATTATTATGTAAATTTACAACTCCTTATAGCATAGAAGGGGGGAGAGGAGGGATTTTTGATATGATTACCTACATAGTCACTTCAGTTATAATGGTGAATTCAATAAAAATAAAAATTTGGACATTCAACCCCTAACGGCAGGAGTAGACAGTGGGTGAATTTTTGCAATTTCTAACTACGATTCGTGATATTTACGATTTTGTAAAATGAATAAACAGCAAACATAATAAAAATTTAATATTTCACCCCCTGTCATACACGAATGGTTATAATTGGTTTCATTCGATCTTGTAAGAAAAATACCACGGGAGTGGGGGCTTTAGGGGTAAAAACAATCTTCCATCTCGCATTAGAGTCGAGATATTTATGATTTTGTATAATGAATAAAAAAAAAATATATTTCATCCCCTGTCACGTTGTAGAGTTTAGTTTCCTTTGATCTGGCGGGAAAAATACCATGGGGGTGGGGTTTTCGAAACTCACACGAGCGAAGCCGCGGGTATCAGCTTGTTATAAATAAAACATGATTATATGTAGGTAGATTATTTTTATGTTGTATTTAATTTCTACTAAATGATATTTAAAACATAATTGATGACATGTTTTTGTTTGACATTCATTTTTATCAAAATTTTTTGTATACCTATGTGGGTGGCAAATGTTAAAATAAATGGTCATTTGCGTGAGTAGTGCGTTATGTGGACATTCTGATAGAGAGTGGGAGGGTTTTTTAGGATGTGATATGTATGTGATCACTTTGTGGTTCAAATATTTTTTGATGGTTGGTTGATATGATCGTAACTATTAATTGGAAAATTGATAAATGAATAATGTATATTTGCAAAAAAAATTATATTAGTGTATGTTCATTAAAAAATAAATATAAATTTTAATATCCGTTACATCTTATTGTTAGTTTTATTAGTTAAACAATTGTTTGAAAAAAATGAACATAGGTATTATTACTAGGTTTTTAAATCGATTTTTTTCAATTTTTGTAGAATTTATTGTCATTTTTAGTGTTCGTATAGAATGACTTCGGTATCCGACCGTCTGTCACAGGCGTTTTTCTCAAAAAATTATTCGATTTAAAAATTTGAAATTCAGCATTGAGATAGAGTGTAGTGGCCCAATTATAGGCCTGAAGTATAAATAGTGATAAGCGAATTTGAATGAAAACTGGTCGACTACTTCTGCATGTACAGCAATACCTATATTAGAACAAGTGTAACATTTGTCAGATGTTACGCTTTATATTTTCGATAAATTAATAAGTGCTGTGGATGAATACAAATGTTTTTTTTAATTTGAAAAGAATATTATATCAGATATTTCATGAACAATTTATAATAGTATCAGAAAATTTTATTGCATAAATTATGTTTATAAAAATATTGATAACTGGATCTACCCGAAGTTTTAGAAGCAAATAAAGTAAATTGTAATATATATTGCAAGCAATTTTACTTTGAGTATGGGTATAATTTAATGTAAAAAAAATAAAACTGACATTAAAATTATCCCTTAAGCATAATAGAAAATGTATTACTTTTTTCTGGAAAAAATTTGAAGTACCAGAAAAAATGTACTATACTTTTCATTATTATTTTTTATTAAACTAAATATAAGGTTAAAAAAAGCACCCGGTATGTAAACGAATTTAACTGAAACTAAACTACATTTTTCTTTCTTTAAAAAAATACAAATTACTTTGTTCATCTTTTATGTACGTGATGTGAAAACTAATATAAATATTAATTGACTGTGAGTGGAAAACGAACACTGCGAAATAAAAATAAACAATGACAAACCCACAACTGCAGAATAACGACTGTGTTTTTTTCATCGACGTAAGTAAAAGTGAGTCACAGTGACAATTTAGATAAGGATTGCACACAAACCTCCTGTTGTAAAGCGAGCTATAAACAGTGGCAGCTCAATGAAAAAACATTGGGGATAATTCGGCAACACAGATCCGTTGATTATATGAGGAGGTGAGTTCCAAAACTCGTTCGTTCCATTTTAAAAAATAATTGAGATGTCGTGGATTTTGAAAGAATGCCAATTTTTTTTTCAAAATTCACTGCATCTCGATTATTTTATAAAATAAAACGAACGAGATTTGAAAAATCTCACCTCCTCATACGCAATGTTAGGTCCCTGAAATGTTAAGGTTGGATTCGATAGGATTTTTTCGTAGATTATGAATTTTTTGACGTATCATAAGTAATAAGAAAATGTCTCAAGCAGACAGGCAGATAGAGTAACTTTCGCATTTATAATGTAAGTATGAATAACAGCAAATATTAGAATTGGGGCGGATCGTAAATTTTTCACGTGATTATATTTTAAAGGTTTTTTTTAAACTAAAAATAAGTTAATTTCTGATATAATGCAATAATATAATATTTTTAAATGACATTGTATTAAAATAAACTGCCCTGGTCGACACAAGATTTTTTATGTATCGTGATACAGAAAAAATTAACACGCAGCGATTATTTTGCGCGCTAGTGTAAATTTACAATCAGTATAGTTCAACATTCAGTGCAGCTAACACGAGGGTTTTAGTCTCAAATTATAAATCTCGATTAAATCTACGAGTTACAAGCACAAATCAAAACATTTAACCTGTTTTATTGAGTAAAAAACTTCACATAATAATAAAAAAATAAAATAAATCATAATGTCGGCTAAATCACGCGCAAAAGTCAGTATGAAATATAAAAGACACAAAGCATTGGAAAGAGCGTCTCAGCAGCTATCGGAAAATATGTATACCATCACCAGTAGCTGAAAGGGTCAGGAGGTACAGAGCACGTCAAAATGCGAAAGTCGGCGGCTTGGTCAACGATGGCGCAAGCACATCATTAGTTTGAGTTTTATTTAACCCCACTGCCACAAATCACGCGATCTTGTATTTGGAATATATTCAATTCACACCCATTTTTTTAGTTCGAAATAATACGAATGTAAAAGAAAATGTTCCTTCATTTCAGATCGTGCAATAATTAAAAACATTGTCCCTTACATGAGCCGCCACTGATTATTAACTCCGCAGTATATATTTTTTATTTACTGTTATCTCACAGTTTTCCCATAAACGCGTCTGTGCTGTTTTCAAGTGCCGTTTTATGAAAATGAAACTGGGATATTTCGATTTGAAATTATGGCAATAAGTGGTTATTAGTGGCCTATTTACGCAGACTCGATGTCAAAATGAGAAGCACGTTGAAATACTCGAACACATTTGATTATGTGTACTTGACAGGTATATTATCATCGAATTGTGGTTGGGTTCATGTTCATAAATCAAGTAAATGATGCACATATTTGATGAAATATTCTGTTTTAGTGTAAATCCTAGATTTTGAATGCGGATTTATAATTTAAAAAATTGTTGGGCATGCACATGATAGGGTTCCGTAGTCATTCTCTATTTGATAATACGTATTAAGAGCTACTTATGTAATGTTGACGAAAGATGTAATCTCTATAAAAGTGTACGTGTTTGTGTCAAGACTTATAAAAAAACATCTGCCAAGTAAATGCAAAGTGCTGCCTCGTGCTAAATTCACCAAAGGTATTTAATTATTGAACAATTTAAATAAAAACCCGATAGTGTTCATACAAATTGCCTGGCATTGGTTAATCATTTATATTTTATACAATTTTACTAAAAAATATTAGTTCGAAATTTTTCTTAAGACACACCTGATTATTTTTTCGTATATTTTTAATTTTTTGATAATTTTAATCTAAATCTAAATTTATGCAAACGCGGTCAAAATGACATTTAATATGTGGAAGTAAATATCAATTTAAAAAAAACAAATAACGATTTTTTAAGATAAATTTTGTAAGGGATTATTTAACAACAAACGTTGTGGACCTATATTATAGGAAATTGAATGCTCTACAAAAAAGATAGATGAGATATCTTTAAAAAAATAAATATTTTGGGATGTCACTCCTCCTCCTTCCACACGATTTTGATGATTTTGAAATGGGACCGTTTTCAGTTCAGACCCAAACTCCAACCAAGTTTCATTAATATCAGTTCAGTGATTCATGATTTATGCGTATGACAAGGTACAGGGGACAGACAGACAGACACGAAATGAAAAGTGTCTTGAACTGAAACGGAAAGTTCATGTTAAAAATTTTCAATCTGAGAACATTTTTTTTCTCATTCAAAAACGATCACAAAGCTTCTCGTATATTCGAAATGGGAGGAAGCAATATGATTGATATATACGTGAAGTTTTCTTTTTCTTTAAATTTATAATATATTTTATAATTCTTATAAAGTTTCATCCCATGTTATGTACATAAGCCGTGTAGGTACATATATTATATTCTTTCATTATTTTCAGTTTTCTTATTTCTAAACGAAAATAAACTTCAACTAAAAATAGCGATCCATCTTCCTTGTCTCTCATATACTACCTTCCTGTACTAACGTTGTGTTGTAATAATTTTACGCCATTTACTTTAATAAAAACTTTTTTATACTCGCGAAAATATATAGATCAATTTTAAAAGTATTAAAGGAATTTTTTCATTAAAACATATTTTTCGATGTTCGCATACAGAAGGTAAAACAATGTCTTTTATAAAAGTTTCAAATTAAAAGTGAGTCAGTGAGCTACATATGAAATCAATTAACATTTCTGTAGACTAAAATTTCAATTCTAAAAATAGTTTACATGAAACTGTCAGCTGCGATGGCACATCACAATCATTGTAGGTACCTATTCTATTTTTTAATAAAATGTCATTTGATTTAAACAATTTCAGTGTTGTTTTTCAAAATCACATCTATTTTGAAGTTTCCAAAAAAACAATTGCTTCCACGCAATATCGAAGATTTTCATGATGTCACAGCATACAACTGTCTTTTATATAAAAACATAGTAGCCATTGAATAAAGAATTCTATAATTTACTGTTACAATATTTTATAAATTAAGGTCATTATGATCACCTCTTTTTCAAGTATTTTGTCGAACATTTGGATGATTTTTGACACATCCCCGGGTAACACCGGATTCAATGCGCGAGTATATATATAAATAAGAGAATGTAAAGGCTGCGACATACAGACAGACAGACGGACGATAAGGGTTTCTACTTTTCTACAAAACTCTAAAAACCATTTAAATTTCCTCGTGCGGTAGTAAAACAAGTTTATACTTAATCGGTATCAATTCCTCACTCCCAAATAATGACGCATTCAAGCAATTTACAGACAAATAATATAACCAGATGTAACCGGCCACAAACTAAAAGTCATTTAAAACCGCGCCTAAACGGTTAATCAATAACCACAATAACGTAAACGAATGAAATGCGTGCAAGAGAGAATAACAACTAATCACAGCATGGTAGTATTGAAAAATAATACATTCATTCGCCCGCCGAACGTTACCCTATTGAAAACCCGATTCATTATGGAATATGTATGATTTATAATACGTGTCGGACTAAATGAGTTATTTTGTTTACGGTTTTAAAAAAAATATTTTATTATATTATTTTTTCATGAATTATACATTTATGTTAACTTTTGTGGTGAGAATTTGCAGTTCTAAAATCATGGTATACAGTAGAATTTTTTAGTAGGTATAGTGTTTTTGGCGTTTGCAAATAAGATTAAATAAATAAGATGTTATTTTTCGGACATGCTAAAAATCTTAAACTTTTGTCTGAAACATTTTCTCTGAAAATTCGTTATTTTGAAAAAAATCCGCTGGAAAGTCTTATGTTAAAATAAATAAGATTTTACAAAAACTAAATAAATTATTTTTATATCCTAACCATCACAAATACATATAAGTAAAAAACTAACAAAAACTACACAGTCTATCTTCTCTTTAGATATAATTTTTTAACACTGTAGTGTGGGGTATTTTCATGATTTTAAATTAATCATGCAAATAAAATAATATTTTTTACAAAACCATTTTTATCATGATCACTTACAAAAAACCAACCTTACATACATATGGTACATTAAATTGGTTCCTCGAATGCTGACAAAACACAATAGAACATGATTGTTCGTTTCGGCTAAGGAAAATTATCATTGAAACTTTTATTACAGTGGTGTTACAGTGAAAAGACTAACAAAAAAGTTCTTCGATCGGAAAATTTCAGCAAGCCATTGTGTATTCAGCGACATTAGTGTAGGGTGATGGTCAGTCGTGCGTTAAATGACCTGAAATATATCACATTGTTTATCGGAAAAACCTTGACTCGAACCGCACCGGGTGAGTTAGGAGTTTGTTTATTTGGATAGTATAGTAGTGATTATATTCTTGACTAGGGCTGCTTAATATATCTTTTTAATTGTTGGGAAATCGATGTCAATTGTCTCGGATTCTTATCTTGTGTAAATGTAGGTTTTGTTGTATTATACTCATTACTGAAAATGACAATGATTCCTTATTTAATTGTTTAGGATATTACTTTCTTAATTGTCACTGTCGCGGATTTTTATCTTTTATAAATTGAGATAATTGTTTTAATTTTCACTATCTCGGATTGTTATCTTTTCTAAATAATTTATTATTGTCTTTTTATTTATTTTCATGATTTTTTAACGTGAATAACGTCTAGTGTTTCACAAATTTCAGAAACTTGATGTAACGTTTTCAGGGTGATCTAAAAATCTGACTGGGATGATTTTGATATCATTCTAATCAGCGTATTGGTCTGAACTCATTAAACACTGGGCCATTCCTACGAAAATTTGGTACGGGCGAAGGAGAGCTAAACGTGCAACGATCATTTTGCGCTCTAACGTAATTTACAATCAGTATAGGTATAATTAGTTGGACGGAAAATATACCATTACCAATAGCTGAGAGGGTCACATTTCATCACACTTACTGTTCTTTTCAATGAGAATAGTGTCATGAAACGGATAAAAGATGCCGTTTAATTATTTTCTATTATTTTTATGGTAAAAAGCGACTAAGTTTAAGAAGATATCTATAACTTTTTTACTTCCATGTTCTGAAAGAAATGGAAGTATTGTAATACCATCGAAAAATCGTGTCCGAGAAAATGACAAATTCTGATTGTACTAACTTTAAAACGTAAAGAAAAGTTAATTTCCGCATGGCGGCTGTGCGTGTGCCTGTGTGTCTGTGTGTCCGTGTGTCTGTGTGTCTGTGTGTCTATGTGTCAGGATGTAGATTTTTTTTTCGTTCACGATAACTACTGTAAAAATGTACCGATCTGAATTATTTTTGGGGAAAATGTTTGTCTCAGTGAGTATTCCAGACCTATTGATTTTGGTGCTAATCGGATTAGGTGTTTTGGAAATATTCGAAATTTTGTAACTTTTTTCGTCTAAAAAATGAACATTGCGAGTATTATCTCACTAATTTTGATAAAATTTGGTACATTTGCAGTTCAATTGAATCTAAGGGACATTTATTATTTGTACGTGCCCAAACAGCCATTAAAGGGGTGAAAAACACACTTAAAATTTGAATTTTAAATACTAATTAATACGTCATTAATTCATGTTGCCTTGGAAACAAATGCAATTAAATTCAGATTGTCAAATAAGTTGACATATTATACCTATACAAATGGCAATAACTGCTGTAACCGTCGTAAGTATATATGTTTTTTATGTATTACGAAATTTATATTCATATTAGTAGATTATATTAATAAAATATATTTCAAAAAATTTATATTTAAAAATTATTGAAAAAGATAGAAAGAACATGGAAGTCATGTATGGTTCTCCATACCGATATTTTATAATGTTTGTAATTTAAATAAAAAATTTCTTCAATATAAAATGTCCGTTTAATTGCGTATCTCCCCTATATTGTTAGGCAAATAAAAGATACTTGATGATTCAATAATTTATACCAATATTATAAATCAAAATGTTTTTACATCCCTAAAATTTCTTGACGGAAGATAATTAAGAGAGAAAAATAAAGCCTGTCTGCTTATTTTAAGAATATGGATAATCCGAGCGACCTTGAAGTTTCGTTATATGTGTCAATGTCACGTAAAAATAAAACCCTATCAATTCATAATTACGTGGTAGCCGTTTTGCGTTTTTACGGAATATTTATGATAGTTATTTCATGAATTATGGAAAGCGTAATTTGTGATTTATAACAATTTTTTAAATTTCTTTATGGATTCTGATCAACTTGCTGATAAAATGAAACTATTAATTGCTAGCGTGTAATTTTCAGTAGAATAAAACTTTATTTGTAGTTCTATTTTCGTCGATTTTATTAAACTAGTTAGTTTCCTTGTTTTTTAAACGTTTTTTTTAGTTTGAACTGTAAGCAAATCTTACAATTCACTTTTCACCAAATTCTAATTACACTGGTAAACACTGTTTTTGTCACACGAACTTTGTGATGATTTTTGTTCATGTTGGTGTACACTCATTAACAATATATAATAATTTTGTTTCAATCACGTCCAGTTTTTTTGTGACAGCTACATATTCATTTCTGACCTCAGATACGTGTCTTTTTTGAATAACTTCATTTAGACGACGGTATAACTATTGCATTCAACTAACTTACATCTTATATACGTTTGTTACATCGTAAACATGCCACGAAAGTGTTCTAACAACCCCGACAGTTTTTGTTATGTGTGTGGAGAATTAACTTTTACATCTCAGCGTCGAAATTTCACATCATTAATTGAACAGTGCTATTTAGACTATTTTGGATTTCCTGTGAGGAATCAAGATAAATCCTGGGTTCCACATAAATGTTGTGTAACGTGTGTGAGACTGCTATTAGGTTGGGCTAAACAAGAACCCAGACATATGCCATTTGCTATACCAGATATTTGGACCGAACCAAAGGAGCATGTAAGTGATTGTTATTTTTGTTTGAGTCAAACAAAAGGCATTACAACCAAGTCCAAACACACTATCCAGTATCCAAACTTGTCTTCGGCCAACAGACCCATTCTACATAGTGCCGAACTGCCTGTGCCAAAGCCTCCAAATCGATCAGAAAGTCAGGATTTGTATATCTGAAAGAGAAATTCCCCAAACTCAGCGAGGCAAAAATTAAAGAGGGAATATTTGTAGGTACACAAATACGGCAACTGATAAAGGATAAGAGCTTTGAATAAAAACCGAATGATCAGGAAAAACTCGCCTAGAAATGTTTTGTGAACGTTGTCCAAAATTTTCTAGGAAACCATAAATTGGAAAATTACAAAGACTTAATAAATGAACTTATAATGTCATATAAAGATTTGGGGTGTAATATGTCCTTAAAAATACATATGCTGGACTCTCATCTGGATTTCTTTCCGGCAAATTTGGGTGCTGTGAGTGACGAACAAGGCGAGAGGTTAAATCAGGACATTTCCTTAATGGAGAAGCGCTATCAAGGGAAATGGAGTCCAGGAATGCTATCAGATTATTGTTGGAGACTTAAAAAAGACCTTCCAGAAGCCAAATATTCACGAAAATCATAAGTATTTATTCTATATTAACAAATAATTTCTCTAAATGTAGCTGGTGTTTGTACTTATTACGAAAATATATGTTTTGATGTCACAAGGAAACCTGACGTGTCAATTTTTTTTCATTCACATATTATTGTTTGGTGGCCCTAGTACATTCAAAATTTGATATAAGTTTTCATGTGACAAAAAAAAGTTTAAATTTTGTTGACCAGTGTTATCGTATCGATTTAAAACTTTGCAAACGTATGCAATTCTGGTGACAATACAATTATTATGGTGGTACAATCGAGCTTGTATGATGATAGAGGTGAAAGGTAATCATAGGAAGTTCTCAATGGCTACAATAAGCTTATCGAATTTGGGTTCCTTTGACATGTCTCAATGAAAAGTGTATTTTTTTTAATTTTTAAAACTAAATTATTGAATTGAATATACAGAGTGTTCGTCAGAATCGAGTGATCATTGCTTAGTTTGTTATTATTGGTGCTAGAAGGTCAGTTAAATGGCGAAGTATAAGTATTTTTCCGGGATGAATAATGGCGGTCTCAAAAAAACAATTTAATGTCGAATTTCAGAGATATTATATTGAAATATAAAGTGAAAACTTTATTTTTGATAAACTTAAAATCATATACAGATTAACCCCCATTCAGTATTGACATTCAATTATGAAGCATTCTGTGTTAAGTACTAAAAAGGCTTACCAGAATTTTTTGTTCAATTTCTTTATAATACTAGGCATACAAGGCGATGAATTAAAATTGTTGTCTGCATGAAATGATACATAAAAACCAAAAAGGCTTACCAGGATCTATGGAATTTTTCAATACTCCACTTACCTGTAACAAAAAAGTTTATATTAATATATTAAAATTAAAATAATTAAATACTTATTATGAAGGTATATAATACTTAATGCCAGATCTGTATAAACTGTACATGTGATTAAGTAATTTTTTAGTAATTGTACATAAATTGTGTATAAAATCGCAAAATTAAAAAATGACTTAGAACTAAGCAAAGATTCTCGTAGAATTATTTTTCAAATATATTGTTAATTTTTTTATGCAACTTTTTTATAAAGAAAATTGTTATTTAATTTTGAATAGAGATTGAACTATAACTTTGAATTTTGTATCTAATAATCTTTTTGTTGTTCTTTTTTTTATGATACTCGACTTACGTCCGATGTCTAGGAACCTATCTCGGTCATAAGTCGAAGAATATCTGTACTATCATTGGAATGAGAAAACTGTTGGAAACAGAAAACCTCCAACCGCGACGTGATGAGAAATGGATGAAAAACGTAAGTAAGACCAAGGTCCTTCAAGTGGAACATATTACTCATAGATCGATTTTACTAATCAGGTATTTTGGTACCTTTAGTGAATCGACAAAAAGGAGAATTAAGTTAGTCACACTCACATAGGCAATTGAGTGACTCATACAGTATGACCCATTTTATGTGTCCACCCCTTTTAACTTTTTATGGCGAGGTTTTATCGAAAAACATTTCAAACTAAAGATGCGCGTTTTCAGGGAGATATCTTTGTACTGTGGTTTTAAAATAGGAACGTATTTTTAATACAGATTCTTGTAATTCATAAAAAAACTAAGGATGTTTTGCTTATTATCTGACACAGTAAATATCAATTTTAAAAAACAAATGACGATTTTTAAAAGAAAATTGAAATAAATCTTTGTAAAGGAATATTTTACAACAAACGTCGTAGACCTATATTATAGAAAATTGAATGCTCTACAAAAAAGATTCTATAAAATTTTCACGTAACATATATGTGTTGCGATAGATATATTAAAAAAAAAATTTTGGGATGACAACCTTCCCTCTTACACACGATTTTGAAATTGGACCGTCCTCAAGCCAGACCCAACCAACCAACCAAGTTTCATTAATATCGATTTAGTGGTTCATGAGTTATGCGTGTGACAAGGATTCACTCGACAGACACACAGACACACAGACAGACATACACGGAACGAAAAGTGTTTGTCTTGACCTGAAACGGAAAGATCAAGTTAAAATTTTGAAACCAGAGAACAGTTTTTTGCGAGGCAGCAAAATAGAGTTGACTTTCAAATGACCTTGAAACCGCCACTTAAAGGAAAATTAACCACAGTACATCGATGTCGACCTCCAAACCGTGCAACTTTTGTCTGAAATGTTTTTCGATAGAACTTCGCTATCAAAAGGTAAAAGGGGTAGACACTTAAAATTGGTCATCATGTATAATAAAACTATTTATTTATTTTATTACAAGACAAGGGGAAGAACGTACTCGCAATAAGGATATTTAGTTTTAAATATGGTTTTATTAATATTAATAGTACTGATAATAAAAACTATGCACATTTAATTTGATACAAAAGAACGCACTTGTTTTCCATGCTGCATTAATACTTTATTTAATGAACTGACGAGTTATTTTAAAGCGTTATAATAGTATGTATGTATGAGCATAAAATATTATCCGCTTACATTAAACATTTGTTTGAGTTTTGTTTTAATTATATATAGTGCATATTATGTTAGAAAAATAAAATTTTCATTATTGCCGCAACATAAATATAGCGCATTTTGTTCACGGATGAGTACCTAGTACTGTAAATATACTACATGGGCTGAAAAGTCTTTAGCCTTAATAATAAAAAAATCTTTTGTTTTAACGGTATTTTTCCCCATCAAATTTTCATGATTAAAAAAATAACACGTCACTTCGAAGGCTGTAACTTGAACAGGAATACATGAAATTTTGACAGTATTCTAGTTAAGGTTGGTACTCTATGGGAAGTATAATATTTTTATTGTTTATGTCACCATCTGTATGTTAGGCCAAAGACTTTTCAGCCCATGTAGTATTCAGCATATTGTAGTTTTTACTAATTTAATATTAGTTATAATTAATAACATTGATCTACCTTGCAGTATGTTCAATTTGAATTATGTCAGAATTGTCTAAAATCTTCAGTTTAAATTAAGACGTGTTCAATTTACAATGTTGTGTTTTATCTGCCTGTTTGAACTATCAGAATGATAATATGTATACCGATAGACATATATATTATGGTACTTTATTATATAGTACACGTTTGAATCATATCATTTGATAAGTGATTCATATTGTTTTCATGAATATTTGATGTATATATAAGTTTAGACATTACATATATTGTATATAGGGGTAACACACAAATGTATATATACATACATAATATATAAAATATATAGTTTTATATTTTATACATATCGATTTTCAGTAAGTAATTAATTTGAATGTTTAATTTACTACATAAATTCCCGGTATTAGCAACAAATTTAAAGGTCGTTTAGCGCTAAATGCACCTTTAACCTAAATTTTGTATATCACAAACGTGATTTAAATTAATATTTAGGCTCCCAGTGAAAAATGTACATAATATGCGTTGAAAAAACATAGCGCAGTTAGTTTAAGGAGCATTTAGTTAAACCTGATAATACCGGGCGTAAGTATCCGAATATTTACTAAAATGTGAAAAAAATGTGTAAAATATATCGTGTATTTAAAACTCTATTTTTAATATCTTAGTAAAATATATGAGCTATCCATAAAGAACATACTAAAATTGTAGACTTTTATCTATACATTGCTCTAATGATCGAATAACCTTAACAGCCTGTGATAAAAGCCGGACTAGGCTGATAAGTTCTTCTGGTCCGCACCAATATTTGAGATATACGTGACTGGTGAAATTTTTGATTAGGTTCCGAATAGTGGTGTCACATGGCACACGATTATATGGGAAAACTGAACGAATTTTGCTACTTGCTTCGTAATAGAACGTGCATTTTCGTAATAAAATTCAACAATGTGTTTGCGTTCTGCAATTGTATAGCGTTCTATGATAAATAATACTAGAGATGACAGCTGTCAAATAAAAACTTCAAAAAGTTAAACAGATGAAAAATGGCATGCAATTTGTTGAGATTTTATTTTAAGGTGAATCTTTTTAAATAACACGCAAGAAAAGTAATTAAACAATGATATTTTAATAAACTGACACCAGTCTTGGTCACTTTAAAAGCAAGGTATTCTATTTTTTGGGACTTATAGGTTTCTTTTTTGTAATTATTATGAACCCATTTTACTAATAAAACAATTACCTCTTTATCAAATCGATTCAATAGACGACGAAACGAAATTTTACATTACATGATACTTTTTGTACACAATTCAAATCCTACACTTCTTGTTGAAACAGCCTTTATATCGACTAGAAATCATATTAAGAATAGTTGCAAGAAATCAATTAAAACTGTGTACATTTAATTTAATATTTAATCAAACTTTAATCAACCACAGGCGGTGCAATTAAATATCGATTGCAAAAAAAAAATCCAATCTGTCATTTTAGAGAGAGACACGAAGGTAAAATAATTGTTTCTGTATTGCAGCTATGTTCCATTTGCAAACATTTCGATTATTATGATTTAGAGAGTGTGAGGCTGGATGTCAAGTATATTCGCTCAATATATTAAGTTTTGTTTCGGATTGTTCAGGACCGTAACTACCACCGGGGCAACCGAAGTAGTGCCCCGGGGCCCTCGAACAAGGAGAGTATGTATTTTTTACGAAATCGAAATAAAAAAATGTTTTGAGTCAAACTCATTTTCTTCTACTGTAATGTACGACAAAACGTTGGCTGATAACACGACCAAATCGACGCGGCTTACACCCAGAAGCCTCAAGAATTGTACAATACATTATTCAGGTTTTAATTTATTTGATTTTTCCCATAGGTATTCGTAATCACTCCACCTTCTTCAACGCTGAAGATTAGTTTACTTATTACAAAATCACATTTAAAACCGTAAAATCGAAACAAGGTTTTTATCAGGTTAATATAAATAACATTTTTGGTAACCACTGCTTTAGAGAGTGATATTCAATATCAAGTAATTTCGCTCTCGATGAAGATATAAAGATTCAAATTGTAATCTGTTCGAGTTGACATTTGCTATATATTGTAATTCCAAATCGTATGTTCAAACCAATATTACATTTCTGTTTATCATTTTATATTTTGCGTACATGCATTGATGTAAAGATATACCTGTATACATGATTATTTTTTATTTCCAATTCCAATTGACGTGTATTTGTGTACATATAATAAATTGCGTGTTGGGGAGAGAAGAAATGTTAAAAATGCCTGAAGATCATAAGACTTGTAATATTAGGTTTTTGAGAATCTACATCAGAGGTTCCCAAAGTGTGGGACGCGAGAAAATTTTAAAAATATTATGAACCAAAAGACGCACAACGTGGAGTTTTCAATGTTCACATAAATTTTTTTTAATTCATATTTTAATCTAATCGAGATCTATAATTTGAGACCAAAATCTGCGTGGTAGTTGCTCTGAGTGTCGAGATATAATTGTAAATTTTACGCTAACGCGCAAACTGATCTCTGCGCGTAACATAAAGTTTCTGAAATACCTACCCAGTATCTGCCGTCAACCACTAGATGTTATTCACGCCAAAAACTAAAAAAAACATAAAGCGATCTTTTTCCGTTTTTCTCACGAGTCGAATGGGTCGCGAAAAGTTTTCCTTTTTAAAAGTGTGTTCTGGTTCTTATAAGTTTGGGAACTCCTGATCGAATATTTATAATGTATTAAGGTATTAATTTTTTTTTTTACAAAAACTTCATGAAAAAGTTTATTTCCAATCAGCTGAGAAAGTTTGTTGGTAGAACTTTTTGCGAGAATAAAATGAGAAGTGACGTTATATCAATCATTGATTCTTCATAATTGAATGAATAAAATATTTATTTCAATCTTCTCAACTCTGTATTTTGATGTACAAAGTTTTTTGTTTCATAATCTGAGTCGTTTGGAAACCAAAACGATTAAATGTAACTCTAGAAAAGTTAAGGGGATAAAATCAATGTTTCTACGATGGGCTAAGTCGTCTGCCAATGATGCGTTTCGTTTTTCCTAAAAACGTAATTGGCGTCCGAGGCACGATATCTTTTTGGCGCCCCCGAAAAATAATAAATCTGAATTGAAATTGGCGTAACTAAAAAAAAAGTCTTTAGTTTTTGTTTTACCCAACCTTATTTATTAAAATTAGAAATTCAAATTGACACGACCAAAAAAAAAGGTATTCAGTTGCATATTCTGGCCTATGGCCCTTAGTAAATTGGGTTTATGCTATACGGTCCAAAAGGTTTTAAAGGTTAGTCTTAAGGACCATTGCGCGCCCGGAGCTTGATAGACCACCTTGCCCCCCCAGCCCTCGCTTCGCCACTGACGACGAGTAGAAGTTTTTATTAATGTCACCTCGTGAATCAAAGTAACCCCGGTTTACGGCAGAACAGGAAGTTTATAAAGCGGAAAATAAATTAAACCATTAATAATTAATTTTTATTCATGTTAACTACAATTAAATTTGTATTTATGTATAAATGAAATGAAGTTGATAACAAAGTTCAAACAGTATTTTTAATTACGAAGTTTCAATATCTCCGGCGTTATTATCGAAGTGAAATTGTTAGAAACTACAGCAGTAATTCACGTTAGCTAATGAATATAGCAATTTCAGCAATTTATTACATGGATATTTAAACTTTGATTGTAATTTTTTTTTTTTAGTTTTTCAAATTTTTTTTATTAAGACCTTAACTAAATAATATAATAGAAAGATGAAAAAATGACCGCTATTTAGTTTTGATAACAGCTAAATTGAATGTTGTTGTTTATTGCTTCCAATATCGAAGATACGAGAAGCTTTGTGATCGTTTAAAAATGAGACAAAATTTTTTTTCTCCAATTTCAAAATTTTAAATTGATCTTTCCATTTCAAGTCAAAACAAACACTTTTCGTTTCGTGTCTTTCTGTCTGTGCATCTGTCCAGTGAATCCTTGTCACACGCATAAACTTGGTTGGATGGTTGGGTTTGGCTTGAGGACGGTCCCATTTCAACATCATCAAAATAAATAAATTAATTACAAAAAAGAATTCACAAAAATTATCAGTTTTTCAATCCTTCACACCGGTGTTCCCCCTAAAGAATAATTGGAATTTTTAGTAATTATATAAATAATAATTTAAAGAAAGTTTATTAAACCTTCTTCCATTGTACATATAAATGTATATATTATTATATCTTGAATGACATAAATTGCGCTTTTGACAATTCGTTTGATATATTTTATTAAATATATTTAGTCATATGGAAAGCTCACGAACTCACAACCTTTATTTTTTTCCTTTTAGTTGAATGAAAAAGAAGCCTTTGAAATACACGCATTCATATCAGAATTGTACAGATCTGCTTCGCGAGTCGTGATTTTTATATTTGATGACGGTCAAAAATAGAATACAATTGGGGCTATTGAATTATTATATCGTGTACTTTTTATGCTCTTTGAATATTTAAATTTCAATGTAAAGATATCTCGTTAAATTACTAAAGTATTATTTAATCCAATTAAAATTAGTCAAACACATTAAGAGTGGATATCGACATTATCTTAAAAACTATAAGAATTAGAGCAATATTTCAAATTGTAATTGTATTTCAATTTTCATTTGGAAGAATAATAAAACATTATATAACCCCCACCCATACTTGCATCGCCCACAACTTTGAAATTTAAAATGGAACCCCCCATATTTTATTTCGCAATCTGAAAGCTAGATTTATTTAATTAACTTTTTACTTCAACAAAATTTTTCTATGATGGACCGTTTGAGAAATACCCCCAGAAGCCAAGTTCCATATCAAGATCCCCGCGGAAGCCTCAAGACGTATCTATTTGTTCGACAAAATATTTGAAAGAGACATAATCATAGTGAGTACTATGCTATTATATACCTAAATGACAGTTTTATGCTCTGGCATCATGGAAACAAAAGATTCTTTTAGTCTTTTGATCTTAAATCTTAGATTTTCATAAAATATTATTAGCCACGATACTGCTCAGAAAAATTGATCTAACTATTGGTGAAAAACGCATTGAAATCGGTTCAGTAATTCCCGAGTCTATAAGTCACATACAAACAAACATTAATTTTTTTTATATATAAATATATAGATAAAGATTTAATTTCGTTAGTTTATAATATTAAGGTAGTTTTATTGTAGATACTTTACATCTGTTAGTTACTCGAAAGATCATTAATAATGTAAAACCTACTCATTTATTTTAACCAAAACTTATGTTTTGATAATGTCATAAAACAATTTTCTCTTAAGTTTCACCATTATAACATTTGCCCAAAGGTTCATATTAAATCCTACACAATTATTTTTATTAACATTTACGAACATTTCAGTTTGTTTTATTTTACAGAATTTATAAAATAATATATGTAAATTCGTACATATTAATTATAAATTTACAATACAAAAATAAACATTCTTTGATGCTGAACAAGTAAATAACATATCAAAAATGTATGCTTTTTGAGGAGTTATGAATAGCAAAAGTTATTTAAATATTGTACGTAGGCTTCAGGAGTCTTCTGCCACCGTAAAGGTCAGAATCGCTTACAACAGATTCGAAAATATTAAAACAAACATCATCGGTTATTTTTTTTCTAGGACGGAGAGCAAAATATTTTTTTACATACCCTAATATACATAAGTACCTACATTCATATATACATATGGTGCTCAGTGTGTTAATTAATATGTTTTTTAATATAAAACTTAATTTAGATAGCTACAAGAACGATAAAAAAAACTGTGTTATGTATCCATATAAACGAATTAACCACATGTAAACATACAAACTATCTTGTGACGTCATGAGCAGAACAGTGTCAATATGAAATTCGGAAATGCAATATCTATATTAATTGTATCGTGAATGTAATATACGTGTGTTTTCATAATCCTCACCTCTCATTAGGATGGTTAAGTCTCAATTATTAATTACTATCGGTCCCTTAATTTTCAGATTATTAATTTTCAGATTTAGTAGAAATAGAGTTTGTTACCCTTTATTTATACAGATTGTAGTTACGTAGTATATAGTATAAGTAGATACATATTTATGGTAGGTTATAAAATAATATTAATGGTAACATTTTTAAATATATCATTATGTAAAAAAAAAACATCTGCCAAGTAAATGCACAGTGCTTTCACTTGCTAAGTTCACCAAATGTAGTTAATTATATCGAATAATTTTAATAAACACCGATATAGTATTCAGTATTGTAAAAGTCTTGAGGCTTCCGCGGTGATCTTAATATGGATCTTGGCATCTGCAGGGCTCTTCTAAAGCACTTTTAGAAGAAACTTGAAGAAGTCCACTGCAATATGTGACGAAACGTTGGCCGATAACATGACCAAATCGACGCGGTTTACACCCAGAAGCCAAGAGCTATGTCTGCCATTGGTTAATTAATTAATTTTTACACAATTTTATTGAAAAATATTTGTTCGATAGTTTTTTATTTTTTCGTATATTTATAATTTAGTATGTTAAAGCGAATAGCGATTGTAAAAATGACGAATTTAAAGCAAATTAAGATAAATCTTCTTAAGGGAAAAATTTAATATTTTACAACAAACGTTGTGGCGACCTAAATTATAGAAAATTGAATAAAAAATATGGGTTTTGGGATGTCACCCTTCCTCCTTTCACATAATTTTAATGATTTTTAAATAGAACCGTCCTCAAACCGGACCCTACTAACCAACCAAGTTTCAATAATATCGGTTCAGTGGTTCATGAGTTATGCGTGTGATAAGAATTCAGGGGACAGACACACTTATACATAGGCAGACATTGAACGAAAAGTGTTTGTCTTGACCTGAAACGGAAAAATCAAGTTAAAATGTTTTCTCATTTTAAAATGATCATAAAGCTTCTCATATCTTTGATATGGCGATGAAGCAAATTATAAATATATACATGGTTTACGTTTATCAAAATAACGAGACCACTAAAATTTTGATTAAGTTCTAATAAGACTACGCATTATTAGGTAAGCATAATATAAAACTTTATAAATTTACGTGGAAACAAGATATTTGAAATGTTATTTGCCGCTAACGGGAGCGCGTTTCGTCGCTCAGAAACAATTGCTCGTTTTGTATAAACAAGCTACCTACATAAAGCGCTCCAGGCTTATTATAATTGATCATATCATTATTACCATTTAAACACCAAACCACTCGTCTGCTGTAGAAATAACGATACACGGTACACTCTACAATACATGGATGTAGTATATATACAATACTTGGTTGGTATGAAATATACAGGCTGATTTACAACTAGTGTAAAAAAATTAATAGTAGATCATGGATGTAATTTTAAGCAAAAAACTGTATATGTTATAAACATGTATCTGAAAATCCTTTTAAAGGAGCTACAATATTCGAAAAACTATGCCCTAAATTAGCGTTTATTTAATAACGCATTGTTATGAAATGTGGCTACCGGTTTATTATTAATAAGTGTTATCGATTTCCAGTATTAAACAATAATAATATTTAGAGCAGGCGTGTATGGGGCCAGTGGGCCCGCTGATTTTTATCAACTATTTTTTTGTTCTTTAATTTTTTCCTGAGTTGAGTACTTGTAAAAGTTTATAAGATACAAAATAAACAAAAATATGTTTTGTTAATTTGTCATAGGATCAACCGTTTTCGATAAATATCGAAAAAAGTAACTACTGCAGAATTTTGCTTGATACGGATGCTTCAAATTACACAAAATAATTTTACATTTATAAGTTCTATAATAAAAAATAAAAAGTTAATATAAATATACCTCCTAATACTTTTCATCATAGACTTATAGCCAGTTGTATTACTATTTCACAAACTTTAATAATTTATTATTTTTTACTAATTTTTTATCTTATTTTTAATTATAGAACAAGAATATAAACTCATTTTTTGTAAATTGAAGCATCCATATTATGTAAAATTCTGCAGTACTTTCTTTTTTCGATATTTCTCGAAAACGGTTGATCCTATATGATTTCCGTATTTTGGGTCATATAACCTTCTAGAAGAACCCAACCCAGGAAAAATTAAAGAACAAAAAAAAATTGATAAAAATCGGTGGGTCCACTATTTCCATACACCCCTGATCTAAATTATTATTTTTTGGTACTGGAAATTGATAACACTTATTAATAATAAACTGGTTATCAAATTTCATAACTACCACAATGGATTCTCTAGATATTAAATAAACACTTATTTAGGGCAGTTTTCTGAAGACTGTAGCTCCTTCACGAAGAATTTCCAGATATATGTTCACATTTTTGCTTAAAATTACATTCTCGTACTACTGTTAAATTTTTTACACTAGTTGTAAATCATCCTGTATACATATAGATAAGGGATTCTGATGATTATTGTTGTTTAATTAGGTAAATTGTATATTCACGATTATCGATATTGTATTATACTATGAATACTAGAACAGCATATGTAGTATAAGGTTGAAGTGGAAATGATGGAATCTCGAGTTGATAAGTAATATAATTAACCCTGTAATGGGGGCGCCGAGTCTCATATATTTAATAATTTTTTACTTTTTTATACATATATGAAATGTACTGTATAATAAAACATGAAAAAATTCGAACTCGAGATTATAACGGAATTACACGTTTTGAAGGTTCCTGAATGGATGGGCCGTTGCAAATATTTTAGTGTCATACAAGCACGGGCCATCTGTTGTTTGTCAACCCACAACTGAAGGCATGGTGGTAGCTTAACTGCACTTGTGTTAGGCTTCATGCTGACCATGATAGTTGTGGCGCCTAAGATAGAATGGATGGGCCGTTGCAAATATTTTAGTGTCGTACAGCACGCACAAACTGTTGTCTATCTTAGGCGCCACAACTATCATGGTCAACATGAAGCCTAACACAAGTGCAGTTAAGCTACCACCATGCCTTCAGTTGTAGGTTGACAAACAACAGATGGCCCGTGCTTGTATGACACTAAAATATTTGCAACGGCCCATCCACTGAATAACATACGACCATTATCCAATGATGTTTGTGAACGCTCTACAGTCAAAACGGCGAGACTTAGAAACATGGAAATTGTATTTATAAGGTACTTGTATACTGTAAATGTGCACTTCCTATTTTTGAAAACAACCACTAAATCGGAAACAGACATAATTCGATTTTATTCAATTTTTGAATTATTTTTGAAACGTTGTGCAGCAGGATACAATTTTTTAGATTAAATTTGTAGAAAATACCAATATGTTTATTATGTTTATTTCAGATATTAAAAAAAAGATCAAGTAACATTATAAAAAAATTATCTTCAAAATATACTCACGCACGGTTGACCCGAAAAATTCACAACCCGCGGCCAGTTCTAATTCATAGTAAAAATGAATAAATTATTTATTTACAGTAAAAAGTAATTATCACTGTGAATTTATGTTGTTGGTTTGTTGGACGCGTTTTATAAATATAATGAACGTTTTTTTTTCAGTGAATGTATGTACATTGAATAGACACCCTTTTTTAAATACCTGTTTATTAAAAATAAACTAATATCTACAATGAACACAGGTAGTAGGTAGATAGTATTTGTAAATGCAGACAACACTCGAGGCGCTTTTGTAGCGCTTGATACGTCTATATAAAATAAACAGTGTACTGTTATACAACGCATTCGCTACATTCCCAGTTAAGGACAAAGGATCAGATATCAATTCTGTTTCGTTGAGCTGTAACATAATACTTCATATGCGGCTCAGTGCAGATATGTAGTTATTGTTGCAGTAGTTACTAATATGTTGATTAAAAATGAGAAAATATTAACAGTTCTTTGACTTCATCCCCATTACTAAAAATGGAATTGAATATATGTGCATTATACTACCGTGCTAAGGTGTAAAAAATAAAAACGAAGAAAACTGAACTCGAAGTTTTTGATTTTATTTAAACTGAATTAACATTTTCATAAAATTTATTTAGTACATCTGAAGTCTCAATATGTAAATAGCTCAGACGGAAATCACAAATCTTACTACACAGATATATTATTTTTTTTAAATTAAGTAATTAGTCAAATTTATTTACATTAGTAACAAGATTTAATTCTTATTCCAGCCCCGAGGTTTATCAGTACGGTTTTCTCATTAAATTCGACAAATACTGATGTAGCTCTAATCTACATGCGCATATATTATTATCTCTACTAGAATGAATACTTGTGGTGTTTGTTTACGAGGTACGGTCACCAACATAAGTTTACCGAGAACTTATTTAATTCTTTTTTATTTGATTAAAATTTTTCGCAGTTGCTTCATTAACTAATACATTTTTTGCCAAATCGATTTTTACCACATTAAAAATATTGTCATCTCTATATCTTTTTAATTTTGTTTGACAAGTTATGTTTCTTTGCCTTCCTCAAAAAAATGATATAAAGAAATAAAAACACTAAAATTAAAATTATTAATAAAATTAATTAAATTATAAACAATACCTTTTAAGGTTTTTTTCTAAGCACAATTCATGGTATTATTTGTGATTTTCTTATATCAATTTAGATTTTGCAGATAGTAAATTTAAAATTACAGAATTTGCAGCTTCTGATATCTCTAGTGATGCAGACTTATGTTCTTTTTCAGTATCACCACTTATCTATCTTATATTGTAGAAAAACAAATTAAGAAACACATTTTAATGAAAATAAAACTATCAAAAATTTTGTCCAAAGCTTACTTGAGTTGAATTTTAATAATAAATAGGGTTGTAGAAAAAATATTGTGTTCACCTCGGATGTTAAATGCGTTTTTCGCACTCATTCATAAACATTCCTACTCGTGCGAAAAACAGCTACTTTACACCCTAGTTACACAAATAACTATTATATTAAATACAAAAGTAAATGTAATGAAAATTCTAAGTTGGTTGTATATATTATGTATGTACCTATGTATATATTTTAAAAAGATTATATTTTATCTACTAGATAAAACTCAATTTTATGTTTGTTTTTAAAAGCAACATAAAATTGTAAAAGTTATTATATGCTGTTATAAAAATAGCTAAAAGATGAACAATATTATAATTCATATTGCTTTTCTAACCGTATTAGATTATATTGTAAAAGTTTACGTCTTTATAAGACTGCTATAAACTAACATGTTCTTGATCAAAGTGTTATTCTGGTGAACATGAATATTAAAGCATAATCCGTCAAGAGGAAGGGTACTAATTAAAAGAGTCAACCGTTCCACAGCTAAAGTAATTAAAATATACCAACTCATTAGCTAGATGAAGATAGTACATATAACATATATATATGTACTTACATTGTACCTAGATTATTATGTTCTCAAAAATATAACACAGTCATTTTGCTGCAGGGTAAATAACAACTTTTCTAGGGTAATTTGGGCACGCTGAATCCAAAAATGACGTATAAAAAAGTCCCGTGGCTCTCATGGAAAATATTTCCATATTATAAATATAAATACATATTGCAAATGATATTGATAATGGAGAAACATGAAAAGTTTTGTTTGTGTTTATAATTAAAACCAATATAAAATATTATTTATTTTTTAATAAAATGGAAGATATCTTATATAAAGTACCTATATTAATAGATAATATACGTGTACCTTTATTAAAATTTTTCTTGCGAACCGACTTTGTAAAATATATATAGTATTATAACAGTTATTAAAATTACCAATTTAAATTTTTACAACGCATACATAAAATCATTTACACTTTGGTGGTGTCATTATACTTATACATAAGAGAATTTTCATAAAATTTGAATACATTATTCGCTTCTTAACATAAAATTGCTGGATACTAAGATAGCAGGATTTTTTTATCATTTTTTGTATAAATTCATGTAAAGCTTGTACAATTGCGTAATTTTCTTTTTTAAATATTAATTTTCTTGACAATATAATAATTTCGTCTTTCATCAAAAAGTCTCAATTTGAATATTCTAGTAAAGCAACAAAAAAAACTTTTGTTTTGCTGCCGAAAACCTGAATAGACGATATCGAAGGTTTTTGACGTTTTGGAACATCCTAATCTAACAGTACTAAAATGACGATTTTGAACATAGTTATGAATATATAACCAAACAGAAAATTTTTCAAAAATTTAGTAAACTTTTATTTTCCATTTGATTTTAAAATCATTATTGTAAAATAAAAAATAAGGTCACTCACATTAACATTTAATTTGACAACAATAACATTAAACACACCACGCAAAATTTTTATAACGTAAATATCATATATACGTACAAATCATATGAAGGTACCCAGGTATTCCATTAAAGAACGTATTTAAACCATTATCCATGAACATAAGGGTTAAACAGACAGAGCTGATAGATTTGTTGTAAATGAAATTAAAAAAAACAATAAACATATTTTCAAAATTAATATACTTAATATTATTTCAGAAACATTTAAGTACCTACTAACCACATTAGCGTAAAAAATAAGGAAATTCATTTTAATTATATTTTAATTTTTCTGCTATGTTGAAAGCATTAAAAGATTATGTAAATATGTACGAATATTCTGCATAGATATGTTAAAAAAACAGTAATGAAATGTAAAAACCAGTAGAAAGAAAATTAAATTATAAACATGACAACCGAAAATCTGAATTTTTTGTTTACAAAAATTAACGCACATATAAGGGTTTAAAATTCATTCTCCAGATTCTTGAAATTACATAATTTATTATTTATGTTTTACCCTTTGTTAACACATCTACACTAATTAACATTCTGGTAATTAATTTTTATTTGAAGAAATAATTCAAATAAATAAGTTAGTTAATTAATATTGCTTTATGGTTTTTAATTTTATGTTCAAACGAAACTGTAAATTTGATTTAAAAATATACACGATGTCCCGAAAACATACCGACAAACTTTCAAGAGTTGTTGAGGACATTAAAACAATCGTTTTTTGTCAATAAACCCATGTCTGCAAACGAGCTATTTTAGAAGTAGAGCAAAAGAAAGAACCCCATAAAAAAATAATGAATTTGACCTTTTTGTTGAAATTTTGTGTGAAAATGATATAATATTTTATACTTATGTATATTTATATTTATAATTTGCAATGTTTTACAAACTTTTAAATTCAATTTTAATATTTTAATAAAATCAACTATGTTACAAGCTTTCTGCCATAATTTTCAAATTTGTTTTATCATAACGCGTGGAATTTATAGTATTTAATAAATATAATTTATGTTTTTTTGTACTCAAAATATAAAAACCATTTGAAAAGAAAGATTTCTATAGACTATACAATAAACTACTAATAATTTTATTTTATCTCAAAAAAAATATATATTTCTGAGAATAAGAAAACTGTTACTAGAATTCAGGTCATATTCATATCACGTATGGTTGAATTTTACTTATTTGAAAAATACGTAGGTAATCATATCAATAAAATTTTATAATGTTCAATAGAAAATTATTACATCTATGAAAAAAGTAGATTGAAATTGTTTTAGGAAAATAAACATAAGAATAAGTTTTCAACTTGCGCGTTATTTTTAATAAAAAAGTAAAAATGTGTATTAGTAATATATATTAAAATTTACATTCAAGTACGTTAGCTTCCTCGTAATATCGAAGATACGAGAAGCTTTGTGATCGTTTTAAAATGAGACAAAAAATTGTTCGCTTTTCGTTCTTTCTGTGTGTGTGTCTGTCTGTTACATGAATCCTTGTCGTACACATAATTCAAGAACCACAAAATCCGATATTAATTAAACTTGGTTGGTTGGTTGGGCCTGACTTGAGGACGGTCCCATTTAAAAAATCGTCATTTGGGGTTTGGAAATTTTTTACTTTTGATTTTTATATGCAATTTTTTGTTAACTTTTTATTATTTTCTTATACATACCTATTTTACTTATATCTCGTTTGAACTTTGGTTTTTTAGGTGGAAAATGATATTATCGATAATGCATATTTCTGAATTAATACATATTATCATGTATGTAAATTTAATGGTTTATTCATAAAGTTAGTTTCATTTATAAAATTTATTTTGTATAAAATTAATTATTTTGGCTTCTGGGTATAAGTAGACATTGTCCATATAGCAGAACAGTAGAATGGATATTTTATATTCATCCTATATAATACTGATTGCACATACCGATACCCGATCAATAAAGTAACTTCATTTAGTCGTTGTACATTTTAATTAAAAATTCAATTAAAAGAAAAAAAAATCGAAATTCAAATTTCAAACATTGATTTAAAATTCAAATATCTCTAGTGAGCCTAGTAATTTCAGCATCGGTTTTACATATTACAGAATGCAAGACACCTTACGAATAAATTAATAATCTATAAAGACATTCAATATCACCACAAACGAGGTAGAATATTCAATAAGTTTTTCTCATATTTTACATATTTTTAAATAATTCCCATTAAACCGAGTCGAAATGCAAATGAATCAAACGTTTAGAGCTACCATTCATTAGTCTCCAATACAATGCTACGGGTTTTTACGCTTCAACAAAAGGAATTAGAGCAAAATTAAACTCCACTCTACTGGTGGGTACTCCTTTGTTTTTTTGTATGCGCGAACTGTGACATCTATAGAATAACATCAGAAATTGTTATCAAATGTTACTGATTCTGGAAATTAATTACCAATATTTAGATAGAAGATGAACGAATGAATAGAGTGGTAGAATTTATCATGTCGAAGCAAAAAACATATAATACTATTCCTCTTGATGGAAAATAGTGATATGTATAATATATACATCAGAATTTATCAATTTTTTTACTGTATGTATGTAAAATGCACGATTTGTATCGTCAAAACCCCGGCAACCACTGCATTCTTAAATGAAGTAGAGTATAGTACAGGGTAAGTAAATATTGTTCTTAAAGAGTTTCAGATAAACTTGATATGTGTGTAGGAAAAATACGGTTTTGTAACTATCTTAACTTTCTGCGAGTCTCTCGTGACCAACTGCGCGAGAAAAGAATTTCACATAAGTAGTTAAAGTTGAGAAACCGTCAGTGGTATAAAACGATTTGTAAAGAGTTTTGTCGTATCATTGTACTTGAATTCTTTATTTTTATTTAGTTCAATCGTTTAATTGGGTTGGTCTTTGTGATAAGATAAGTCATTGAAAAGTGTACTTGTTTAAAAATAAATTAAAGTATTCTTGTGTTTTAAAGGATATGTGAGTTGAACTTTTCTTATAATGACATAGGGTACTGGCACCAGTCTTGAACAACACCCCAGTGGTGAACATTTTTATATTAAATATACTGAAATAGAAATGTCCATTGACATTTTATAAATGCCATTATTGAATATTAATATATACATATATACATTTAACTGTCTTAAAATGTGATTTGATGATAATTGATCATTTTGTTTAAAAATAGTGGACAAATAAACATCGCGGTTCGGCAGATTATCAAAAAAAGTGTATTTTCTTATGTAAATGATTAGTGAGGTGAGTAAATTTAAATCATTTTTATGTAACTAACATTCTGTGTTTTAATGAGAAATTAAGATGTTTGATTCTTGACCATATAGTTTTAAGGTAGCTTAGCAGTCAAATGTAAGTTCTATGATTATTTTAGGAGGGGTGGGGGGTTACGTTGAGTGTTTATTACTGGATACGATTTTTTTTAAATAGCCATACATTTTTCTTTTCATTTCTGGGTTATTTAAACATATTGCCATTTTCTTGATAAAAATCACATTGTTAAAACATCTATTGATGTTTTAACAATGCACTTGTTAACTATTGTTTGTACAAAAAAAAATTTCGTGCTCACTGGTTAAATTACTCATGAGCTTAGAGATCATTCTATAGCTGTAAGTTACGTCCTCATTGATGTGTTTCGGTGCTTTTGTATTACAACAATGTGGATTGAGCACAAACAAAGGAACGGTGAATACAATTCTATCGGTAGGTAGGTATTCAAGTACAGGATGGTGGTGTAATACAGCAGGTCATTGTAAATGTACTTACAGTAAGGAATATATCCAATTGTACTGTTTACTGAAGTACGTTACGATAAACGATATAAAATATACTTCTCTTTTTTGGCGTAAATAACGTCTAGTGTTTCAACCAGCCAGATACTAGGGAGAGGGGGGAGAATTTAAGAAACTTGATGTAACATTTTGTTGTGTACTGCTATCTGTATTTAAAACGTTATTAGAGACTAACAAGTAACACTACTCAAGTGCCACTGGCAGATATTCTTGAAAATTTGCACACACGTAGTACATCGAAAAACATTAAATATGTAAGATTTTCTTACATAGTTATAAGTCAAACTAATATAAATATAGAAGCTATGTAAAAATGTGTATTGGTGCGCCTAAAGAAGTATAACTTCAAAAACCTTCGATTACTATAAAAAAATATTAAAAAATAATTCATTCAAAAAAAAAAAAGTTTTGTTAACAACCTTTAAAAATTGACGATTTAAAAAAGTACAAAAAATTCTGGTTTTTATTTCTGTAATATTATTTTATGAAATGAAACGTGATTTAACAATCAAAAGAAACAAAATATTACAGTTACTAAATTGATTTTACTTCAACTCAGAAAACTGATTTATGTTTGAGATGAAATGAAAATAGAAGGGTAATATAACGTTGAAATATAAATAAAATAAAAGAGGGAAATGTAATAATAAATGTTTTGATACAATTTATATCCCGAGGAAAATATGTAAAAGTAATGATATAAATTATAAATATATCTTAACTGTACTTTAATTATCCAAGAAGTAAATAAAAATAAAGAGTTCTTTTTTATAAAAAAAAAATATGTAGGTATAAGAATATTTTTTTATAATTTTACTTCAAACCAAACATTATTTTTCAAATTCTTTCTAGTCAAAATATGAAAGATGTTAATTCTGGGTAAAAATAAGGTAAGTTGCTTTCTCACCATATCGAAGATATGAGAAGCTTTGTGTTCGTTTAAAAATGAGAAAAACATTGTTTTCCGTTTTCAAAATTTTAACTTGATCTTACCATTTCTGGTCAAGACAAACACTTTTCGTTCCGTGTGTGTATGTATGTCTGTCTGTCTGTCCCTTATTATAACTAATGAATTACTGAATTGATATTAATGAAACTTAGTTGGTTGGTTGGGTCTAGCTTGAGGACGGTCTCATTTCAAAATTATTAAAATCATGAATCATTTTATTTTTTTGTAGATATCTCAAGAAAGACACATGTTACATGAAAATTTTATAGAATCGTTTTTGTAGAGCATTCAATTTTCTATAATATTAGGTCACAATGTTTGTTGTAAAATATTCCCTCTTACAAAGATTTATCTCAATTTGCCTTAAAAAGTCATCATTTGTTTTTTATTATCGCTATTTACTTTGACATATCAAATATCATTTTGACGTTTGCATAACAAAAAAATTAAGATTTAGATTGAAATTGTTAAAATTATTTGATAATTAACTCTCTTTTTCTTAGGGAATTTACCACGAGGAAGTACTGTGCATTCACTTCGCAGATGTTTTAAAATATTTGAGGTTAATTTTCGTAGTTATTTTTCAATAACGCCAAATAAGTATAACTTATAACGCGTCTACATAATTATGTACACACACCCATTAAAAAAAGCCTAATTTTATTTTTTTAAATACTAAAAATATGCATACTCATATTAGACATAAAAAAAAGACAATACTAAATCATAAGTATATGTACATACTCTCGTACATGCACAAAGGTCAGAGGACGTCTATTATTTTATCCCGTGGTTGAATTCTATCATGTTATCCCCTGTGTGGTATCCATTTCAACTCAAACGTTAATTTATTCGTGTGCTGAAACTTCCCGTAAAATAACAGAGTGCTGCGACAGAGAATGCAGTGTGTGTGTGTGTTATGTGTGTGTGTGTGTGTGTGTGTGTGTGTGTGTGTGTGTGTGTGTGTGTGTGTGTGTGTGTGTAGTTTATTTGTTACACATACATATCTCCGTCTGTGAATTAACACTGTTTTTGCAGTCGAGTTTTAGTGAGATTTCAGTTCGGGATTATAGGTAGGTACGTGTTTATAAAGTTATTGATGTAGAATATTAATAGTTAAGTATACATCAAGCACAAAATAATACAATAGTGAAGTATTGCTATTATTTATAATTGTATTTGGTATTTCATCACCGGTAAAATTAAAACAATACACTGTCAGGAACTACCCTTAAACTCTTATGCGGAAATTACCATTTATTTTCGTTTTGAAGGTAGTACAATCAGAATCTGATTTTATCTTGGCCACGATTTTTCGACGGTATTACAATACTTCCATTTTCTTCGGAATTTTTGGAAGTTGTTTTTCGAACACTCACCGTTTCAAAAATTCAAAAAAAAAAAAAGAATAACCATCCATTTTCGAGTACGTTTTAAGAAATATGACGTTTTTCCAAATGAAAATTGGTCTTAAATATTAAATTTCACCGACAGACACAAACGTCATAACAAAAATAGTCACAATGAATTCAGGGATGTGCAAAAAGGATACAAATAAACAAATTTTAGAATCCATTTTTGCTGACGAAATATTTTTTCTAAACATTTTATAAAACATAATTCGATGATTTATTAAATGATTTTACATTCATGTAAAATGATATATTTTAATATAATGTGTATAAATAGAGTTATGTTAAATTTTGTAAACTTTATTATAAGCATGATATATTTGAAAGTGGCAAGACTGTATTAAAAATACATGGAAAGTAAATACGCCCGTCCCAAAGCTTTATAATGCCCTGATAAATTATGTACAAGCACGAAAATGAGCAATGTATCATCAAATTTGTTTAACAGTGTTCAAAACCATGTAACATGAAGCAGCGAAATAATTGTGAACGGAATAAAATTTATCGTTTTCGCAGTCAAAATAACCTCATGTATTTGATGTATTTGTGTTGCAGCTGAAAAGCAAAACGAATAGGTAGATAAATATGCTTGTTTGTTATGAATTTTTAAAGGAATATCGGGTTTTATAATTCCAAATAAAAATAAATAAATAATGAAAATGTATTTGAATACATTATTAAAATTATTATATGTTTACATATACAGGGTGTCCCGTAAACATACCGACAAAATTTCAGGAGACATTAAATCACTTTTTTGTTGATGGTTTATTAACAAAAAAATCCGCAAACGATTATTGATTTTATTGATTTTTTTTGAAATATCATATTTTAGAAAATTTTGCAAATTATAAAAAGTTTTTTGAACTAACCATGCAATATGAAAAAAATATATATATTTTTTTATAACAATTATTAATTTTATTTACAAATGCCCAACCAAAAAACTAAAAAATGTCACCAAATATTCAAAAAAAATTCTTTGTATTTACTGACTAATTCATAAAACAAAAAATGTTTCGATGCCCCCTGGAGCAGTAATTATAGATTTTCTTCGGTAGAGCTCTTTACAACTTTTGATCAGCACACTTTAAACTACAATTTCCACACAAAAATTATACAAAAAGGCAAAATTCATTGCTTTTTTGCGGGTTCTTTCTTTTTCCCTACTACTGAAATGGCTAATTTGCGGATATGGGTTTATCAAAAAAAAAAAAAAATTGTTATAATGTTCTCGACAACTCTTGAAAGTTTGTCGTATGTTTACGGGACAGCCTGTATAATGTTTTTTTCCTTTAAAATATCAGTTCACATAATTATGTAAACAACATTTTCATATGTAGGTATATGTATATAGTAATTCATATAACATATGTATAAATGAATTTGCATGCATAATTTATATTTGAAAAAAGGAAAATTTTTTTAATGTAGTATTGATAAATTATTTAACTGTATAAAAAATGCATGACATATGTTACCGATATACAGGCTGTTTAAAAAATAATGAACCGATTTTTATTACGCAATATTTAGTATACACTCATAATCAACTTTTATTTCTTGTCTTACAATGTGGCTACCACCTGCAACACGGGCAACATTAAGGCGATCCCAGACGCATATCAGCATATCACGATCCACTGAGTTGATCGCTGTTATTATTCAAATGTAGACGTCTTCTTAGCACACGCTAGATAGTAGACTGAGGGATCGCAAGCTCACAGCCAGCTCGATTTGTGGACTTTCGCAGGTTCCCCTCAAACGCAGCACGGATTCTCACCAATTGTTCCTCTGAAACTCGCGGTCGTCCTGGACTTTTTCCTTTACACATACACCCACTCTCTCACAGTTAATGTTTGATAATCAGTTTAGTATTAATAAGTGTTATCGATTTTAGATCCCGTCGATTTTTATCTAGTATTTTTTGTTCTTTAATGTTCTCCTAAGGTTGATTCTTAAGATTATATAATAGGTACCTACATTAATAATTTCTCAATTACTATTTTATTAAATTTTGTGGCGGCATTTCAAAATACACCAATCACACATCGTTAAATTTGACCAAAGGTTACTACAACACTTCTAATTGCCCCCATGTTAAATTTCCTATGTCTTAATCAACTTGGAATACACTGTATATCAATTGTCATGTTCTTATTACAAAGTCCGGACTAATAACGATGGGTTATTGTATAGTACGACGATATCGTAAACTGCAATTTTTAATAATTCCAATAAAACATCAATAAACGCATAAATTTTAAGTGTACTTCATTAAATTGACCCCTCATAAAATGTAGTTAAAATAATTGCTTTCACATAAACAATCTAAATATAGATATCAACCTTTAACAATTTTAGTCACCCTGGTGTAAAATTAAATCCTACTAGAAACAACACTAAAATAATACGCAATATTTTAGTATTTTAATTAACTGGTATTGATTATGAATTTATTTTTATTGTAGGCATTGGCAGTACTGGCAACAAAGAGTACTGACAGGCTAGGATATATGAAATATGTAAGTATATACAGAATGAGTCATATCAGATGGAACACACTTGAACAGTTGATTGAAAAAATATTTCAAGTAAAAAAGTTTTTATGAACATGTGTCCGAAAAATCTTGAGGGAACTACAGATCCACAAAGATTTTACCCTAAATTAGTTTTTATTTATTATCTGGAGAACCCATTGTGATACAGTAATGAAATTTTGTATCCAATTTAGTATTAATACGTGTTATCAATTTCCAGTATCAACTAACGATTATTTAGACCAAGTATAAAAGTGAAATGATTTACAAATGACAATTCAAATGAATACTTCATTAGTATTTATTTTAATTGTTCGATACTTAATTAACCACCTTTGGCGAATTTAACACGAGGAAGCACTGTGCATTTACTTGACAGATGTTTTATATATGTAGGTACTTCGTTTAGAATTTTGCATTATATTTAAAATATAAACTAACGTAGGGAATGCCATCTAAGATGACATGCTCTCAGGAATCAATTTCCCTTTTATAAGAGCTATCGTCATATAAATATTTACATAAATATATGACTTTCGGATACATTTGAGAACGATTTATGATTAGTTTTAGCCTACAATATTATCAATATTGTAGAACATATTTCGACATCATTTACAAGATAAATTAGTGTAATTAAGCTCTATGTAATGTAATTGCTCTTACGCATGGGCGTAGCCAGGATTTTGTTCAGGGGGGGGCAAATTTTTTTTTTGAAACCGATTGATCGGCGTGTTTTGCCTAGTATTGAAAAAATTAACATTTTCATTATTTATTATATCTCTAGATAGGTGCGCAAAAAGTAACAATTAAAAGTCATTATTTTTTTCATTTCTTCTTTTATTTTCGCCACATTTTTTTCAATCAATTAAATTTATATGTATGTGCATATCTTTTTGAATACAAAATCCTCTACAAAAATGTACTCTACGTTGCTATTTTGGTGTTTTTTTTATTTAATGTAAAAAATCGATCTAATTTGAATTGATAATATACTTAAAAAAAACTTTACAATAAAAAAAACAATGATATTTAAATTTTCGAATCTAAAAATGTCAATATTTAACCAATGAACTGATTAATTTGTTACTCTTACTTCACGAGCTAGGGGGAGGGGCAAGCGTCCCCCCTTGCCCATGCTTTTGTGGGTACTTATTTTAACACAAAACACAGTTTCCACTGTTGCCAATACTGCGACCTTTGCCTTTAGGTGTTTTTATTTTATTTTTAATTTTCCCTGATATTTTAGTTTACATGTAAAAATAAAAGATTGTGACTAAAAAAAACTTTGATATTTTATTTTCTGGATCCAAAATATAAATTTACGTTCAAAAATTCAATGGACATCATAGAAGTCTAGAAATATCCCTGTTTGGACAATAATACCGATTTACTTATTACTTTTTGTCCACAAGCTAGGGGGGGGCAAGCGCCCCCCCCCCTGCCCCACCCTGGCTACGCCCATGCTCTTACGATATTTTACTTTGTAGGACACGATTTAATATTATGACTAAATTAAATAAGATTCCATTACGACGATTACTGTAAAATATATCAATAATATTTGGACACTGTTATGCACCCACACAAAACTCATTTAGAGATGTATAAATTTTTGATGTATTCAATTGTTTTTTTATATATGTACATTATTGTACATACATATAATACATTCTCCCTTGAATCAAATCGCAAAGATTTTACTGCAGTGAATTTTATTTGTAAACTTTATTTTGAATGAAAATAATATAAATAATATTTTTTCGGGTTAATACGTTAATAGATAAAATTGTCCATTAATCATATTATATAATAAAAAAAATGAAAATTCGCACAATACCGAGAAACTTCTATCACGATATGAAATCGCCTTTTTCACAACTGCTTTTATGTTACAAAGAAAATTAAAATTATTTGGGTTCTGTTTACGTGGACTTATGACCTGCAAAGTCAGTTTTAAAATAAATAACTATAAAAAATGTCACTCGACACGTGTTTCGATTTGATAAGAAGTCCTCAATAGGAGTCTAATAATACCAGACTTGAAGCACGTTTATATTAAATTTTAAGTGATTAAAGAACCACAGATTCAATTTTCTGATAGTAAATAGATAAAAATTGAATACACAAGTAACCTAATTTCATTTTAAGTATTATCGATCAAAAACCCATTGTCATGGCCGGAACAAAACGCAATTAAGAACGTATTTCAGTTAGGGCGATATCAGACGTAATGAAATTCACAAAGTTGTTGGAGAATTTGAAAGGAAGTGAAGTGGTACCGGAAGTAATTGGATCTAGCATAATCTAGCGCCGCGAAACTAGCGCAGGAAATGAAGGTGCGTGCGGCACTTGACCGGATACGCAACTTGAGCTACATGTCACATCCGTAGATGATTTACTGCGCCGATAGTAACAGATTATCAACAACTGGAACATCCTAATCCCAATATAATAAAGTATTATTTCAATATCGCGCCCTTAGATTAGGAAAGACTTTGGAAAAATATTTAAGCCACAATGACTGTTTTTATAACCTGCAAAACATGAATCCTTATCGAAATAAATCATTTAGTTGTCATAATTACTTAATGTAGATATAATTTGTCCATTACAGGATCCAATCTGGTCTTTTAGTTTAGTTAACGCGCGAACTAAAGAAGAAGTGCCGCTTCGGAGCGGGGTAGAGGGAACGATTTGCATGCGCTCGGCCGCCATTCGGACTCCCTCGGCTCGGCCGTTGTCTTTTAATCGTCAATTGTTTATTTTGTTTTCAATAATTAATTTTTACATCTACATAGAACAAAAATTATTTGTACTTTTTGTTCTGATTCGTTTTTGTTAGGTAATTTAGGTGTTGATTAGTTATTATTATAATAATAACTAATCGTGATTCAACTATATTTTTCAAAAATCCTAAACAATAATTCCGTAGTCCACGCGAGCGAAACCGCGTTGACAGCTAGTAGAGAATAAAGGTAGATGAAACAATCTGTCAACATTGTCACCAAAAACACTACAAATATTTATACACATCAACGCACACGTATCCTTTAACGGAAAAGACAAATGTGTTGTATTCCTGAAGAGACATTCAGTCCATTTCTGATAGATTTCTTTTGTATAGATATATTTTTTGTTTTGTACATACGGAGGTATAAAATAAGATTTAAAGAAGATAGATTTTGAAAGTATAACAACTTTCATGTAAGGTAAATATGGAGAAAATATTGTTACATATTGACATCAAGATTGGATTTTTAAAAGCCCGTAGGTAAGAATATACATACCTACTTTTGATTTGGTATTTTCAATATTTGTAAATTTGATTATGTATTCGTTTCAGATTTATTGTATTTCTGTAATCGTTTTGATAAATACCTACATAATATTTTATATTTTTATTTCTACAAAACTTGAAAAAGAAATTCGTCCGTTTTTTTATAACGTTCCAATAACGATTTCTACGTTTTTTACAATTGGGTCAATCCATATCAAATGGCCCAAAATTAAATTAAATGGTTGCTTGACCATTCTAAATAAATAATTTTTTGTATGTAATTACTAATTACCCTAGCATGTCGGTTGTTCAAAATGACCATTATTTTAATTTTATTGTGTTTTGTTTACACGTGACGACCATATTAATTTGTTCTACTGGCTGCAGCATTATTTACACTTTAAAGGGTTTACGGAAACTATAATATCTCAGCTTTTATCAAACCTTTTAACATGGGACTAAAAGCAAAGCATTTCAAGACATTTTCAGTTCAATATAATCCTAAAGGGTGTAATTTCAGCCTTATTTTCTTGTATTTTAGTCGATATTTGTATGACAAGTTGAAGTTAACTGCAGGAAATTTCACTAAAAAATTTAGAATTTTTGATTTCATTAAAAGTATGTTTATTGTATAGAAAATGACGTGAAAAGTTTAAATTTTTAAACCGCAGGTCTGTATCTCAAACCGTTCTCGAGATATAGCCTCTCAAAGTTTTAGTTTTTTCAAATTTTTGGAGAAAAAAGGCCATAACTTTTGAACGCGTGGTCGGAATTGATTTTAGTTGACGGATTTGAAATCAGCGTGTCAAAATCTATATAATGACATGTATAATACTTTAAAATACAACAAAAAAATTTTTGCCAAAAATCGAAATTTTTTTAAGGTATACCCCTTTGAATTTTTTTAGGTTTTTCGTGAAATTTTTTTTTTCAAGTTTTAAGGTATTATACATGTCATTATATAGATTTTGACACGCTGATTCCAAATCCGTCAACTAAAATCAATTCTGACTACGCGTTCAAAAGTTAGAGCCATTTTTCTTCAAAATTTTGAAAAAACTGAAACTTTGAGAGGCTATATCTCGAGAACAGTTTGAGATACAGACCTGCGGTTTAAAAATTTAAACTTTTCACGTCATTTTCTATACAATAAACATACTTTTAATGAAATCAAAAATTCTAAATTTTTTAGTGAAATTTCATACAGTGAACTTCAACTCGTCATACAAATATCGACTAAAATACAAGAAAATAAGACGTAGAAGTATTATAGTTTTATAACTGAGCGTGTAAATTAATATCAAATGTTATTTTTGATTAAAATGTTTGAGTTCCGCATAAAGACGAATATTCTAATAATATTTTTAAATTATTTATTAACTGAAAACACAGATTTGTATTAATTTACCCATAAAGTAAGGGAAGCACTGCTTCCCCTGCTTCCGTGGACGCTTCGCCACTGATATAGAAGTAGGTATATAACTAGTAGATGAATTTATTTGTATGTTAAAAAATAAAAAAAATAAAAATTCAGCAACCTAAAAATTACCCTCCCCCCTCTTGATTAACTTATAATTTTCGTAGACTCATGGGGGGAATTTATACCCTGGATCTCCCCCCCCCCTATCTACGCCACTGAAAACAATGTCACTCGACACGTGTTTCGACTTCACAAGAAGTCCTTATTAGGAGCCTAACAGTTCTAAGCTGAAGTCGAAACACGTGCCGAGTGACATTGTTTTCTAGTGGCTAAGATGTATATTTCTAATATAACTGACTAAGAAACCACAGTTTCTCCGTTTTCCAGTAAGAAGTGATTTTACATATTTCTGTAAATATTAAATTACAGTAATCAACTCATTAAAATAAACCATTTTATTTACATAAATCAAGTAATTATAACTTCAATTTTCTACATAATAATTTTCAAGTGTAAATATCCAATGCTTTATGTTAATTAACTTTCGGATTTCTTATATTAATTGGAAACATCAGCAAACTTTTTAAAATACTTTTTAAAATAAATGAATGCAAACCAATTTATCAACTTAATGATTCCAAAAGTTCCCTTTGAAAAGAGTTGAGTTTTCTTCTTATTAAAACAAGACTATTTACATTTGATATGATTTAGTTGAAGTAATAATTTACTGACATAAAGATTTCATTTAAAGTTATTTTACAAATAGAATACTGCTTTATGAAAGTTTGGAGTAATACTTTTAAATTTAAATAACTTTTAATTAAAATTTTATTTACTTCACGTAGGAACCGTGGTATTATATATAGGTACTATACATATTTTTATTATCAAAAACTACATAATTGAAAGATATATAGTATTTTTATTAAAATAATAATATAATAATCGAGGAGGTGAGTTCCAAAACTCCTTTGTTCCATTAAAAAAAAAACATATTTTATATTTATTGTGATTATTTCTAACCATCTATCAAGATTTTAAAAATTTGTTTCATATTTTTTTATATTTCTGTTGACCTAAATTTAAGAGTTGATAACAGGTGGTAAATAGAATTAAATGTTGATAAAAAAAATATTTTATACCTTTAAGGGTCAACTAAGTTTTACATATAAAAATTAATGTAAATTTTATCGTCATCTTGGAATTCACAGTTTTTAAACTTTTTTTTTCAATACTTGAAAATGTCATTTTCCATTTTTCATATATATGTATAGATACATGGGTATAAGAAAGTAAAAATATTTCGTAAGCCAACTATAAAATTATTGAAAATACATTTTATCCGCGAAATGGAAATATCGATACGCGATAGATAAGTTTGGGAAGTACTGCTCTTAGCTGTGTTAGAGAGGGTTACCTCCATTAACACCCTCTTTTGATAGACCGTTCTTGTTCAAGATTCTTATCAGATTCTTACGCAAAATTTTATTCTATAAAAATTAAACACTGCCGCATTTATTGAGATAAAAATTCTTGACTGGGAAGGTCAAGTGGAATCGACACTTGATAGATAAACACAAAAGCAAAGAAATATCTGTGTATTTCAGTCCAACAACCACTTCAACTGTTAACAATGTAGTCAGAAGTAGCTTCGAGATATGAAGAATAAGGAAGCGGCTTCCTTTTCACCACTTATAGTTATGGAGGTGGTGGCAAAATGGGTATACGATTTGTTCATCGCTGACAGCAACATGTATGCTATGTTCTGATATACACTGTGAGTACTGGACAATAACATTAAACACACCGCGCAAAAGTTTTATAACGTAAATAGCACACGTACAAATCATATGATCCATTAAAGAACGTATAAACATTTATTTATTATCACAAGGGTTAAAAAACGAACAAATTGTATTGGATAATTCGACCAGACACGTATTTTCTAATAAAAATACCTTTACATATAACCAATTTAATTCATAGTTAAAAATTATAATTGATATTTTGCTTCCTCGCAATATCGAAGATACGAGAAGCATTGTGATCGTTTCAGATTGAGACAAAAAAAATGTTCTCCGATTTCAAAATTTTAAATTGATCTATAAGTTTCACGGCAAGACAAACACTTTTCGTTCCGTGTCTGTCTGTCTGTCCGTGTGTCCCCTGAATCCTTGTCACACGCATAACTCATGAACCACTGAACCGATATTATTGAAATTTCGTCGGATGGTTGGGTCTGGTTTAAGGACGGTCCCATTTCAAAATGTGTGTAAGGGGGAGGAGTGACACCTCAAAATATTTATTTTTCTAGATATTTCAAAAACGACACATGTTACGTGAAAATTTTAGAGAATATTTTTTGTAGAGCATTAAATTTCCTATAATATGGGTCTACAACGTTTGTTGTAAAATATTCCCTTACAAAGATTTATCTCAATTTATTTTAAAAATTCGTGTTTTGTTTTTCTGAATTGATATTTGCTTGAATATATTAAATGTTATTTTGACATTTGTCAAAAAATTAAAAATATACGAAAAAATAATCAGGTGTGTCTTGAGAAAAATTTCTAACTAATATTTTTTAGTGAAATTGTATAAAAATTAAATGGTCAACCAATTCCAGGTAATTTATCTCAACATTATCGTTTTTTATTTAAATTGTTGAATAATTAACTACCTTTGGTGAATTTAGCACGAGGAAGCACTGTACATTTACTTGGCAGATGTTTTTAATAAAAATGTAAAAAGAAGATTTAATTTGGATATAAACGCGGGCGAATCTTTAGTCGAGTTATAAATTTTAAAGTAATTATTCTAAAATATGACACGTAAAGTACTACTTAGAGAATAAATAGCGTTCACTCCAGAGAAACGTTCCAAAATTAAACCTAGCGGGTATAATTGTGTTCAACATAATACAATTGTTGTTAAAATGTAACACTTATAAGTTCTTATTTTAAGAGTTCAAGTAATTAAAACATTTCTCAAGTTTTAAACGAGTTCAATTCAAAACCACGGATTACGAATACTTGGAAGATTTCTGAGGGAAAAAAGTTTAATGCAAATTTTCATCGTTTTGCAATTGTTCAGAGCAGTTAAATTTAATAATTGAATTATGCATGTTAACAATATTATTAAACTGTTTACAATGAGTCAGAGGTGGATCGTAGTTAAATAAATTGTGGCAATTATCATATAAACAACAATTATACTAATGTATGCCATATAAACCATGGATGGGTAAATACATTTGAAGGAAAGTTGGGTTAGATATAATAAAGTACTGACACCAGTCTTGGACGCTTTAAGAGCAAGGTATGTTGTTTTTTGGGATTGATAGGTTTCTTTTTTTGTAGATATCATAAACTCATTTTATTAATAAAACAAGTACCTCTTTATTAAATCAATTACCAATTATAGTTTTTTTTATTACAGCCTTTTTTGATGTGAATAATGCCAGATACTGGGTGGGCATTTCAGAAACTTGATGTAACGCGCTGAGATCAATTTGCGCGCTAGTGAAAATTTATAATCAGTGTATCTCGACACTCAGAGCAGCTATCACGCGAGTTTTGGTCTCAAATTATAGATCTCGATTAGATCTGCGTGTTATAAATACAATTCAAAACATTTAATCAATTTTAATTAGTGATAAACTTCATACTATAAAAAAATGAATTTCGCATTTCTACGATTTTGCTTGATTAAATTGAATAAAAACAAAAAAATAAATTTAATATTATACAAAAAATTAAATTTTGTATGTCCACGATTGCGCTTGTAAATATTAATTAAATGAATTGAAAAAAAAAATAACAGTATATTAGAATATATTCTCTAGGACCTTACATTTTTAATTTTTTCATTTAAGTTTTTTAAATTGAATAAAAAAATAAAAAGTAAATTTCGTATTTCCACGATTTCACTTTTAAATATGTTAATTGTTTTTCTGTTCGTACAAAAATAAGAAATACCTAACTATATTATACAATACTAGTTATATATTTCTTTAATTAGATTAAGTTTACGGCAACATTTTATGTCTATTTTACAAATATTCCAACGTTTCTGTATAACAAAAAAAAAATGAAGATGTGAGTCTCGAGTTATATTTAACCCAATTTCCACGTATTCACGTCAATCCCTCGACTGTGCATCCCGACACAGTCACACCCATTTTTTTGTTTATGTTTTTTCTCCAATAATAGATAAAGTAAAAGTACTAATGGACACTTGCAAATGATTACTACCTTTCCAATATCCTCATCTGCTAAAACGACATCCGTTACATCCCTAGACTAGATGTGACCCGCGGGCCGGCTTTTGCCCACGACTGATATAACTTAATCGTAGTTACTTCTGCAATATGCGACAAAACGTTAACCATTATAAAACAAACTTTATCGAATTTGGTTAGACCTTACTGTAAAAAAAATATGTAAATATGTATATTAAATAAAATAAAAACGTTCGGCTTTTTAATAATTCAAAATCGTTTGATATACATATTATATAGCTGCAAGCGTTAATAAAATATGTAATAAACATTCGATAATATTTATAAAAAAGATAAACTCTTCATAAGGTAATTTAAAACCAATTTTATTACAGTATTGATATAAATAATGTTTGCACTTTTTATCAATTCAATTGTAATAAAAAAGATAAGGTTTTTTTTATATATAGCCCAGGAAAATAAGGCGAAAAAACGGTCGCTGTGCGAAAAAAATCCAAGTCAAGTTTTCTCACCGAGATTATCTTTATTTGGGCATAAGAAATAACGTGTGAAAAGTTGCAAAAATCGTTTTTTTTCAAAAAATCTCGTAAACTATTAGTTTTACGGCTTGCACTTTGCATTTTTATAATCGGGCAAATCTCCCCAATATGATAAAAACAAAAAAATTAATCGGAATAATTTTCCGAACGACTGCGCATTTTTTTCTGCTCTAAAAGGTTGTTTGTTAATATTTTTATTTATTTAAATACACATATGTATAGATTTCCTTTTGTAAAAAATGTTTTCTGAATTATAAAATATGAAAATGTTAGTCTAAAATTAAAATTTTATTTTATTTATCAATTTTTTTTTTGTTGTAACGTCATTTTAGAAAAATCTGAATATTTATAAAAAATAATAACCAAAAATCTAGACATTTTTTTTGCTTTCAAGTCTAAGTAAAAATGTTTCACATTACTAAATAGGTATAGGCAGGAATAATTTTAATATTATAATGATAATTTAAATTATGCAAATTTCCATTTGTTAGTTTGCAAAATCTCTAATATGCAAAGACATTTCTATTAGAGTGTAAATAATCCCGTATTCATACCAACTGTAGAAAATAAAACGATATAGTCTCCGCTATCTCTATTTCAGTGGCACACAACTTCTGTGTCCATAGACAACAAATAAACATACCTAATACCTACACAGACACACCTGAGTATTGTTTGCAAAGTGAGTTTAGATGCATACTCACTTGAGAGACTCCCTTTCGAGGAGTTTGCCCTTATTATTTCATTCTAAAAGCAGACACTAATTAAATCCTTGAGCGACAGTATCGTTGCAGAAAAACTCCGTGATAACGCACAGCTCCGGGCCAATTAGTAACGCGGCAATCGCAAAACTGTCTCCGCTTTAAGTAAAAATAAACAAGCGACATAAAGTTTTCTATTCTTTGAGTACGAATCGTTAAAAGTTACAAACAATTCGTAAAACTTTTTTTAATTTGTCGGCTTTTTAAATTAACGATTATTCAGTAAATGAATTAATATCAATATTTTTGCTTCCTTGCAATATCGAAGATACGAGAAGCTTTGTGATTGTTTTAAAATGTCTAGTGCATCCTTATTATATTATCATTATTAATGAAACTTGGTTGGGTCTGACTTGAGGACGGTCCAATTTCAAAATTATTAAATTCGTGTGTAAGAGAGAAGGATGTGATACCCCAAAATATTAATTTTTTGAAGATATCTCAAGATTTATCTCAATTTAGATTCATACCAAAATCATCCCAGTCGAACTTTAAATTTCTGAATTATTCTTTCTGTTTTAGATCACCCTGAAAACTTTACATCAAGTTTCTGAAATGCCCCCCTCCCTCAGTATCTGCCGACGTGAAACACTAGATGTTATTCACGTCAAAAAACATATTAACTTTAAAAACTCAAAGATCGGAGTTCTACAAGACCTTATTTTATAACTTTTAATTAAAATGTCATCATAATTATAATAGTTTATATTATTTAATATCATTTATTTTCAGAATTATACCTTATATCATTTTATACGTTAACATTCTCACTACATCAAAAAGATGAAAACTTCTAAATTGCACTTAAACATACTTCATAAGATACCAAAAAAAAAACTATACTTATTCAAAGAAAACAACTTCGGAAAGTAGTTCTAAAAGTTTCCACTAACTTTTAATGAACATGGAATTATAAATGCGGTACATACTACAGAATATTGCACAACTGTTGCGGAATCAATATAAAAAAAACAAGCAAACAAAAAATATCTCTTCTTTCGAATTTAATTATATTCGTACAAGAAAATATCAAAATGTAAATCGAGTTTAGCAGCCAAGGAAAGGTGAGTTTCACAGATCACTGAATGTAAAAGTAATCAGTAATCAGAAAATTCTTGGTATAGAAATAAAAGACTTTTAGTTGATTTGTTGTGAATTTCTGAAGTCACATCTTACGTATCACATTAATCTTTCAGATTTTTTGAGCCAGTAGTTACAAAGTTAGGAGGGGGGGGGGCAAAATAAAATACTGCTTTTAGCCCCCTACACCATTTTTGAGTTAGAAAAAAAGGTCATATTCTACTAATTGAGATGTACATTTTAACATGCCACATGCGTAGATATAAAAATAAATAAAAAAATTCTATGACGCCCCTCTCTATTACTCCAAAATTTAAAATTATATTATTGACTGTAGTATTTGTCGTTGGTAGTCCAACCAAAGCCTCGCTACCAAATTTTTTTCAGATTTTTTTAGCCAGTAACTACCGAGCTAGAAGGGGGTGGGAAAAATAAAATACTACTTTTAGCCCCCTACAGGCGCCATTTTTAAGTTATGAAATTTTTTTCTGGCAACCTTCAGAATTTCATTGTTTACATCTTTCTGAATGTGAATCATCAACTCTTATGAATCGGTTTTTGAAACGGAATGTTTCTTGGCGCCTGCGCTATTATGTCATTGAATACTAAAACTTTTCTAGGATATCAAATGTGCACTATTACCCCCCTGACTCCACGAAGACTGGTAATCGCGTGATGTTTTTGCGCAGTCTACAACCCGGTCCGAGTTCCACCGCTGGGGAACACTTACATTACTTCGGACAAGCAAAAGCATTTGGCGTGACTGGGAGGGAGTTGCAAACACTAATCTGTCTTAGCTTGCCGAGAGTGATTCTGGATTGTTTGTTTAGACAAATGACCAAACTTTATCAAAAACACTGCCTCTACTGCTTTCGGAAGCTTTTATATTAAGCTCAACTCTGTTCTGTTATTTTTCTTAATAATCGTTTAGGTACAGCTACAAAGAACGGGGTTTGTTTTATATTTTCAAAAGTTCAAATAAATGTGAAAACATCTCTAATTTTGTTTTTAAATCAATTAGAATTTTTGTAGATTTATTCAATTTTTTTTATTCAAAATTTTCAAATACCATATTTTGGTATCGAGTTTTGAACGATTCTTATTCCTGAACTATTAGTTTTAGATATAAACTGAAGTACTATTCTTATAGCAAATTTTCTTATCTGTAAAATTGATTCTGTTAATTTTTGCTCTATCTTACATCGTTTTCACTGCATCGACGATATAAGCATACCCGGCACTCATTTTTTTTTGTTTTTTTTTTTTTTTGTATTTCCCGGGGACTTACAGCCTTGCAATTATGATATTTTATCAAGGGCATCATTTTCCATCGATTAGCGCTAAAATAATTGAAGTGTATATTAATTCCATTTAAAAATCTATTTTGATTGGTCTAATACCCCTTACTAATACCAGGGAAGACGTAGTTCTAACAAATTGGTTACTGAAATTTTTTGTTATCGAACACAAAATCATGAAATATTTTGTAAATTCAAAAAATCGAATTATCTTTTTTTTTTCAGACTTAATCTGAACACCAAAAACGTAAATATAATTTTCACGAAATTAACTTATCACTAATGTAATATTTATAACCACCTTTTAAACATCAATTAACACTAATTTTGCCACCAGAGTAACTGTAAATATCTTTTGGCCCATTTAATATTTTTATGTATACAAACCCTTATCAAATTTACGCGATGGTGAAGTGCGATTAACTTTTTATAAATCCGTTGATGGAAACGGAATTCATTAAAAAGGAAACATCCCGAATGTTTAATATTATTTCTAAGATGCTGAAAATGAAAACAACTCAGGAAAATAAACATGGAAATGCAATTTATTAGAATCATCTTACGTTCTGAAACCAATTAAGAATGTATGGCTGTATATAAAACAGAGACAAATGTTTATTGGAATTACTTCTATTAAAAACCAACGATTCTGGCGCGTATAAATGTAGCAAATCAAATAAAGCAGAGTTTAAATGGATTTAGCGCAGTGTAAAAATTGATTCTCGTAAAGAATAATAGATATTACTACGTAGACTGTAATATAAATATATGGCGTAAGATTGAACTCGTACAAAAATTGTGTACTTCGAATTTTTATAAATTTATAAATGCAGAAAAAGAGTGAGTGATATTTATCATTCTTATTGATTAAAAAAATGCACAGTGCTTCCTCGTACGAAATTCATTAAAGATAGTTAATTATTGATCAATTTTAATAAATACTACTAAATACCGATAAAGGATTAAGATTAAATATTCATTCGGCATTTTTTGATAATTTCAATCTAACTTGTTATGCAAACGTCAAAATGACATTTAATATGTCAAAGTTAATAACATTTAAAAAAAAAAACAAATGACGATTTTTTAAAGCAAATTGAGATAAATCTTTGTAAGGGAATATTTTAAAACAAACGTTGTAGACCTATGTACATATATTATAGAAAATTGAATACTCTACGTAACGTGTAAATTTGAGTATCTAAATATGGCGCATTGGGAGTTGTGGCGCAAAGCGCCCAGGAGCAAAGCCCCTAGTAGCACTAGAGAAGGAAAAAAGATTGAACCCCCGAAATAAATCGAAGGGGTAGAGTTTTAGAGAAACATGTTAATTGTAGAAAAATCAGGACTTATAAAACTCTATAAAAGTCCATTCACACGGGGCCGTAACGTTTTTTTTTCTGTAACGGTTGTCGTGTGAACACTCTCATATTAAATGCCATTGCCCACTGCTAGGCGCACGGGAAAAAAAGTTACTGCGTCGTATGAATGGGCTCTATGGTGTAAAAATAAAAATGGAATAGAAGTTTGTTTAAATATTTGATAGTAATTAAAATATAAACTTTTTAATTAGTGTTGAGAGTAAACAGTATATTACTAAATATATTTTTAGACATTTCTGTTAGTCTTAAGTAAACTTTGTGTCAAATTACAAACGTTGTTGTAGTATAAAAACCTTTTGTTAATTATGAAGAGCTACCGCTTGACGTTTAAAAATAATGGATACAACTATGCATATTTTGATAAGAATTTTCAAACATCTATTAGTGATAGTTCATTTTGGACTCATTTTGTTCGTTATTACAGTCTAGTACAGTGGCGTAGATAGCTTTTCGCGATGGGGGGGGGGGGATATGAATTAGTATTTAATCTCATATTTTTGGTTCAGGGACCCGACTAAAAAGCTAAAAATAAAATTCTATTAGACTCTTTTCGTACTAACTATTGTTTCAATTGTGCACGGTTCGTTTTTGCTGTTGTTTTGGATTACGTTAATATCAACTAATGACTGCATAATACTTCAATGTAATTAAGGTATTTTTGTATTTAAATAAGCCTATTTATAATTAATTATTATTGTTAAATCTTACACTGGGTTATTCTAATTTATTACATTATAATATAGTATACTTATTTTATTTTAAACTTTGAAAATCACTGGCTTACATGCTTATTATAGAAATTCAAGATTATTCGATTATTGAGTAGTAGAATTAAATTTATGTACGTTTAATATATTGAAACCATTGAAATCATATCCTATCTCTTTGGCTTTACAGTTCAGTAAATTTTCAAAGTTAGGAACTCATTATATGTACCTACTATATAGTTATACATGTATATAGTTTATGTAAATTAAGTAATGAATATAATGGCTGAGGTTAATAATAATAATTTAAAACTATTGTGAAGCAGAATTATGATATTTCTGTATATGTAAATAAACTAAATATTATATATAGTTAGAACAACCCCTGTACGTGAATTAATTTATTTTATTACGTGGTTATACCAGGGCAGGGATTTAAAGAACCAAAACTAAAATTCGAAAAAACGTATTTTTCATAAACCTGAAACTGAATCAACATTTTTATTATTAATCAGTGGTTAATCGGCTATCATTTATTTCTTTTTTATACATACACTAGCTGGGCCCACGCGGCTTCGCTCGCGTAGACTACGGAATTATTGTTTAGGATTTTTGAAAAATATAGTTTAATTAATTAAGTACAAACACGATTAGTTATTATTGTAATAATAATTTATCAATACCTAAATTACCTAACAAAAACGAATCAGAAGAAAAAAGTACAAACAATTTGTGTTCTGTTTAAATTTAAATGTTAATTATTGAAAACAAAATAAACACAAACGATCAGCCGAGGGACTCCGAATATCTACCGAGCGTACGCGAATCCAGTCTGATGTACTCGCTTCGATGCGGCACGACACCATACATTTAAGATATTACCTTTATAAATATATTTTAAGATATTTTCTAAACTATACGACCAAATTGGATGCTGTAAATGGCAAACTATATCTACATTAAGTACTTATGACGATGAAATGATTTATTTCGATAAGGATTAATGTTTTGCAGGTCATAAGTCCATGTAAACAAAACCCAAATATTTTATGTTTTCTTTGTAACATAAAAGCAGTCATTGTGGCTTAAATATAAAAGTTAGACATATCGTGTCGCTGACTTAATTGTAGAACTTTTGATTCTACACAATTCTTTAATACATTATTTTGTTCTATATTGAACGGTTTAGGCAGCGTATTACAAAACAGCGCGCCGACGGCAAAATTTTTTCCGACTTGATTTACTATTATCGTCACTGCTTTGTTGTTATGTTACCGAACGTAAAAAAATATAGCCTATAACCTGGCCAGAGAACGTACCTATGAATTAAAAAAAAAAAACTCGTAAATCGGATAAGTGGTTCTCCAGTGATAAGGTAACTAACGGACAGACAGACAGACAGACAGACAGACAGACAGACAGAGAGACGTTGAGCTTTATATATATTAAGGATGAAATGTACTGTATAATAAGGTATAGTGTTTATTAAAAAATCGAACTCGAGATTTCAACAGAATTGCACGTTTTGAGGGTCCCTGAATCACGTACGACCATTATCTCAATAACATCTGTGTGTGTCTCTGCCTGTAAACGCTCTACAGCCAAAACGTGAGACTTACCTACTCGAAATTTTAAACTTAAGTATGTTTGAATTTTTTAAATTATTTTTTATTTTTTTATTATCAATAATTTATGTTCCTATATATTTTGTGTAATTATTCGTAAATATATATATTAATATCAAAAAAAAATAGTAGTCTTAATTTTTTAACAATTTATCTACACCAAAATCAAAAATTGTGTCATATTCTCCCTATTTATTGTCTGCTGATACGTCACTGTATAAAGTGTAATTTATTATAGTATACAGGTAGGCATATAAAATGAAATGAATTAAATTTACAAAATATGACACTCGTTGGAGCATATTTAGCTACAAAATTGATTAAAAATATCATAACCGGGATGAAACAAACAAAGTATTAATCCAATTTCAGCACACACCTGATGTTTATGATCCAATGATTCTGAATTAATTATCTCAGTTGATGATTTTGTTCATGATGAAGATGGAGTGTTACAATTAAAAATTTAAAATGGAACGAAGAGTTATTTAACATCTTATATTAAATTTCGGCACGAAAATTAATGACTGGAACTTCTTGGGTATATCAAAAATGTGAATTTAAATTGACTTCTTACGGCTTTTATTACAAAAATAACTCTTGTAAATTTTTTGTATATTACATGAAATTTTTTATGGTGCTGTTAAAATTAATATTAATTTATCCTTCATTATTTCCGTTATTCTCAGACGGCAAAGAATTAATAACTTTTGACTTTTATATACATACATGAAATGTACTGTACTTATAATAAAGTATTGACTTGGGCCAAGAAATCCTTGTTTTATATACATATAACGAAAACATTTCGTTATAAGATAAAACAAGATTTTCTTGGCCCAAGTCACTTTTCTACCTGTGTAGTAGGTACCAAATATGAAAAAATTTTAACTCATAATTTTAACAGAATAATACAGTTTAAAAACCAATGACATCTGTGTGTCGATAGGATAATTTATTTAAATGAATTTTTTGATAATACGAGTACATGAGGAGCAGTAGAACAAAACCGGATAAATCCACTTTGAATCGAAATAACTTTATTTTCAATTCGGCATCTTTTTATGCTTTTTTAAGATAAGATGTAAGAAGTTTTTTTCATAATTTTATTAGATTAATATTTTAATGGTGGTATTACATTCATAAAAATGATTCAGTAAAACTGTTAAATCGAAGTTTCAAAAACAAAAAATCATCTCCTTAAGAAAATGATATTGATTATGAAAATGAAACAGTGAGTATAATAAATAATGTAGCCCTTTCATTGCAAATCCTGACTCGACCCTTTTCCTTTGATATCATTGTTGTCATAAACACAGCAACAATTGATTTAGGAACATCACGAAGAACGCTTTGATAAAATTCAATTAACTTCTACAGAAATTGTGTTTTGTGATTTCACTCAAAGTCAGAGACAATTCATTATATTATAATAGCATGCAGATAACAGTTTATAATTACCATTCGTTTTTATAAACACTTCCTACGAGTTTATATTACATACAATAAACAGAATTGTATTGTACATTAGATATAACAAGAGCTTTCGAAAAGCCAGGATGATCAAGTCATCATAAAGTTGAGAAAATTAATGCTTTATTAGATTTATTTATATGTTGAATTATATTCAAGAAATCATGTTTGTTTTCAATTTATTGGTAAGAAAGTTTAATATAGGTACAGTGAAATGCAGAAGTGGTCGTCCAGTTTTCATTTAAATTCGCTTATCACAGTTATTATTGGAGTTAGAAAAAATACTGATACTTTCCCAATTTAACCAACCTTCTAGCTCCAATAATAACAAAGATAGCAATGATGAAGAACACCCTGTATATAATAACATACTATTACAAATCTTCGATTCGAAAACAAAACACTTACCTATACAACATCCTTTCCTGTCGATCTGCCTCCACGTAAATCCTGTAGTACATTACAAGCATAACAAGACCTGGTACCCAGAAACTGACACTGCTGGAGACGACAGCGTACGGCTTGTTGACGGTGAACCCGCAAACATCAGGGTTGGACATGCGATACTCGAGATGCGCGTTTGTCGTGTACCAACCCATGAAGATCGGCAGGAATGAGACCAGTGCTGGCGTGGTCCACACCACGCTCAGCATCACGGCTACACGGCTGTACGTCATGATCAGAGGGTAATCCAGTGGTTGGACGATTGCGTAGTATCTGAAAGTGATTTCATAAATAAATTATTAGGCTATTGAATAAACCGAAAATAAGAGGTACAATTACGTTAAGGAGTTAGATCTCGTATTAATTAATTTTTGGCATTTTTTTATGATGTGTAAACATCTTAAAAATGATATTTAAATGGAATTATAAGCAAAACAATTTTTTTTTAATTTTTAGACCTCACTTTCCAAAGTGAACGCATGAAAATACCTAAGTGGTGAAAAATTAGTGATAATGAGTATATGGTAATGTAAAGATGCACCGTAATTCGGTCTCAAGCCAAAACAAAAGTAAAATAAGCAACCGAAAACCGTAGAACCGACATAGTTTCGAAAAAAAGTGGGAAATAACGTCGAAGTTTGCATGTAATAAAACAGTTTTCAAACTTTAATTTTATTTTATCGAAAACACGTTTTTAAAAACTGCGGAAAACGTATCTTGGCCATTTTCCATCCGATCGACTTGAAATTTTAACTGTAACTTCTTATATAGGTTTTACATCGAAGTACACACGATTTTTTTGATTGGTTAACAATTACGGTTTTTATAGACAATTAATTAAATTTCGTTTTTTTCATCAAAAACTCAGATGTACCGAAAAGTTAATGCGGCGAGAGACTAGTCGGTGTGTAGTTAGCTTTGTATAAGTAACTTCTATGTGTACATAAAAATCCAGACCGATCCAACTATTGTAAGGGCCGATCCAGGCTATCATGCTGGTTCCGGTCAGGTCTCGATCCGATCTCGCTCCAATCAAATATAAATAAATAATAATCAATGAAAGCATTCACACCGGTCTCTAAATGTGTGTTTTTTTTTACTTAGGCCTTATTACACCCTGGGCCTTATTTACCGCAGGTACTTTAATATTGATATTTACAACAAAAAAATATTTTCCAGCGTCTATTATATTATTTATGACAAAATAAGAGTGTACCAATTTTGAAACTATTTAAAAACAAATTCGAAAGATAATCTAAAATGACAGTCTTAACTTCAACATTGATTAAATGATTTTGATGTTATTTTATATAGATATAAAAGCAACTACTTTACGAACAAATTGAATTGCGTTTTTTCTACACAATGCACTCACATGACATATTCCACATATTCCACAAACACGGCTAATCCAATTGACACACACTACAAACACTTACCGATCGACGCTAATGCAGCATAGATGCAGAATGGACACGGTGGAGAAATACACATCCATGGAGTTCCACACATCGCACATGAAGTACCCGAACAACCACTTGCCGTTAGTGAGTTCCACACTGAAGTTGAAGCACATTGCCCATATCGCCACGAGCATATCAGCTAACGCAAGACTCACCACGAAGTAGTTAGTTATAACGCGCAGTTTACGATGCCGCATTACAGAAACAATCACTAGCAAGTTACCGAGAAGTGCGGCAAGTATAATGAACCCCATTATCATACATTTGGCCACGACGAGCATGTAACTGAACCAAGGTTCGTCTTCGTTCAGTTGTGTATTGGATATTGATGTTTCGTCGTAAAGGAAGAAGTTCTCTTCGTTTACGTACGAATGGGTGCTTGAATTAGAGTCGTTTATAATTGAACTGTTGGTGAAATAGTCGTCGAATGATGTGGAATAGTTTGGTGAAATGTATACAGTGTGGTCGTCCATCACAAGGATCGATTCGAATGTATTGAAAATAGTTCGTACTTGTCGATCCATTATTTTAGATACGCATATTATTATTTTTAAAACACTATCATATCGAATTATGTTAATAGTTTTATTTTAGTTCTTTGTGCTGAAAAATATTAATATTTGATTAACCCTTTTGTGAGTGATGTACACAATAGACACAATTTGACGCTATTAATATTAAAGACTAAAATGTTGTAAATAGTGTAGTCTATTACTATATAGAATTTACAATCAAGTACTTGTTTACGTGAAATAAGTCAGAATTATAATAATAAACCCAATTTAAAATTGTATTTTTTAGCATGTTTGTCACGTGATCACAAACGTGTCTAGCAGAACTGTCACTGGTATGAAAAATGGTCAGTTTTTAAACCCATTTACAATTTAAGTTTATTATAAAAATACTGACTTATTTCACGCAAAAAAAAAACACTTGATAGTATATTATGGTAACAAATACTAAACCTTTTACAATATTTTGAAATTTATTATCAAATAGTGTCAAATACATTCTTGGGACTTCCTATGACCTCCGACCCGAACTTTAGTTCCCGACAAGCGATTCCAGGCGATAGATAAAAGTTTGTCTTATGTATCGCTTGGACTCGCTCAAATAAAGAATTTACAATCCCAAGAAAAATTTTAGATTTAAAGTGACCAACTCAGATCTTCATAGATCTGCATTTTGAGACAAAATCATATTTTTTACTGGTTTTTGATCTGTGGATACCTGTAAAAAGATCTACAACGATCTATAAAGATCTCTGAAGATCGTGATAGAGATAGAATTTCGTCGATCGATAACGTTGAAAATTCATGAATTGAAATCCTCAACGTTTCAGTCTCTATCACGATCTACTACGATCGTCAGAGATCTTTGTAGATCGTGATAGATCTTTGCAAGTCTCCAATTTTTTTTTTTTTGGGGGGGGGGGTACTTTTATTTATTTTATTTTATTTTATTTTAATAATTATAAGTTTATTTTAATTAAAACATTTTTTCATTAAAAAAAAAATTAATTAATTTTATAATGTCCGTTAATAATTTTTCGTTTAAAAATAGTAAAAAAAATATTTTGTTAATTCAAATTTTAATAATAATAAAGGGCATATAATATATGTATAATATAAATTGTCTCAAATAAAGTTTGAACGCCATGTGTGGATGACCAATTTGAGATATTCGCAAACATAACAAATATTTGTCACATCTACATCACCAATATGCATCACCATGTGATTTGCTAGCTTATGACAGACATACATAAATTTAAATACGAGATATAAAAGAAGGCATTATTTAAATAACGTTAACTTTATTATATATACATACACTTAATTAATAATTAGATTTAAAGACATACATTACATACCGTAAGTTAATAAAAAAATTATAAAATTGTTTCAGAAAGAGTAACAAGCACTATACTAATTAATAAACAAAAAAAATGTTTCCCGTGTACATCTGTACACTCTACATAATATAACAGAATAAAAATATGAATCATAATTAATCTTCATTATACGAGCTCCACATATGGGCTTTCTACTTTTCTAAAACTTCCTGCAAATGTATCGTACATAAGTAGAATTATAAATACTTGTATGTTATAATAAAATATTTAAATAACCAGTGATTCTGTTACGGTCTTTGTAATAAAATTTAATTAATTAAATAAAATAGTCCAGATGCACATTAAGTGATATTTTAGGCCCTAATGTTAGAAAAATAAAATCACATAAACATAGTATATAGAAACCTTGGACATGATATTTTCGGTCCGCATGCTAAATTAACAAATTTACAATTCGCTCCCTGTCACATATGAAGGTTTGTCTGATTCGACGCGGTACGTTTATCTTTATTTATTTAATTCGCATGGTTAATGAAAACAAAAGAAGTTTTACTTCAAACATGCGCTTGTGTGGGTGAGGTACATACAAATTTTTTTATACCTTATTGGTGCCTTCAACGACGACATTTATTTGAAACTATTTCTTCTTAAAAAATAACCTTCCCAATTTATATTAAGGGGTTACATCTAATAGTCACTTTTTTAAGATTTTTTTTAGTATAATAAAATAAGAAATCAAATGAAATTTAGAAGGTTTACTGTATATGTTTCAAAACATACATTTAAAAAAAAATATATAAAACAAAATGGTGATTTTAGCGTTGCTACACTGACAATGAGTGCATCTTTTTTGTTATGTGCTCCACTGGGGAAAACAGAACTTTTATGAATCAACATCCAGAAAAAAAATCCTCGTTATTTACATGTGTTTTCACATTGAAGTACACATTATGATTATTAAAAAATATCGAATTTGCAAATTTTGTATCACTTTGAATAAAAAATCATGTTTTTGATAAAAAAAAACGACTTTCAATTGTTTGTAAAAACCGTCATTGTTAATCAATCATAAAAATCGTGTACTTAGATGTAAAATCTATCTAAGAAGTTATAGTTAAAATTTCAGATTGATCGTATGGAAAATGGCCAAGATACGTTTTCCAGAGTTTTTAAAAACGTGGTTTCGTTTTTGTAACGTCGACGTTAGTTTCGACTTTTTTTCGAGACTATGTCGGTTTTACGGTTTTCGGTCGCTTATTTTACTTCTGTTTTGGCTTGAGACCGAATTACGGTGCCCTTTTACATTACATTACACATATTTTCACTCATTTTTCGCCACTTCACCATCTAGGTTGTTTCGTTCGTTCTGAGAAACTTTGGAAAGTAAGCTCTAAAAAAAAATTATTTTTTTTGCATATAATTCCTTTTGAATATCATTTTTAAGATGCTTATACATTATTTAAGCCAATTAAAAAATTATCAAAAATTAATTAATAGATTAGATGTAACCCCTTAATGATATTAAATAAACATAAGTTTATTTAAAAATAAACTTCCCTATATATATATGCAATAATAAACTTCAACAAAATGAAAAGTTATATTCCTTTTAAGGTTACCAATTTTTCTATCAATTCCGTTCATTGAAATCACATTTCGATTGTGTAGAAAATGTATATTTGAATTTATATATGTACATAGGAATATTACCTACACAATATTTTTTATCTAAATGTGTTTATTTATTTGTAAATATGGATTTGAAGAAATTTGATTTTTTATGTGAATATTTCACGATATCTATTTTATTCAATACTATTTTAGAAAATATTTATACGTAGATAGAAATTTTATATACACAGGTAAAAATACATAGAATATTCCTATATATTTTTTATTTGAACAATTCACGAAACTAGTTTTTATTTATTTTTTTGGATATATGAATTTAAAAAAATGAAATTGAAAATAAATACTCGGAAATTTTTTTTGTTTCGACATATTTGTATACATAGTATTGATTTTATAAATAAAAGTGGACTTAATAATTAAAGCCAGTTTTTTCTCAAATCCTTGTATGGAAATTGTAAACATATGGTTTTATATCAGTTATGAAAGATGTCATGGTATTTAAATTTTATGTCGATACTAGGTTATTTATTATTAATTTTTCTCTATTATAATTTTAATCTGAATAAACAATAATTTTTAAGTTTGATATTTTTCGTTTCTGACTAGTTCGTTACATATATCACATAAAACAAGTTACCAAAAAATCAAGTATAGAGATAAAAACATAATTTAATTAATTAATAAGGTACTGGCATCAGTTTGAACGCTTTAAGAGAAAATATATATTATTTTTGGAGATTAATGGGCTACTTTTTTTGTAATTCTTATGAACTCATATTACTAATAAAATAACTCTTTATTAAGTCAATACCAAAATCCGCAAATATAGTTTATTTTTTAAATTATACCTAGTCTTTTATTTTGTATATTATTTTTTTTCCAGTAATGAACAACGTAAAACTAGTAATGAACGTTGAAACAAAACTATTTTGTTAAACTTGTGCAACTTCTCGACGAATATCTTCCTACGACACTAACTATTGATTACAGATTACAGATAATAATTTTGTAAAATAAACCATTCCTATTTTTCACAAAAGAAAAATAAAAACTTCAGTAATTAAAGGTTAAGGATATACCTATATTAAACTGTCAGTTAAAACAATTTATATCTGATATTTTTGAAACCTAAACATGAAACTATTCTATCACAAGAAATTGAAATATCAAAAGTAAATGCAAAGATTATTGGAAAACTGTATTTTGATCTGATTCACATACACTATAAAGAACTGTTAATACATCAAGGAGCAAGATGTAGGTATATAACTAAATAAAGGCATATCTCATTTCATTTTATTGAGAAAATTGACACGTATCATTCACTTAATATAATTTACAAAAAGTTATCAGTTTGAGATGTCTGCAAAAAATGTCAGCTGTCAGAATTGTAAATAGAATGAAGTACCAAATGTGGTGAATTGAAAATTCCGACGATAAATTAGATTTATTTTGCTGAATAGAGAGGGTGCTTTATTAATAAATCTAAAGTATTCAATAAAACATACTTCTTTTCACTTATTTATTTGCATAAATATATTATGAGAACGGTGATTTACATGTCACTCTTCATGTAAAAAAAAAAAAATTAAATATTTTACTTCCTCGCTATAATGAATTTTTATTTGTATGCAACCGGGTCTTACAATTTTGTTGTCCATTATATTACATATATGAATGGATATAAATTGTATAGAAAAAAGGTGGTGTGTGCCTCACCCAAGTAAAACTTCTTTTGTTTCCATTAACCATGCAAATTAAATAATTAAGGTAAATTAAAGTAACAGTTTACAAACATCAACGTAAACTAATTTTACGCATTTATCCATTTTTCTCTTATACATTTACTCATCTCTCTCTCACGCATAACCGACGTTATGTAATTTGTACGCATCCATCTTTTTCTTATACATCTACTCACGCATATGCCACACTCTCCTTAGCGTTTCATCTTTAAAACGTGTCGAATATTAAAATCTGTCGGGGTTATTCCAATTTACTAATCTCGCTAAAGAAGTTTCACTTTAAAAAAACGATAAGGTAAAATTAAGCTTTTTGACAAACTTTGAGTCATTATATCCATATATGATTTCGACAAATACTTCTAATTAACGGAAAGTATAATAAAAAATGATTTCTGGGTATAATATCATTTGATCTAGAGTTTTTAAGACTTTTTGATACATTTTAACAATGACTTGAAATAAAAAATAAATAAATTAGATGTAATATACCTTAATTTATCGTAAGTGCCTGACACTTAACCATTTTTTTTGTTAAAACTAAAGTACAAAAAAGAGCTTTTATGTTTTGAGCAAATAAAATACCCCAACCCATCCCTGATAATACTTTGAGAACAAATAACATCGTATAAAATAATCAGCATTGTTACAATTATAAAATTTGAAACTGAAAGTTAAGTTCAATATTTACAATGTCTTAAATGAGAGTGTTATTTAAGGAAACTTTAATTGAAACTGGAGAAAATGAGGTACAAATGTTTTAACGCGATACAAAAGTTAGATAACTTTTGAATGATTTTTTTATGACTTTGTTAATGCATGAAAGTTTATGTAATAAAGTGCACTGAGGCGCTTTTAAAGTTTCAATTACCTTTATGTAGAAAATATAAATTGTACAACTTTGTTTGCATATCATTGTAATTTTATTTTAATTTTAATTTAACGCTATATAATATATCCATGAATCAAAAGGATAAGAAATAGTTTAGTTTTATACTTATTAAATGAAATGTATAGTATAATTTTATGTATTTATACTTATAAGTTACTGGCATCAGTCTTGAATCATACCTCAGTGTTGGACTCTTCTTTGATTATAAATGCATTAAATTAGAAATATTTGTTGATATTTGATTACTGCCGTTACTGAATCATAATCTCTAAACACTTAACTATTATACAGCTTAATTTGATGACAATCGGCCAAAATGGGTGTAAAAATGGTGGACATTTTTCAAAATTTTTCTCATTACAAGATTTTAAAAAAATTTCAATATCAAAACAGTGTATGTATGGTTTTCACAAAACTACATTTTATGAATGTAGGAGGGGGGGATTACCGGTTATACAAAATTTCACAAAAAAAAAACAACGAACTTGTTTTTCTTGTATTATCCAGGTTACTTCACATTTACTCAGGTTCGAGGTTTTACTGTATATAGAAATAAATGGAATACAAATACAAAAAACAATGATTTTATAGGTAAGAGAAAATGACAAGGAAGCGTTCTTTTTCATAGACATCGATTTATTTCTCTTTTTATTCTGAACACACACACTTTGCTCCTAGTTTTTTTTTTTGAAACCATCTTTAACTTTTTGTTCCGTCATTTGTGTTTTTTTATACTTTTTGCTTTCCTCGTCAATTGCAATTCATGTTTGAGGTAATAGAATTTATAAAAGATATTTTGTGTTTACTATTTTTTATATTCAGTTTCAGAACCACCAATTTTATTTAGATTAAAATATTGAAATTATAAAAAAATATTGTAAATATTTTTTACAAATAGTATTTAATTTTATAAAAAAATAGTATATTTTTTTTTCTTTTAATAGAGCTAAATTTTGTATATGTACACCAAATTTTGATTTTTCTTTAAGCGTTTCAGACACAAAATTAATTGTATAAATTATTAAAAAGGTGGTTTCTTCACTGGGATCAAAAAGGTTAATATGTAATATTTAAAAATAAATACACTTTTTTATTAATAATAAAAAATGTGAAGAAAAAATTAAAGAAAACAATAACTTATCAAATTATAAAAAATAAATATGTATCGAAACGAACCTCTTCCAAAATTATTTTCCCTTCTTACGAAATACTTATATTAATATTACCTACATAACCAAAAAAATATTTTTTACTTTCAGTTTTAATTCCCACAGATAATTTAAATAAATATGTACGCAATTATAAAAATATGCTGAGGTAATTACAGTTTAATTGTATACATATATACCTATGCATAAGCATTTTGTAAAACAACCTGTTACATTCCCTATTTAAAGTTTCATGTAAATTTAACTTACTTAATATAATATGATACTCTTCACATATATTGACTTAAAAAAATTAAAACATTCAACACATATTTTTCTAAGAAACAAATTACAACCACATTCTTAATTTATATATTACGATATTTTATTTTTATTAATTAAATTCTAACACCAAACATTTATATTTTTTCTACGCCACATTTAAAATTTATTTAGTTTAATTACACAGGTTTTTTAAGGTATCGAAAAATATATTTAATTTTTACACCACAATTTTATTTTTTTTAGTAAAATTTGCATATTTATTTAACTTATATCTTAAGTACAAATAACATAAAATACATTATACATATTTTCTGTAACGCAAGGTCTTCTATAATTTAATTCAACACCGATAGTTTTTTTTTTTTTTTAACAATAAATTTAAATTTCCAACAATCACAATTTCAAATATTCGCGCGAGTACGTGAACGTCCGGTAAGCGCGCTCGTGTTCGTGCGGAGCGTTCGGAACACGCGGAGTACCTGGACACGTTGCGGCGGCTGTCGGGCGCCGCGGCGTCTGCCAAAGACACCTTTGCGCACAAGCCTTGCACTATCCTTGTTTGGAGTACACCCATATGTTATTGTTGTCTCTGTTGGACGGCGCGACACCCCCGGATTACTTGATGAATTGTTTTTTGCTTAGATGTTGTGACGTATTGCTGAGCGTGTGTGTCTTTTCTTCTGGAGATTGTAGGTTTGGTGGTGAAGATGTTTTTAAGGAGGAAGGTTTTCAATTTGTCTATATATTTTTTATTTCCATGTTCTGAAAGAAATAGAAGTATTGTAATACCATCGAAAAATCGTGTCTGAGATATTGGCAGATTCTGATTGTACGTACTATCTTCAAAACGTAAAGAAAAGTTGATTTCCGCATGGCGGCTGTGAAAACAAATCCCATTGAAATTTTTCATAGGTATATTAACGTGAACTTTTTTTTAAATAAAATTCTGCAGTTATTTATTTTGTATGGATACAAATAAGCAAAGTATATTTTTTGTGTTATGTATCACCTCCTTCACTTTTTAAAAACAAATTAAAACTCATAAACTAACAAAGAAGTAAATTGAATAATTAATATCTCAGCTTGGCGCGATCCTACAGACTCAAATTATCAATCTATTCGTGGTGCACATTGGGTTACGCTAATTTCGACGGTAGTCAAATAAATAAATATAACCTTTTTTACAAATAGATCACTCAATTTACATGAAAAAAATGTTAATTTTTCAATAATAAAGAAAATTTAAAAAAAACCTTGTAGCAGCGATTTCCGAAGTATTTTTCATATTTTTCATTAATTATACTTATTTTCTTTATAAAAGAAATTAAATACTTAAATTGTTAAACGTATATAATCTGATTTAATTGTTTACTAAACATCGGTTAAGTTAGGTTATATGACAATTTGACCCGATTGTGTTAGTTTCAATTTTTACCAATGAATGCGTCGAAACGACTGCAACAAGTGGTAGGGATGCAAGTCGCGCTCAGTAGCACTACTTGTGAATTGTTTTGTTATTTCGTGGAACATTTATAGCATGTTCGCACAACACCGGTTAATAACCACTGGTATAGATTATAAGATAGGTAGGTAATTTATATAAATAATAATTATATTATAGCAAATTGAATGCCCTATGAAAAAGATTCTATAAAATTTTCACGTGACTTGTGTCGTTATTGAGATATCTAGAAAAAATAAATATTCTGGAATGTCACCCCTCCCCCTTACACACGATTTTTATAATTTTGCAATAGGACCGTCCTCAAGCCAGACCCAACCATCCAACCAAGTTTCATTTATCAGTTCAGTGGTTCATGAGTTATGTGTGTGACAAGGTTTCAGAGGACGGACACACAGACAGACTGACACGGAACGAAAAGTGTTTGTCTTGACCTGTAATGGAAATATCAATTTAAAATTTTGAAATCGGAGAACAATTTTTTTGTCTCATTTTTAAACAATCACAGAGCTTCTCGTATCTTCGATATTGCGAGGAAGCAAAAATATTATTACATGTAAATTTAAATAAGTTTTAAGAAACTTTCAATACGTCAAAATAAAGAACTATTTACCGTAAGAATATAATAAATAAATTTCTAACTTGTTATAAGTTCCACAGTTACCTAGATGGAATTATTCGTGAAAATGGAAAATCTTTAGAAAGAGATAGAATAATGTGTGTTTGAGACTTTCACCACTAGGTGGTAGTTTACAAAAATGTATACGAGATGACTGGCATAAGAAGGGCTGAAATAATACAACATCTATTTAAGATTTCTACCACCAGATGGTAGTTTTTAAAATTGTAAAACGGAATTGGAAAACAAATGTTTACTAGAGTTTTTTACCGCTAGATGGTTGGCATAAAAAGGACTGAAATCATAGACATAGAGCATAAGACATCTGACTCGAAAATAGACCCGTGTAAAAAAAAAGAGATAAAATACGATTTGGGATATACTTGTCCTTATTTAAACAGGATTAACTATTTCATTCTTCTTAGAAAAGAGATAGATATATTCCAAACGCCATCGCATGTATTAGCTGAAATAATATAACATCTATTTAATATTTTCAGCGCTAGGTGATAGTTTTGATAACAGGAATTGATTTAACTGGAGGGAAGAAATAACAAAACTAAAGTGATATTTCCACCGGTAGATGGCAGTTATATGTGAAAAATTATATAACAGGATAAAGATGAAATAACGAATGTGTTTTAGGTTTCAACCGCTAGAGGGCTGGCAGATACAGTTCATGAAAGGGAAAAGATTTTCACCGTTAGAGGGCAGTTTGAGAACGGAAAATTCTGAATGTAATAAATGAGATAACGAGTATTTTATTATAGATTATATATAAATTAAGAGAATAACATTTCTTTTAATTTATGGTTGTTCGATTACTTCTAGATACTGAATAATAATAGTGATTGCATAATCCAATAAGTTTGTAAACTTGTTTGTTTTTTAAGGCTTATCTCTGAAAATACTGAACCGATTTATATATAACATTCACTAACGCTTTCCTTAAAGCGTTTTTTTTTCCACATACCGTTCTTGGTGACATGTGTCGATCAAATGCAGCAGGCATTGAACACTCATTGTGGTATTTAGCTTGATATTGGGCCGTTAAACCAGGAAATCAAAAATATTGGTACTCATGCGAATGTAGTTGACAGATAGACAAATTTACTGTCATCTGCTTTAAGTTTCGCGAATAGGAAAAACGCTCTAATGATCTCCAAAGTAACATAGAATAAATGATATGATGCTATCATTAAATAGAGTGTCTAGAGAGCCCTATTACCCTAAAACAAAATAAAAATATGTCACTGGTTGGAGAAAATTTGAACAACACTCGGTACAACAGATGACTTTAATATAAAGGTTAATGAAAAACAGCTTTGTATTTTATAGTTTTATATATTTATTTATTATAAACATTTATAGATGTTGCACATCGATGATTTACAATAAATCAATTTGTTTCTATTCATGAAAAATTAAATATTATTGGCATTAATACCTAAGACGATTGTCTTTCATCGAAAGCAAGATAGAAAGTGTATTTATATAAAATCATAAATATTTAACAATATCAACAACCTAGGAAGACATTAACAATAAATACATTTTTTATAATAAATAACATTTAACAAATATATATGTACATATAGACGCTACATGATACAGAAAAATATACAAAATTTTTGTACATACATTTCTTTTACAATACATATTGCATTTCAATATATGTATATGTGATTACTTTATATTTATACATTTCCTTGGGTTCTAGTCAGTAGCGTAGCTATAAATTTAGGGCCTATAGCAAATTTTTTAAGGACCTTCTAAAAAATACAAAACTCAGAGAATGTGATTAAAAAAAGGTTACTGAATATCTGTCACAGGGTCCCTAGTTTTTGCTGGTTCAGCCACTCTGTAGTTACGCAACTGGTTCTAGTTACATTTAAATATCATTGTTTGGTATTTGTGCTATGTGTTATTCTATTAATTTTATTTATAATATTTCCAATAAAAAAAAAAAAAATGAAAAATAACATATACATTTATTAATTGTTTTCAACGTAAAGAAAAATAGGTATTTTTTCAAAATTTGTAAACTAGATATAATCGATATTTAAACAAACATATTTTGTATATTATTGCTTATCCTTTGGACATGCTTATGGTGTATTTTTAATATATTATGTATAAACGATCTGTTCAGTTATCAAAGTGAACAATTTAAAAAATATTATATTGATATAATTTTTTTTAAATGTATCAAAATAAAAAAATGGAAATGTTTAACTAGCTACACTTTGGCATCTGAAAAAAACTTTTCTTTGCAAATGATGGTATGATTTAACTGTTACACAATAATAAAATGAAAATGTAACAAAATACTTTAAATATACTGTTAAAATTAAGATGCTGTTATGAAAATGATGTATCAAAGCATATTTTTGTAGAAAAATACTTCAAAGCTTTATTGATATATATATTTTTTATATAAGCGTACGGTGAAATCCATTTAATACATTTATTATATATTAGGTATATTTGAGCTTTTATTATATTATACTCGTATTAAATATTTATATTTATTTAAATACATGATCACAATAATTGTAATGCATTTACATAAATAATATGTTAATCCTTCCATACATGTACAATTCTAAATAAGCAACTAGGCAAAAGACAAATTATATTAAATATGAACTAATATCTTCACCTAATTATTAAGTAAATTCACAGTGCTTTTTCGTATTAAATTAACCAAAGGTTGTTAATCATTGAACAATTTAAATATTATTTATTAATTGGTTAACAATTTCATTTTTATATAATTTTACTAATAAAGATTAATTCGAAATTTTTCTTAAGACGCACCTGATTATTTTTTCGTATATTTCTAATTTTTTGACAATTTCAATCTAAATCTAAAATGCAAACGTCAAAATGGCATTTAATATGTCAGAGTAAACATCAATTTAAAAAAAATAACAATTTTTTAAAGCAAATTGAGATAAATCTTTGTAAGGGAATATTTTACAACAGACGTTGTAGACCTATATTATAGGAAATTGAATGCTCTACAAGAAATTCAAATGTGGTCCTTTATAAGAGCACCTTTCAATAAATGTATTAAAGTTAAACTACCAACAACAGTACTAAATATAATGCACAGCTCTGACGGTTACTAAAATATTGAAGAGAGGAAATGGATGCTATTAAAAATACATTTTTTGATGAATATTTGATTTCATGAATGTGCATTAACAATACAATTAAATCGTAAAATGAATGGCCGTATACATAAAAAGTTCCAGAAATTACATATTTACTAACAGAACACTATTTTTGGCACCATAAGACTTTTCCATTTTAGTTTTCAATTTTTTTTTAGTTCAAGGAATTGGACCAAGATAAGGTACTGGCAACAGTCTGGCCCATTTAAGAGCAAAGTATACCTTTTTTAGAATTGAAGTACCTCTAGTTTATTTTTTAAATTATAGCCTTTTATTTTGTTTGTGTATTATCTCCAGAAATGGACAAATTAAAAATGGGCACACAGTGATAAACACTTGCTTATGATTACAAAATGATAAGTACTACGACACAAAATTTATAAAATAAAGAATCGTAAAATTTTAATCAATGTAAAGCAGATGCTATGATAATATAATAATTAATAAATAATTAGTTTAAATGTTCACCCATTAGCCGATTGTCATCAAATTAAGCTATTTTAATGTTAATTAAGTGTCTATAGATTATGATTCAGTAATGACAGTAATAAAATATCAACAAATATTTATAAGTTAGTGCATTTAATTAAACAAGTGTTCAACGTTGGGGTATGATCCATGACTGGTGCCAGTACCTTGTATCAATTTAAAATAATTCCACTTGTGGAGGTTTCGCATTTTCCAATTGGAATAAAGTGATTAAAAACTAAAGCAGTAGCTTTTGATATAAACAATGGTGTTGCCGTGAAAGAGAATTTCCCCGATGTCTGATTAATTAGTTGTTTTTCCTTTTCCCAACAGCATTTGTCAGAGTAATCTGTACACAGACGGCTCAATCAGTCGCTACTCAAGGAGAACTTGGTAATTGATATTTTAGTTATTTATCTATAAAACAATTGGACAGTTGTTTAACCTTTTCAACAACGAAAATAATTTTTTCTACAACCGTTTAAAAAAGTAGGCTTTTTCATTGACATTTCAGTGTGTAAAATAGTGCTTTTGCGCTCGCCGTGCGTAAAAGTTACTTTTACCTACAAAGTAATGAATCCAACATTTTTTTTTAATAGAAATAAATATAATAATAATTATTATTGAATTATAATCAAGGGCGTATTAATTTTTAATTAATAGTTTCTTATAAAATTATTTAAAAATATTATGGAAATTGTTAAAGAATTTAAAATTTCAGAAATATACTACAAAAAAATACAATTAGCATTTCTTAATAAAATTTTATAAAAATTCCCTTAATAACCTGTAATAAAGAAAATCATAATAAAATAATTTAATATGTAGCCGAAATCTGAGACCCGAGTAAATTTGAGTATCTAAATATAGCGCGATTAGAGGTTGGGGCTTGAAGCGCCCAGGGGTAATGCCCCCAGTAGAAAATAAATTTTGATGATTTTTTGTTTAAAAAAAAACTATTTTATTTTGTTTTCTAAAAACTATACGATAGTCACATTTTGCGTTTTTATGGTGTTGTCGAATGTAATATTTATAAAAAATATTATTTATTCAAGACACCATAAAACTAATACCATTAAAACTACTATATATTTAATTACGTACAAAAAATTTCAACTTTTAAAACCTCTTTTTACTAATTGCTTTTTAGAAAATAACAAACACATATATTCAGTTAGTTACAGATATTTTTTTACAAACGTACATGCTATGTATATTGTAAATTATTGCTTTATTTTATATCGACATATAGTATTTTATTTATATGCATGTTATAAAAACATTTAGCAACTACAAAATTAAGGATGAACAATATGAAGAATTTATTATATCCCACTTTTCCTTTACATTCAATCAGTCTTTTACCTTAATGAGTATCTCTAATATCGACATTCGTGTTACATATATTAATATATTAGTATTTTTTATATTACAATTATATACAAGTAAAAATAAATAAAAATAAACTAGAATTAATGAATTAAATCGTAATATATATTTTGTAAAATAATATTTATATTCTAATTATTTTATAAATTATATGTAAATAATGACATACAGATTGGTACAAATCTGCTTGAACATATGTTTTTTGTGATAAGGATACAAGTTAAGCGATTTTCTGATCAGCCTTTATTAATCAACATAAAATACAAATTGGTATGACTATGAGTATAAACGGATTTTCGCTGTGGCTTTTGTACTAAAGTGTTTTTTATGTCTTTTTTGTGTGTTATTATATTATTATATTGCATTGGAAAAAATTCTAAATAATTATCACAACTGCAAATTATTTTGACTATGATCTATTATAAAAATATTTAATATTACTTGAAATGAATTATTTTTTATACTTTTTTATTACGCCGTTGTCTGTTAGAGTAAGCGATAGTTATTTTTATTGCAGTAATTCGACTGAAGGTGCTTGAGTGTTGGTATAGGTAATATAAAATGAAAAATATTTTTTTTATTAATATTTTTTGCACCATGTTGCCTAACTAATAATCTATGTATATAATAAAAATGTAACTAATTGTAAGCAGACTCTATCCCCACCCTATTTAAAAAAAGTGTGAGTCGAGCCACACGAAAAATAAGAACCAGTTTACAGCATTTTAAATATTATCAAAAAAGTGGGAGTACAACGTTTTTAACATTTTTACGATTTTTTTTTGAAAATTTGTTAAACGAAAATTCTAATAATAACAAAATGTTAACATATTTAACCCTTAACTGGTTCAATGGGGGTCGGCCGACCCGAACAGTTCATGTTTTAATGTTTTTCTAAAAATTTAAGCATCGTACGCACCACCCTCCCCATTTTAAGTAATCTCATTACGTCGCGACTCATGGCAAGTGTCGAACGTTCGGCACTTTATCAACTTCAGGGGCGGAGGTACGTGCGTGTTAGGAATCGGTCGGCCTCCATGATACCAGTTGATTTTTTTTCAATTGTTGAATAGAGGCATATAATGTAAAAATTAAGTAACATCCGCAATATATGAAAAATTCAGATGTATCATAGGCAATACCTATTAATAAAATAGTTTGAATTTATTTTTTCACTTTATTTTTATTCATATTATTTTAATAAATCTTACAAAGTGGACTTAAACCAACGTTTCATAACACATTTCAGTGAATTAAAAACAATAATAATTTATAAATCTCCCAATTCATTGCAAGTAATACATAACATTTCAATTCCATTCTATATCGATAGATTTTTTCATGCGCTGATATTGTCAAACGATGTTTTTCGATTACAATAAGTACTACATATAGATATATACACAGATCAGTTGTGGTCCATCCAATTAATCATCACAATAGCTATTCTCTAAATGTCAGTACAAACTGATCGTATTTGATGTGTTCAGAAAATATAAACTTTAACATTGATTAGTAATGTCACAAAATAATTACTAATTATTACACTAGGGTCGACAATAATAACACAATATTATTTTATTTATAAAATAATAATACAACCTTTTTGTATATTTAAATAATAACATATTTTAAAATAAGATCACAGAAAATAATATTTTGAGAAATGTATCTTCCAAGTAAACATTATTAACAAAATCTTTTTTCGACAATTTTTTATAAATATAGATAATTCCACAACCTAACAATGTAACTCAATTATTTTAAAGAAGAGCAAATAAACTTATTGTAATAACGTTTAATGTTTCACATCAGCCAGATAGGGGGGGAAGGTATTTCAGAAACTTGATGTGACATTTTCAGGGTGATCTAAATCTTATTTTGGTATTAATCTAACCGGCGTATTGGTCTATACTCATTAAACACTGAGCCACCCCCGCGGAAATGCGGTACGGGCGAAAAAGGGACTAAACTCGATCATTTTGCGCGCTAGCGTAAATTTACAATCAGTATAGTTCGAGACTTTTTTTGGTTTTTGTCTCAAATTATAGATCTACGAAGTACAAGTACAAATCAAAATATTTAACCAGTTTTAGTGAGTGAAAAATTTCATATAATAAAAAAAATAATACTGTTCAGAATGTCGGTTAAAATACGGGTAAAAGCCAGCATGAATTATTAAAGTCGCATAGCGTTGGAAATATCATCTCAGCAGCTATCGGAAAATATATCCTTACCAATAGCTGAGTGGATCAGGACGTATACAGGGTACACAAGCACATTATGAGTCTAAGTTTTATTTAACCCCCACTACACGTATTCACGTCAATCTCTCGACTATGCGTCCCGACACAGGAACTCCCATTTTTTTCTTCTGTTTTCGAATAAATCTTTTTATTTCAACAATATTATATACATGAAGTCGATGTAAACAATTGAATATATTCTATGAGATTAAAATCATACTCTTTCAGATATTTTTGGCTATAATTTAAGTTGTAGATAGTAGATAGACAATATAGATTTCTGTAAGATAGCCGATAAAAAAGGTTTTTAGTTTCACATTTGGACGCTAGATATCTACATCAAAAAAGAATAATCTTCAAATGTCACACACCCATTTTTTTATTTAACAAAGTAGCATATATGTCCTTCATAAGGATGCAATCTAACTCCCTGCCAAACTTCATCAAAATAGGTTCAGTGGTTTAGATTTGAAAAGATAACAAACAGACAGACAGACACACTTTCACATTTAAAATATTAGTATGGATTTAAATAAATAGTAGTCATTTTAAGGTAAATATTAAAATAAAATATAAGAAAATATTTCTTTGTTGTAACGATACAAGATAAATAACACTTCCAGACTGTTTACAGAAGTTTGAAATAATATAGTCTCTACCTAAAAAACATTCTTGTTTCGTTGATATTAATTTTTAGAACTGGGAAAGTTAACTAATGGAGTAATAAATTTTCAAGTTTATTTCGCTTTTCCAAATAATAATGTGAAAAACTTGTAAGTTTAAAAGACGAAAACTAATTATTAGTTTTTCATTGAAACTTATTGCAAGTAAATATTAATTTTCAATTAAAAAATATTTTTGGCATTCAAATTGTTCCTTAATTCCTTTGAACAGAAAAACTTCATTTTATGATAAAAACGATTACAAATTAATACTTGAAAATAAAACTACGGAAATGCCTTTTTAGAACGAATTTTATTGTAATATTTGATACAATCTAAATTTAATATTCATGTTATATTTATTTAATTTAACGGAAAAACGATATTTGATTTATATTCACACGAATTGTTTTGACATTTATAACGCGAAATGAAATCTATAAATAACTAGTTTTAAAAATAGAATTTTACTGAAACATGCTGTTTTCTTGTTAAAATTATTGAAATTTATTTCACCTTTCTGGCTGTAAACTGCGTTTTTTTTAGAAATAAATTCGACCAACATTTCGTCACTTATTACAGTGATATTTTCATTTATGAAAAACTAGTTGTGCTCGCGGCATCGTTCGCGTGGACTACAGAATAATTATTTAAGATTTTTGAAAAATATAGTTGAATTAAGTAAAAACACGATTAGTTATTATTTATTATTAAAATTATTATTTATTATTTAGAACCTAATAAAAACGAATCACAACAAAAACTACACACAATTTTTGTTTTGTATTGAAAACGATATTAATCCTGCCCCACGTATTTAAAGTTATTTGCCAAACTAAAAGACCAAATTGGATGCTGTAAAGGGTAAACTAAATCTACATTAATAAGGATTAATGTTTTGCAGCTCATAAGTCCACGTAAACAGAACCCAAACATTTTTAATTTTCTTTGTTACATAAAAGCAGTTGTTGTGGCTTAAATATAAAAGTTAGATATATGGTGTCGCGGACTTTATCTTAGATCATTTTACTGTACACAATTCTTTACTATATTATATTGTTCAATATGTATGTAACTGTTAAGGCAGAAGAGCGCATTTTTATCTAATATTTTTTGTTTGTTTATTTTTTTCCTTTGTTGGGTACTTATATAAAATACACAAACATATATCTTGCTCATTTGTCATAGGGTTATCTTTTTAACTTCAAATAAACCATAGAATCGCCCTCTTGAGTATGGCTGGGTACTTAAGGAACAGCCTGTATCTAATCAAATCTACCATTAAGTTAGACAGTTAAAAATCGAATAAAAAATGTTATCTGAATCCGTTGATCCGTTTTCGAATTAACATCAGACAAAAAACTCATATATTGAGTAGACGCATACAGATATCACCCTCAAATTTTAATATGGTTTGGGGGGGGGGGGGGGGGTCAAAATGTAGACGTATAGTAATAATAATGATCTGGAAAGTTTTTTTGTTGGTTAGTGAAGGGTAAAGTGAATTTGAAATATATTAATGGTATAAATTGCATGGTTGAAAAATTCATAACTATCTGCCAATTCGTGAAATATTTCAACGAATAAAATGGAATGAATCAAGTATGCGATGATTTATAACAGTGACTATGTAGAAGGCAGGCGGGACAAAAATGAACATTGGAGCGAAACGAACGCCGATTTTTAAGACGAATAAGTCTTAGAAATCGTTTATTAAAGACGCTAGAAATTAGTAAAGGATTAGAAAAGAACAGGAAGTCGACTTCGGGTAAGAAAATCCGCTTAAATATCCTTCAAGTTAATAGATTTTAAGTGGAGCTTTTATTTCTGCGATGGGTAAATTTTTATATAGTGATAATAGAAGTTAATTATTATAACTGCGACTAGAAAAACTTTTTTTTCATTTACTAAATGAAGTAGGGGAGATGTACAATTGAAATTTATGTAAATTTTTGAAATCAAATGTGAGTAATTTTCATATAGGTACTACACATCCTTTATATACAATATAAAGCTTTACGTCTCTCTGTCTGTCTGGCTGCCTGTTAGTGCGCTTATAACTCAAGAACCACTTATCTGATTTACGTGTTTTTTTTTTATTTATAGATATGTTTTCTGACCAGATTATAGGATACATTTTGTTAAATTAGGCAACAAATGGAATAAGCAGTGACTATGATAGTAAATCAAGTTGGAAAAAAGTTTGCCGCCAGTATATTGAACAATATAATGCAGTAAAGAATTGTGTACAATACAAAGACCATATATTAACATCTAGCTTTTATATTTAAGCCACAATGACTGCTTTTATGTTTGGGTTCTGTTAACGCGGAGTTATGAGCTGCAAAACATTAATCCTTATCGAAATAAATGATTGCATCGTCATAAGTACTTAATGTAACAAACAAAAAAACAACCATAGGAGCCGTGATATTAACGGTTTAGTATAATGAATAAAAAGCAAAACAAAATAAAAATATAATATAATAACCCCCTGTTACGTATAGAGGCTTGTAGCTAATTTCATTCGATAAGAGGGTGATACCACGGTGGTGAGGGTTTCTAAATCCACGCGAGCGAAGCCGCGGGTGTTAACTTGTTATTTATAACCACATATCAAAACCCACTTTAAATTATCACATCTAAGGTTATGGTTATATTTAATACCAAACCATTACTGTTTAATGTGTAAATATTGTTTCCATTTTCCAACACAGTCCGCCATTTGCATAGGCTAACCAAACTTCAAAGTAATAATAATCCTACATAAAGATATGCATTTGAATAAATAATAAACTACTAGTAGGTATACAGAATGTCCCGTAAACATACCGATAAACTTTCAGGAGTTGCCGAGGACATTAAAACAATTGCTTTTTGTCAGTTAGCAAAAGAAAGAACTTCGCACAAAAAGAATGGATTTTTCCTTTTGGTAGAAATTTTTTGTAACTTGAGAAAATGATAGTTCAAAGTATGCTGATCAAAAGTTGTAGAATGTGCAACCTACGAAAATTCATAATTTCTGCTCCAGGGGGCACACAAATATTCTATGTTTATATATTTTTTTATGTTTATCTCATAAACGAACAAATTTTAGACAATTTTACTACAATCGAAAAGTTTATTATTTTATTTTAATTAGTCAGACAATGCAAAACAAATATTTCGAAAAATTTTTATAATATTTATTAACTTTATTAAAAACTACTGAACCAAAAAAACAAAAAATGTCACTAAAAATTCTAATTAAATAATATAATTCCTCGACTAATTCGAAGCGCTTTTTATTCTTTGCAATTTTTTTAAAAAGTTGATCTTTTATTAAACATAAATAAAATATTTGTTCAAATTCATTGCATTTGTGTAGGGTATTTCTTTTGCTCTACTGTTAAAACGGCAAGTTTGCTGACTTGGATTTATTGACAAAAAGCGATTGTTTAAATGTCCTTAACAACTCTTGAAAGTTTATTGGTATGTTTACGGGACACCTTCTATATGTATATTGTCCAATTCGGCCACAATTCTAAAGGACATTTGTGACATTAAACTATATCACATTCAAAACACGATTGCACGAAGACTGAATGAAATTATATAATTATATATACAAATATTTTTGTGTGAAGTATTATAACATCAAGTAATATTCATTATGCATATATTGTGTAATTTAAATAACATAAATCTTGATATATTTACATGTTATGACTTTTGTATAAGTATTATGTTTGTAGCTATTGATTTTATTAATGACAATAGTATTTTATATTATCAATGGGAAAATCGTTAGTGAAAAAACTTTTTAGTACGTTCGCCGCCATATAAGAATGTTTAAGGCCGCTACTACACTATCAAAGAAATATGATTAAATTTCTTTAATCAATGAAATATTATAGTGAAATTAGTGAACTTTTATAATATTAACCTTCACAATATTTTTATGATCATTGTTAATGACAGTCTCTTATATTCGATCAAAAAATTTGCAAAAATGAATTTATTTGGTTTTATTCTGTTGCTCCTCATTTGCAATAATAACTGTATATTGAATAACTCTTTATGGTTATTAAAAGTTTCGCAGAATCTTTAATAACTTAATTTCAAGTTTCCACCATTCATTAAATATAAAATATTTACTCTCAAATCAATATCCACCCTCGGCTTTTAATTCTGTAAATTCATTATTCGAGTAGGAATTATCAGGAGTTACATAAAGTTTAAAAACACGTGTATTGATTTAAATATTTTCTTGACAATAGAAAAACTACTCTCAGAAGAATTTGTGATATATAAGGTACTGGTACCAGGCGGAAAAATAGGTGAATTTTGGGAATTATTGTTTCAAAAACTATTTGTTCAATTTCATCCAGGCTTATTTTATTCTAAAGTATATATAATGAGGTTTTTTTGGTCAAATCAAATAAAGGATGTTTGTAGATTAGACTTCTCTCTTAAATACTTTACGACCATTTTTGATCGAGTTATTTGTGTCCAAACATTTTTTGTTGCTTTCTCATCGTTCTGTATTGAAATTACAAAAAGTTCATTTTTATAATTGCACGTCGCTTCAAACCCGCTCTAAAAAACAGGATCAACTTTTTTTTGTGGGGGGGGGGGTAAAAAGTAGTCATTGCCCCCCTCCCTGGCTTTGGGGGCAGTAATCAAATATCAACAAATATTTCTAATTCAGTACATTTAATTAAAAAATATTTAATGCTTGGATATTGTTCAAGACTGGTGCCAGTAACTTATATTTAACGATATATTATTATTGATTTATGTGAGATATCAATTTGATTGGTTAATCTCAGGTGGTGTCGCTGTAAACCAAAGATATGGTCTTATAACTGATATTAATTAATCTACGTCAGGATTAGCTAATTGTACGATCATTAAATTACTTTATGGATGTCAATTACAACATATCAAATTATATCTGTATAACGGTATCGAGTTCAAAGGATTTAACCTTTAGATCTCACTTTAGTCCAGAATATTATATAAATAATTTGATGAACACGCGTAGTTTTTGTCGACTTATTTTTCTCTTGGTGTTTAATATAAGTAAGACTGCGAAAAAATGTTTTATTAATTGCTTTTGGTTTCTTAGGATCTTAATAAAATTACATGAAGTAATAAAAAGCATCTACCACGTAAATGCACAGTGCTTATACGTGCTTAATTCATCAAAGGTAGTACATTAATTATTGAATAATTTTAATAAACACCGGTAAATTATTCTCATGAACTGCTAACCTTTTAATTTTTATATAATTTTATAAAAAAATATTTATATAGATAATTTTTAATACGCGCTGCAATATTTTTTCGTATATTTTTTAATTTTTGACAATTTCAATCTAAATCTAAATTTTTCAGCTATGCAAACGTCAAAATGACATATGTAATAAGTAGGTAAATACTTAGCAATAAAAAAAATGACGATTGAATTATTGAATTCAAATAATTTTAGATCATGTTCTTTTTATTATACATAATATGAACATCAAAGCAAATATTTGCATGTACCTGAAATAACTTTTCCCAACTATGCTAATAAATTTTGACACAACTTACAAATAAATATATGACATGTTCTGCAAACGTACAAAAGTGTTTATAAAAACATCTGTCAAGTAAATTCACAGTGTTTCTTCGTGCTAAATTCACCAAGGGTGGTTATTTGTTGTAATTTTTATAGAAAACTGAATGCTCTACAAAAAAAGATTCTATTCTGTATTCTTTGACATGGGACCATCTATTAGCCAGACCCAACTAAGTTTCATTAATATCGGTTCAGTGCTCTCTAAATCTGAATTAGTGAGAAATCACTAATTTATAGTGAATATTCACTAATTACTACTAATTCAGTTTTAAATAGTGGTTTATGAATTATGCATGTGACAAGGATTCAGAAGACAGACATACATACACGGAACGTAAAGTGTTTGTCTTGACCTGAAACGGAAAGATCAAGTGGAAATTTTTATATCGAAAAACAAAATTATCACATAACTTCCCCTATTCTTCGGATATAGCGAAGAAGAAATAATAATACGCAGAATGTTAAAATACACGCCATATAAAATATATTACCTCCTTGTTACTAATCTGATCATTTCACTCAAACTCGGAAGAAGATGAGCATCTTATATATTATGTACTAAATTTTATATTAAACGAGGAAAAAATATCACAAAAACATCTGTTGCAACAAGTACAATATAGTGGGGATAAAACTTTATATATTACGTCAAACAAGTTTAGTACAGTTATAAACATAACAAATGATCCGAGGTCCTATTTTTTATTAATAATTTCTTAATTGCAGTTACTTTTATAACAAAAAACATTCTGTTTTGAAAAAAATACGATTAAAATTATAATTTAATTTTTAGGACTCAACATATAGGGGAAAGTATGGTATATTGGACCATACGGTAAATTGGACCACCCTTATATCTCGAAAAGTAGTTTTCTGATTTCTTAAATGACAACACCGTGCGATAGGCGCCTAACTTCATTGCATATCGGCTATATCGTTTTCCTTGACAAGTTGAATGTTATTGTTTTGTTTCCGCAAATGTAAATAAGTGATTATTGATGTAATTTTAAATGATTCGTGCTAAGGGTGTAGTTAGTACAAAGGTAAGCATACATCGTTTTTAATTTTGAGTTTGCAGCAGCAATTTATCAACAATTTACTGTCATGGATTGATTGGCGGCTATTTCGACCTTCAGGTTCCCTGGTCCGGTAACCGCGTCAGGGAACCTGATACGGTAGCCGGACGTGTGCGGCCACCCTAAATCAATAAATTAAGAAAGTTTTTTAATAATCGCTTTTGAGTAGATCAATTACATATTGAATGGTAAATATTCTTCGTGAATTTTTAAGTCAAGCCAACATAAATAATGTAAATGTTTTTAAATTATGGAAATAAGGTTTTGATATACATATACTCGTATATAAATTAGGTAAATAATGAATGTATTGTATTAGAGGCTAACTATGAAGCGCTTATGTTTCCCTAATAATAATAACAATAATAATAATGTTATAAATATTTACATTAGTTTAATGATTATATGTTTATTTACACGTTTATAATGTACATTATGATACAGTATAAAAATAATGTATATATACATGAATATTGTTGAGATAACGACATCGTTTTCACATTTTGTTTTTCCTTAATAGCCTGACGATGATTCTGTGAATCGAAAGCTTGCGAATAATTATTCTTTATTAATTTTTTGACGTTTTGACAAAGTGCTTCTTTTCGAGAGGAAAATTGTAAAGTTATATAGTTCTTGTAGGATATATTGTCTTTAAAAGTATTTCAAATTGATTTACAGAGAAACGTTTATTTGTAACTATTATCTCTCATATTTATACCAAATTCAATTGAAGTTTAAAGAATATTTACATATTATAAATTTTCAACTGACGCCTCTGGGAAAATATGCATGGAAATGACGAAAATGACAATGACATCAAATTTTGGTAACAGTTTCATATACGGACTAGCATTGGCTGTTATGGATCCATAGTCTTTCTTAATCTTAGAACTAAACCAACAAATTATTGTGATTTGATTTCGAAATAGACACCGGCAAAGTTGCCAGTGAGGAATTTACAATATTCTATAAATATGTGTATAAAAAACATTATTTTTTAACCTAAGTTCTTTTTGTGTCAGTTGGTTCAATCTCTGTTATATGCACAAAGTAATTTTGTTCTATAAAAGGTTAAAGTCTTTTATGTAAAGAATGACCTTCGAATTTAAAATCTTCTTTTACACTTTCTTTATAGATGTTAGATCGTATCAAAAGCATGGCTTAACGAGGTATTTTTTCTTTGACTATTTTCTATGTGAAGGTTACTTCTTTTTGTCTTTTAGAATTCTCTTCAGAAAAAATACGATTCTTATCACAAGGATTGCGATCATTATCAGCCGCTATGAAGCAGATTTTCTAGAAGTATTTTGTTAGAATGTTTTCTAGATTATGATAAAATGAAAACTACATAAATGACAGACATACCATAAAATAGAAATGTATTATTTAAAGCTATATGATTTATGGAATATATGTTTTATATGTTTTTTTACAAGAAAATACACGAAATTTTGATCAAATGCATGTATTTTAACCGTTATCTATAGGACGAACAATATTTAACCAACAACAAAATATATCTGTATTGTTTCAAGTATTTATAATACTAATAAATAATGGTTTTATTTATTCACAAAAATACTTCAAATTCTAATTTTGTATTATATTATAAAACAAAATTATCAATTAAAATGAGTAGTTAAGTCAAATAAATAGAACAATATTTTAAAGAAAACAACAGGAAATTAAAACCAACTTCAGTCATTATGAAACACCTGATAATTAAAATAAACATTATAAAAACTTAATTTGTTCATATGTGGCCGCACATAAAAGCGTCTATACAATACCTACTAGAAAATAGCTTATTGGATCTTGGCTTCTGGGTTATCGGTAAACCGACGCGGCTTACACCCAGAAGCCAAGATCTATATCAAGATCACCGCGGAAGCATAAAGACTTGTAAAATAGCTTATTATTTAAAAAAAATCAAAATTAACATTGAACCAAACAAAAGAAATATAAATTCTTGAAACTAGAAAGTACACATTGCATAGGAATAGGTAGATAAAGTGAGATTAGGCTGTAGCTTTACAGTTCCTTTGGTGTAACATAATATTTCAATACATCCGCAAGCGTCAAAAGCAGACCTCAAGAAAGAACAATCCAATTTGTATGTCCTTTAGGATTCTCTATTACACAATCACTTTTGGTGATCTTTACTCTGTGAGAGGAACGTTATTCCTCTGGGAACATCATTACTATTTGACTTTATATGAAGAAAAGTCTGCATACGTACAAAAGTCTTTAAACTTTATTAAAACTTATGTTGAACTAGCGATGTCTCTATTCAAAATTAGTTACATACATAATACATATACTGGGTGTTCCAGACTACCTTTTCACTATGTTTTACGCCCAAACTATTGAAGATATAGTTTTATGATAAAAAAATTAACTGTATATATAAACCCTAAAGATTTTCAGGAAAATATATTCAACCCCCTAAAACCTTCCTTTGGGGGGTAGTTTGAGGGGTATGCCTGTTTCTCAGCAAAATCACATATGTACATAATTTTAAAGATCATAAAAAAGTAAGAAACTTTTGTAAAAAATTTTTTTTACATTCAATTGTTTAGAAAATATGGCGACTTGTACCCAAATGTTAGTGTTTTCTAAAAGTGCTCTAGTTTTGTTAAATGTTAATGATTTTTTTTTAAAGTAGAAATAATATAATAAACGTATTCCTATGTCCCCTATAAAAAAATCGTCGCGAAAGGGTTAAATACATATATGTATAATTTGTATTATTCATACGACAAAACCAACAGGAACCTGTACTGTACGTAATTTTCTGGCTAGACTGTGAAACATTTCATGCTGAGGTACACATTTGTGATGTTTTCTTTAGAGATGTCGATATAAATTAGGCGGACAATTTGTGCTCGTTAGCTAAATGTTTGTTTGTCGACTTGTCAACATTCTACCCAAAGATTGTTCTAACACATTAAATAATCAATGGAATTAGATTTATTTGAAAAGGGTTGTGTGAGCCATTGTCTTACTTACTTGGAGAATACATTTATCAGATTGTATGTACATAATTAGTATCTATTTTATATGTTTAATAATGTCTTTTGTTTAGAAATGAATATAAAATTATTTTTATATTATCACAACATTTTTTTTAATACATGAAGGTATGATATGATGTTTGGACTTAGTTATGCAGAAAATAATTCGTTGAAGGTAGTATTGCGGTGTGGCGATTTAAAATTTAGATTTTTTTTTGCATATTTTGAAAGTAAAATATATTGAGAGTATACAGTGAAAATTGTAGATCGAAATTTAAAGTATTTACGAAGTTATAGCGCATAGAAAAGTTAATGTAGTGTATCTGTTACTAAATCTTTAAATGCGTTTTTCACGAAACCACTTTTTTTGGTTGGTGGGAAGCAGAAACAAAATTCCAATCAACTGATCGGGTTAATTTTAACAAGTTGTTCTACACATTAATAGTTATCGAATTATCTAAAATGGTTTATTTTTATAAATCATTTCTTATGTTTATTCTCGATTTTTAACAAAAAAAAATACGATTTTTACAAATTTTTTTTACACGTCTACCATTTTGTTTTATATTAATATAAATATTTGATTCTAGATAATACGATAAAGACAAGTCTATAAAATGAAAATATATTTGATTTTTTGATGTTCTACCCACCTTTTTTCGAGGAGTCCGCTTTGACCCCAAAAAACACAAATTATAATAAAATTTACATAAAAGCTTAAAATTTTAGGCGTCACACCGCAATAGTGCCTTAATTACAGTTAAAAATACTTTATTTGCATGTTATATTTTGACTAAATTATATTTGTTTATCTATAAATGCTTAAAATCATTATATATATATGAACTATGTTCTTAATGTGTGATCACATTACTGATATAATTTGAATGTTGAAATTTAAACTTTAGAATAATTAAATTGTTTCTTCCTGTATAACTACGTCGGTTTTAATAATTTCAAGAAATAATTATTTTATCTTAAAAGCGTTTGCCTTCTAATAAATTTAGAATGAAGAACAAATAAGACAATCAAGTTAAAATGGAATTTATTTTGATTTTCGTTTTAATTTATACAAAGAAATAAACCTTTAATTTTAACGAAACCTTGAGAAAATGTCACAAAACAAAGTTCGATTTTAAAAAGAAAAGAAATTTTAAATTATAATAAATTAACGTATACCACATTTAAAATAAATGTATTTTTTCGAATATTGTTTTTTGATTTTAGAGCCTAAATATCACTTGGCACAACAACCATTACATTTGATTTATTCTCATCGTTTTTGATGTACACATACCTATACATTAAGTATTATGATATATAGTAGAGAATCCGATATAGCTTACCAGTGATTCCCAACCTGTCGATCACAAACTCCTCTTAAATGTATTATAACCAGAGCCGTAAAGAGAACGTTTTGCTTTTTTAGGACAAAAAATATTTTTCAGTCATATATTTTTTATATTTATTTTTATGCGGATAGAAAATATGAATTCGATGCAATCTGGAAATTCAGCATTTTGTATAAAGTATCAGGTTAAAAAGAATAACCAACTGACACATATTTTGATGAATGAACTGAACATATTTTATTAGAATCTATGGATTATTTTCAAACATTTTTTAATTAATACATAGTTATGGTTTTATGAAACCTTTTACTAACTGACAATTTTGATTATTTAAAAAGGAATATTTTCTCTTTAAAATAAAAAAATGAATCTGTCATTTTGAAAAGGAATATATAAATTAATTTAAATTAATTTAATTCTTATTGGATTGAAAAGTTTAACTAAAAACGAGCATCCTACTTAAGTTTCGAACTGAAACAATATGTCTTACTTTTTATTACATTATTTCATGACGTCATAACTATGTATCATGAAGAAAATAAAAAAACAAAAGATTGCCTAAAATAATGCACCTGAATTTCCTATTGCATTTGCATTCATATTTTTTTCAGATAAAGATGTAAGTAGCCAATTTATTCAGTTTGTTAGTAGCCGACGAATTACTTGCTGCAATCGAACTAGCAATGCAATTGCGTTGAGTACTTGTCGCTTGCTTTACCCCAGCGAAAACTGAACTATAGTCCTTATCATTAAAGATAACCAGTTTGGTAATGTAATTACAACACTTTGACCGGCCATCTTTCATGATACAAACTATACTTTTTTAGCAACTAACTCAATTGAATTGCTCTGTATGTAATCAAGTGCAGCAAGGAATCGGTTCGTGTAGCTAAAATGAAACGTTTTTACTGAGCGAGCGGACGAGTTGACTAGCTAAATGTATTAATTAACCCTGTACAACTTTTTGGTATCAACTCAACCTCCCCGTTCCAAACATTTATTTAACCTCCCATTAGCACGGCTCTGATAATAATATACATGAAATTCTTCGATATAATTTTGCTAACTAGTTCTGTAAAAGGTTGGGATCCGATGAGCTAGACAAATCGTGCAGGGCTTGGCGTAGCCTTCCAGCATGCGAAGCAACATGGCACGACGCTTAGCAGTGTGTCTTTGAACGCGTCCCTGAAGTCGCGGTTGAAGTATGCGTAGATGAGCGGATTCAGTGCCGAGTTGAAGTATCCCACCCAGAACAAGATGCTGATCAAGATGTCAGGTGTCTTACAGCTATCGCAGATATTTGTCGTCACGTACCTGAAGTAAAAAGAAATATATTTAACTTCTATCACTACATTAACATACAAAAAAGTCATAAATACATATTATTAGGTCGTCAAATATGAAATTTGTAGAACAAAAAACCAAGTTTGTTAATGCTTTATACATACAAGGAATAGTTTTATTCATCAAAATAGATAAGCAACAAGGGTGTGAGCACAGCAGCCAATCAGCGACGAGTATTCCAAGTGGGCGTGGCTAAAAATGGTTTTGGACGAATGAGCGATGAGTGGGGTGTTTCTATCGAATGAGAGAGGAGTGTGTGATTGTCCAATGGCGTATGCATCCATATGGTCAATATACTTTTGCCATTTCTGCAGTAGCTTGTTCAGTCCGGTGGTATAAAAGCCTGGTAATCGAGAGTCAATGAAATTTTGGGAGGCCTGTTTAATAGAATTATCGAAATTAATTTTTTTTCCTATTAAAAAGTTATCCAAATTCTGAAAGAATAAGTTGTCACTGGAGGCAAGGTATGGTGAGTATAGTGGAACCGGAATAAAATCGTAAATTCCGGCCGGACCGGAATTTCGGTACACCCCTAAACCTAATAGACATTTATTTTTTGTAGTTGCCTTGACAGCTATTGATGGGGTGAAAACCACACTCAAAATTTGAATTTTAAATACTCATTTATATGTCACTAATTCATGTTGCCTTGTGCAATGAAGAAAAATTAAAACAATATATTTATTACTTGAAAAGTGAAAATAATGATAATAACATTTCTGAATTTTATGAACTGAAAAATAAAAAAACTTTATAAAGTCATTTAACAATAAGAAGGATTGAAAGTTTAAATATGAACATAAAACACATTTTTTAATTAATCTTTTGCGTAAAAATGTTTTGTAAAGTTGTAAAATTTATTGGAACTTTATGTTTCAAAGTCCATAAAAGTATCTGAACTTTGTATTGTTTTATGAAAAATCCTTTCTTGTATTTTCACTTTTATCTTAAACTGTTTTTTCCAGTCTTAACGTTTTAATGACAGTAATATAATCTTTAATATTATAATTTTGAGGCATTAGCATAAACAGATTTGGAAAAAATTATTTTATCAAATTTTTAATGATATAGATAACAAAATTGGAGTTTACTTTAACTATATAATACTAGCTAATTTAATCCGGTGTTACCTGGGGATATAAATTTAATTTGTATTAATCTTTAATAAACCTATTAAACATTGTTTTCACTTATCGCTAACTATTTATTAACTGTAAAATATGCGCCCTCGTTGATAATCAAATCTTATATTGTTTAAGGTTGCTAACCCTGTTCCAGACTCTTGGTTACAGTTTATAGTATATTTGTTATGATTCTTACATCTTTCATTGTCTAATAATATAAAGAATAGCCACAAATTACTGTAGAAGAAAATTTGATCTTCATTTACAACGAGTTGGTAATGATTTTTGTTACTAATATACATAAATTATAATTTAACACTAAAGTAAGGATAAATGATCGAGGCGTGAAAAAGCAGTGTATAGAATAAAGATAATAAGAAAAGACGGTTCGTTGGTTTACTTGATTCAACGAAATTTACAAATCTCATTACCAAGAACGAAATGCAAATTGTTCACAATGTTCGAATACACATGTAGACGTACGCATTGGCGTAGGTATTTAATTTTACTACTGGGAGCGAGACATACAGAGCATGTTATACCTATCTGTCTCGGCAAATTTCAACGCGTTGTACCCATTTCCTATTAGAAATACGGGAAATATTGTTACGTACTTTTTGTGTCAAATGTTTGTTCCAATAACTTATGTTTGTAATTTTTTTATAATCGTTTTTAAATTGTTAGTTCTTGTTTCTGTTAAATAGTTTTAAGTATTAGTTGAATTCCTTTCAAATTATTATTAATTATGGGTGTGTTATTTTATTAAAAATATCATTTGTTACTCTGCTAGTGACGTTTTTTGATTTAATTATACTGCTTTTATTTCTATATGTAACGTTTGTTGTGGTATGTAGTTGCATAATTTTTGTAATAAAATTATCTTTTATACGGTTAGCATTGATTGTTACAATATTACGTATAAGAATGTCCCGTGGCTCCCATGGCAGATATTTTTTTACCCCCATTGAGCATTAGGAGTTACTATATGTGGCCCCACTTGGGTACCAAACCTTCCATTACGTGTTTGGTGAGTTTATAAGGCTCAACTCAGACGAACACAGCACAGCTACTTCCAGCCAATAAAAAGAGGCTCGAAGTGGCTGTGTATAGTGCCCGGGCAATTAAATAACGTACTAATTAACTCACACGAACTACAACCGGACTTTGAGAGACTTTTTAGTAGCTCGAAGTGGCTCTGAGTTGAGCCTATACTCGACTTATTTTTATGACTGCCGAAATACCTTATGCTATTACCTTGTCAATTAGCTTTATTGCAAAATGTTTTAACTGGTGACGTTAATGTGAAATTGTCGGTAATAAACTGACGAAGGATATATTTTAGATTACGTATTAAGTAAAAAAATATCTGCCAAGTAAATGCACAGTGCTTTCTCGTACTAAATTTACCAAAGATAGTTAATTATCGAAGAATTTTTATAAAAAACAATAAAATATTCATATTAACTGCCTGCCATTTGTTAACCATTTAATTTTTATGAAAATGAACAAAATAGTGTGTTGTTTTTTTTTCAAAAAATATTCTGTGTACAAACCACCTTTTATAAACAATAGGTATTATATTTCACAATTTAATTATAAACGTAGATACCTACCTATGTATCTGTATTTACTATATCTGGTCGGTTTGTATATGCAATATACAGAAAAATATACAAACGGCAAAATACAATAAACGTTATAAATGCAATAGCACATCGTTTTCAATTAAATTTATTGACAGAGTGCAAATAGTCATTATTCGTATGCATTTTTAAAGTGTTGTAGGTAATTACAATTTTGGTTAATCAAAATAGGTTCAACATTAATTAAATTTTGTATGATAATGTCATTCGGTCATATTTCAGTGGCTCAATTGTTTTTGACATCCTAATTTTGGTACTATAGTCAGTTTCATTTAAGATTGCGGTGGTAGGCGAGGATTAGACGGTACGATTCACACAGGCACAATTCTCGCACTAGTTTAAAAACTGGCAATATTAGTTTTCTAATATCCTAACGTCAATAATATAATACACATTTGTAGAATAACTAATCTGACAATTCGAATTGAATAGCTTTTGTTTCCAAGGCAACATGAATTAGTATTGCGTCAGTGGAAATTGTGTTATTGTGAATTGGCCTGGCATTTTGCCCAATCAGGAGCGCGTATTATGTTTCCTATGTATGTTAGCTACTGCTGCAATCTTAAATGAAACAGATTATAGATTGATCTAATGGTGGTCAAAGGATTTGTTTTTAATTTTTAAAATTTATTTTCTGTTTAACTACGCCACTGTTGTGACGTACAAAGCTTGAAGGCAACATCTACGATAATTATGTTGTTCTCGGCGCAGATGAACATGCATGTGCTTGCTTTCGATAAAATCCATTTTGTTCGGTTTATCTTCAAAACAGAATAAACAATCCTTCAGCTGTCACCGAATAGTAAACTTGATTTGTCATTCAAATCCTACACAAATAACAGCCAACTCGATGAAAAACTCAGGCGGGCTTTGATCCTTGATTTTAGAATAAACTACCCTAAATTTTATTTTGTTAGAGAAAATTTTGGTCAGGAATAAGAAATATATATTTTTTATATATAATTTTATTATTTGACATTAAATATTATATTCGACTAACGTATTTTTTTCGTGAATAAAATTATAAACTAATATTAGTTTTCTTCAAATCTTCGACTTTGAACTTCAGCTGCGTCGTTTTAATTACTGTTTCGTTTATCTATCCGTCTGTCGGTCTTTACGTTACAGCAAAATATCTTGTAAAGTATATATAAACCAGAAACTTGAAATTTTAACTAAAAATATAGTTACGACCAACAGAAAATGTTTTATTGACGGGTTGAATTTTTGCCACACATCCCTCGGCTCGGCCGTTGTCTTTTGATCGTCAATTGTATATTTTGTTTTCAGTAACTAACTTTTAAATTTAAACAGAACAAAAATTATTTATCCTTTTTGTTCTGATTCGTTTCTGTTAGGTAATTTAGGTGTTGATTAGTTATTATTACAATAATAACTAATTGTGTTTGTACTTAATTCAACTAGGTATATTTTTCAAAAATCCTAAATAATAATTCCGCAATCCACGCGAGCGAAGCCGCGGGCACAGCTAGTTTCTTATAAATATGATAAAAAAGACTTTTGTTTTTATAGTGGAAAGTTCGATGTGTAAATCTTAAATCTATATATCCAACAAATAAAACAACGGAAAATTGAATGTTTATATCTTTTCCTTATCGTTCGTTGAATGTATTATACATCTACATGTAAAGGAGAAAATAGATTTACCTACTATATTTCTAATAATAGAATCCTTCTTGTGTTTCAAATTTTATAATAAATACAATAATGGGAAAAATTTTACTTTCGAAAAAAAACTTTCTGGTTAGTAGAACGTTTCCACCAAAAATCATTTTGGTCCGAATCAGTTCCAGATTTCGGTTATATTTATGCTAATCTGATTAAACTAATGTCTATAGGCAGTGGCGAAGCGTCCATGGAAGCAGGGGAAGCAGTGCTTCCCTTTCTTTATGGGTAAATTAATACAAATCTGAGTTTTCAGTTAATAAATAATTTAAAGATATTATTCGAATATTCAACTTTATGCGCAACCCAAACATTTTAACTAAAAGTCAAAAATAACATTTAATATTAATTAACACGTTCAATTATAAAACTATAATACCTCTACGTCTTATTTTCTTGTATTTTAGTCAATATTTGTATGACGAGTTGAAGTTCACTGCAGGAAATTTCACTAAAAAATTTCGAATTTTTGATTTCGTTAAAAGTATGTTTATTGTATAGAAAATGACGTGAAAAGTTGTTTGTTTCAAACCGCAGGTGTGTATCTCAAACCGTTCTCGAGATATAGCCTCTCAAAGTTTTAGTTTTTTCAAATTTTTAGAGAAAAAAGGCCATAACTTTTGAACGCGTGGTCGGAATTGATTTTAGTTGACGGATTTGGAATCAGCGTGTCAAAATCTATATAATGACATGTATAATACCTTAAAACTCGGAAAAAAAAATTTCGCGAAAAATCGAAAAAATTCAAAGGGGTATACCTTAAAAAAATGTCGATTTTTGACCAAAATTTTTTTGTCGGATTTTAAAGTATTATACATGTCATTATATAGATTTTGACACGCTGATTTCAAATCCGTCAACTAAAATCAATTCCGACCACGCGTTCAAAAGTTATGGCCTTTTTTCTCCAAAAATTTGAAAAAACTAAAACTTCGAGAGGCTACATCTCGAAAACGGTTTGAGATACAGACCTGCGGTTTGAAAATTTCAACTTTTCACGTCGTTTTCTATACAATTAACATACTTTTAACGAAATCAAAAATTCTAAATTTTTTAGTTAAATTTCCTACAGTGATCTTCAACTCGTCATAAAATATCGACTAAAATACATGAAAATAAGACGTAGAATCATTTAGCTACTATATAAATATATAAGAATTTATTTAAAAAAGTGAAAGCTTGAACAAAAGCTGTTTCATAACAGTTAATAGGAGAGGGAGGATTGACAAAATATGCTTCCCTTTTAAAAATTTCACACCTCGCCACTGTCTATAGGTGTTCTATATAATGCTTAGGCCAACTATACCTATAATAAATTTCTATTAAACAAATATTTCATAGGTTTCCTGAAATCATTCGGCACTGTATAGAATTCCTAGTAAATATATAGAATGCCTGAATTACATATTTTGCCGGTAATATACAGTGTTCCACGGAAATGTGTTGAAACACATCAGCTGTCTGCAATTTTATTCGGGCTATGGTAAAAGCAAGTACGTGTACGTCAAAATGAATAATCTGACTTTTCCTCTCCATTTGAAAATGAACCGACACCTGTTTAGGTTCAACACCTTCCCGTGGGACACTCTGTACATATAAAATGAGCATTACAAAATAAATAATTTGAATATCATTCAAATTACAGTTATAAAATTATTCATTCGTGTAGCAAACAATATATTTTTACAGTTCTTCCAGTTTCTTACAGATAAAAACATGTGAATTCGGAATTCACCAGGATGTCCATTACTATTTATTTGTATGCATTACCTTGTTACGCTACTGGCTTAGAGTTGAATGTTTAACTTTTTGTTATACACAAAACATCAATGTATAATGGCATGTAAAACATTTCACGAATTATTGTTTGTTTGTAGCCACAGCAAAATTGTTCAGCAACTAAGCGTAGTAGTTGCGGTTACCTAATAAACAATTTACATATTATGTACATATGTATCTGTATATACAATGTAATAGGTACATACATAGAAAACCAAAATAACATTAAAATAAGTTATTATTTAAGCCTTAACTGCGAGCCCCCAATGAAAATTAGGTTTTTGCAAGATACTTTAAATACTTAGACTGGATAACACTTTATTTTTATATACCATTATTATTTTACTAAATTATCCCAATTTTTGCTGTTGATATTTTTAGGTTCATACCTACAAAAACTTACAATTTTAGAAAAGTTTTTAATACAAATATTTTTTCTTTCTTTTCTAATAGGAACTAATTTAGAAAAAAAATGTTTATATGCTTCCAATTAACAATAAAAAAAATCAACTGGTATCGTAGGAGCTGGCCCTTAAAACGCACGTACCTCCGTCCCTGAAGGTGTTAAAGCGCCGGACGTCCGTCACGAGTCGCTACCTAATGAGATGATTTGAAATGACGGGTGCGCACGATACTTAGATTTTTAGAAAAACATCAAAACATGATCAGGAATATTCAATGTTTCAATGTATATCACGATCTTCAGATATTTGTAATATAAATGTATTATACAAAAATTCTTAATACGGGCCTGCCCTAGTTAATTAATATTATTTGTTGATAATTTAAACTATAATACATGTACATACACATTATTTTCCAGTTTATTTATATTTTATATACAGGGTGGGGCATTTAAAGTGATTTTTATCTCAGAACCATCGCATATTTGAAAAAAATGTTTGGTTGTGAGGGGGTAATCGAATAGTAATTTTTATTTGTTATTTTAACGTGGCCTAATAATGCGATGTTTATTTGTCCACTACTATTAAACAAATTGATCAATTGTCATAAAATCACGTTGTAAGACAGTTAAATATATATAGATTAATATTGAGTAGAAACAGTAAATAAATATCAACACATATTTTTTATTCAGTACATTAAATTTTAAAATGTTCAACACTGGGGTTTAGTTCAAGACTGGTGCCAGTACCTTACAAACAACAAAACTTTAAAACGAAGACACTTTTAGTTGGCAAGAATATGCACATCACTGCAATTAATAATGAAAAGTTAAAAGACTTCATCAATTTGACATATCGTATTCCTGGTTCGCAAATAACTCAACGAAATAAAATGATTAAATTTTAATATCAGCTAAAATAATGTCTTACTTGAACAACGTCCTTATAAATTATATAGAATATAATAATTAAGACCTGATTGACATTTCAAATTGAAATCAACGTGTCAATTAGTACTTTTTCAAATCCAATTTTACTAATACACTAGAGGGTTCTTGTTTAAATCAAATTATAATCATTTAGAAAATCTAAAAATATGTATTTTTCGTCACGTAATTCAAATTATTTTATTTAAATATTACGTTTTAACGAGATGCACTAAAATTTTTATGTCATTATTGTTTTTAAAAAAATGGTCAATGCATGGATCCCGGGAAAAATTTTAGATCTAAAGTGATTAAATCAGATCTTGGAGACCTGCAAAGATCTACAACAATCTACAAAAATCTCTGAAGATCGTTATTATACCTTGTTATATTCTCCGTGTGTGTGTGTTGTACGTCTAATTTATTTCATAAATAGAATACAGAGATAACAATATTGGCTATAAAAAATAAAAAATAGTTTATTTAATGTTAAATATACAAATTTTCTTATTTATTTAAATGTGCTCATTACTGATTTTACTTTATCCATTAATGGAGAAAAAACATGAACGAAATAAAAGGCTATAGTTTAAAAAACAAACTATATTTGAGGACTTTAGTAATTAAATTGATTTAATAAATAGGTACTTGTTTTGTTAGTAACATGAGTTCATGAAAATTATAAAAAAAGAAGACCACCTATCCCAAAAAACAGTATACCTTGTTCTAAAAGCGTTCAAGACTGATGCCAGTACCTTAGATACTGACAGTTTTAACAATTGTATAAGAAAAGAATATATGTAATCGGATTAGAAAAGCGTTTAGCCATTTTTTGTTCGTTGGGAATAATGTTCTCTTTGTTAGATTTTCTTGTTTGGAATTCATGTTACATCTGTGAAAGGAGACACTGAAAATTCTTCAACAACCATTATTATTTTCCTTTTATTGAAAGAAAAATGGTAACAGAAGTTTAGCTAGATTTGTTATGTTATATAAATTTATAAACGATATAGATTATATTCCACTTATTGTAGAGATTCATTTTTCGAAATTTACAAGATTAACGCCTTTTTCTTTTTTCTTACTGAATTTTTCTTGAATTTTATTAGAGAATAGTGCCCGTGTGAATCGTACCGTCTAATCCCCCCCCACCACTGCAATCATAAATGAAACAGACTATAGTATGCGTAATTTGATGCCAACTTCAGCTCCATAGTTTAAAAATTGATTTCAACATCTAATGCCAACATTGCAAAGCCGTTCTCGAATTTGCAATTTTAATACACACAGAAAATTACTTTGTGCATTCAACATTAGTCTGCCGACTGGTATTATTTCATTTTTAATTTCTTTTGGCGTCTGAAAAATGCTTTGTAGTGTCTTTTTTATGTGAAGAAATACATTTATTGTTGAAATGGTAATGATACTCTTGTATTTTCTTAAGATCATATTCAGTTTTTATGTGAGAATAAAGATATGCAAAAATTAACGCTAAATAAAAAGGATATTTTTTTTGTTCTCTTTTTTCTTTTTGCCATCTTTGATGTTTGCAGTGTAGTTTTACATTTTTGATTACGATTTATCCAGTCCATTTTGTATTTATATCAGTAAAAAACAAAACCGACTTATTACACAAAACAAAAATTTATTAAATGTACGGCATTTTGCTTCCTCGCAATATCGAAGATACGAGAAGCTATGTGATCGTTTCAGATTGAGACAAAAAAAAAGTTCTCCAATTTCAAAATTTTAAATTTATTTATCCGTTTCACGTCAAGACAAACACTTTTCGTTCCGTGTCTGTCTGTCTGTCCGTGTGTCCGTGTATCCGTCCGTCTGTCCCCTGAATCCTTGTCACACGCATAACTCATGAACCACTGAACCGATATTATTGAAACTTGGTCGGATGGTTGGGTTTGGTTTGAGGACGGTCCCATTTCAAAATCATCAAAATCGTGTGTAAGGGGGAGGGGTGACACCCCAAAATATTTATTTTTTTAAGATATCTCAAGAACGACACATGTTACGAGAAAATTTTATAGAATATTTTTTGTAGAGAATTAAATTTCCTATACTACGTTTGTTGTAAAATATTCCCTTACAAAGATTTATCTAAATTAATTTTAAAAATTCGTGTTTTGTTTTTCTAAATTGATATTTGATTGGATATATTAAGTGTCATTTTGACGTTTTAAATGTCACTTTGGCGTTTTAAATGTCACTTTGACGTTTTAAATGTCATTTTGACATTTGCATAAATTTAGATTTAGATTGAAATTGTCAAAAAATTAAAAATATATGAAAAAATATTCAGGTGCGTTTTAAGAAAAAATTCGAACTAAGATTTTTTAGTAAAATTTGTATAAAAATTAATTGGTTAACCAATGCCAGGCAATTTATCTGAACACTATCGGTTTTAGTGAATTTAGCACGAGGAAGCACCTGTGCATTTACTTGGCAGATGTTTTTTTTTTTTTTGAAACCGTTAGAGGGTAGATTCGAACACAAACAGGTAGCAATACCCTGCCTCCAAGATGCATTATGTAGATAACATCAATTGTCATCCGAGCGTGTTCACAGACGAACATATGTATTTCACCACGAAGCCATGTATATGATACATAATTAAATGAATTGAAAACATAGTGACCTTTTTGAGAATTTAATTAATATCAGTTCTTCTATATCAGGACTCGCCAACCTGCAGCCCGCTGCGCTCTCATTAGGAACAAATTATGTTTTAATATCGGATATAACTTAAACAGTTTTAATATGTTAACACTAGAAAGACGGGAAAATCTACCTACCTACAAAGACGGCGACCGGTGAAATGACTACAAATTTAGTCAATATCTTTTTTTATGAGTGGCGAAAAAAATTTAAAGTAAAGAAATAAAACAAGATCTAATGTATGATTAATTTTAATATTCACACACAATTTTTACATTTCATCTTCGGGTATATTTTACAAAATAGAAAGTATTTCGTTATCTCGAAGCCCTCGAGACATTTTTTCACAAATTACTCACAATAATATCGATCCAAAATTACAGGCGGTCGAAACTATACTGACTACTCCTTTGACTGATAAAATAAAAGCAATTCATTATACGTATTTATTGTTGTACCCTCTCAACAACAATTAAAAACATACAACAATTAATAACATTTATCAGATCATAACCATCAAAAGACCGCCGCCGTCTTTGTCGGTATATCAATATTTTAAACAATAAAGAAAAGACATGTGAATTATTTTGATACATAGTATCATTTAACTACTAGTATTAATAAAAGTCACAAAGTCTCAGTACGGTAAGTGTCAAATAGTTTTTGAATTATTCAATATTGAAATTGAAATTACCGTCAAATGACTGCTCCCGTCTTTCTAGTGTTAAAGTTATTTTTATAATACAAAATAAAATTTTGAAGTATTTTTCATCAGTGACAGAGAACGAAATATTGAAATTTTCTATTTATTTATTGTACAAAATCGTAAATACCACGGCTAAATTTATCTTTTTCTTTGTTTTAGTTTATTTGTATGACTCAGAGAGACAGATTGATAATAAATTTTCTTGATTACATGTAATGTTTTTCATTTTATTTTAAATTTAAGCTTAGCAGGTCTTATTACCCGCAAGTACTATTATAGAATACCGAAACCTCAAATGGATTCCATCTGTAAATGTTCAGCCTATAAATATTTATTTAAGAGATTTGTGAGCAGATATGTATGTCACATTTCAAAACGTCGTTGAAGGCGACAACTGATGGACGTTTTTAGCTTTAACACAAAACCATACCTGCTTCGGGGATTAAGCGTCAATATCAATTCTACGAAACAAAAATATATATCTCTAGATATTACTTCAGATGTACCCGTAAAATACGTATCTGTGAAACACTGACGAGAAAATATCGGCGACTGTTTTAGAAGCCCAAGCGATTAACGTGACGTGACATTTTCTTTAGTTCTGAAATAAATCATTCTATATTTTATTTAAATTGATATATGTCAGATTTTTTTAATAAAATTAGAATCGCGTGCACTGTTTACTCTCAGTATTACGTATAAGAAAGTCCCGTGGCTCCCATTGCAGATATTTTAATTTAAATTTGAATAAAATAGTATAACACTAATTAAAATTATGCACTGTTCTAGAAAAAAATATTGTATATGGTATATGGTATATGACACTTTTTTAATGTAAATTAACAATATGAAAAAATAATGCATGCTCATAAAACATATTTAAAAAAATTAAAACAGTGAACATTCTAATAAACAGTCAATGACATTTAATGGTCGTTTTCGCCAATAAAAAAAGATAAATGTCCGTTTTTCATAACGTAATTGCTTAATTGGTCGTTTTATAAAACAATTCAATGAATTCTGTGAAACTGTAAATGTTTTTATTTGCGTGTATTTAATATGAAATTCCATTAATACTTTTTTATGTTATTTTAATATTTTTACAAAAATTAAGTAAAAACAACGTACTTTAAAGTTCCAAAAAACATTTAAAACTATTTTGCACATTTCTTTTAAAAATAATATATACAGGCTGGGGCATTTAAAGTGATTTTTATCTCAGAACCATCGCATATTTGGAAAAAAATCAAATAGTAAAATTATTTTGTTAGATATCTTGAAATAGTTGCTTAAAAAAAGTTTTCAATGAAAGATTCGTGTTTTTTTTACGTAGAATAAGATTACTAAATAAAAACTATAGGTTCCTATTTAAAAAAATAATGTTGACCTTCAAATATCTTTGAAGATGACGTTAATATAACAAATAAATATTACTATTCGATTACCCCCTCACAACCAATCATATTTTGGTTTAAACATTTTTTCAAATATGCGATGGTTGTGAGATAAAAATTTGTAATAAATGCCCCATCCTGTATAATCCATTATTCATAAAAATATTCTAAATATTTCAAACACCTATTTATAAAAGAACAAAAGGAAGGCAAAGAAAATATAAATGACAATTGTTTAGTGAACTCCATTCGCCGAATCCTCTTTTGAAAATATACATGACAAATATTATAAGCTGTAAGAATCCAGTCTTTTCTTTTTATGAAGTAAGCACCATTAACGCTACACGCCTCTATATGTATGTATACATTATACATATATTATGGATATTTAAATACAAGAAGCCTAAAAAGTGTTTTTCCAGTTTCATAATTTAAAATTATTAAATCACTGATTTGACACTTTTCTAGCATGCGGGGATCTCAGTATCCATACAAAATATACAGGATGTCCCGTAAACGTACCGATTTACTTTCAGGAGTTGTTGAAGACATTAAAATAATCGCTTTTTGTTAATAAACCCATGTCCACAAACGAGCCATTTTAGCAGTAGAATAAAATAAAGATTTTCCCTTTTGGTTGAAATGTTTTGTAACTTTTGTGTTTGTAACTTTTATATAATTTTGCAAAAGATGATTAGTTCATAGAACTAGCCAGTCAAATAAAACAAATATTTATTGATTTTATTATAGACTACCCAACCAAAAAAATGTCACCAAATGTTCTAAAAAAAATTCAATTTCATTTACTGATTCGAAGTATTTTTTATACTTTGCAAATTTTTTAAAAGCTTAGGAGATAAAAATAAATATAAAAATAAAATCAGATTTGTTTATGGACTTAATTTTTGTTTTATAAGATTGCTTTTCATTTTAAAATATTTGATAGAACAATATTTAATAGTAACATTTGATAGTGTCACAGTTTTTTATACAATTTAGTTTTCCAATAATTAAATATTCAAATTCGCGCATTCTGTTTTTTTTTTAAATTATTGTCCACCCCCCAAATTCATATTTTTAGTTAATTTTATTAGTAATCGTTTGAAATTTGTTTAATAGTGTTTTATAATCCAATCTGGAAAAGTGATCTGATATAATTGCAAAGGATGTTTTTGAAATGACAATTTTTATATTTTATTAATAATAATTGAAATAACCTTTCTTATTTCATATAAAGTAGGTTGACACTTTTACTTTCCTTATTCTGGGAATTAGTTAATGTAATTATTTCGTGATAGCAAGTTTGAGGAGGGTGAGGTCGTTTTGGTAAATTTCAAAAGGTCACTGAAGATTATGTTACATTATAATTGTATATATGGGTTACGTTTGATATATTTAATTACATACCTAATTGTTTTAATTTTTGATAAGGCAGAAAAGACCACATGTCACTTTATATTCCTATAAATTAACCCACATTAGTCTACCCCCCGAAATCACTATTAAAAATGAATAATACTGCATTGTTGTTAGATAACATGGAATTTTTCCAGATGTTTATGATGTAATGGAACAATACACTATTGATAATAAGTTTTTTCTACAACCGTTTAAAAAAGTTGGCTTTTTCATTGACATTTCAGTGTGTAAAGTAGTACTTTTGCGCTCGCCGTGCGTAAAAGTTACTTTTACGCACGGCGTGCGCAAAAGTGTTTACTGCATTCATAGTAACATTTACATTTTTACATTTTTTTACGATTAATGAATTTTATAAATACCATTGTATTATAGTATTAAACAAATTACTAAAATTTAAGCACTATATTAATTATTGTAATGAAAAAAAAATTAATAAAATTAAATAAATTATAAGCAATTCCTTAAAGTTTTTTTCTTGGCACAATTCATGGTATTATGTGTAATTTTCATATATCAATTTAGATTTTACAGATAGTAAATTTAAAATTACAGAATTTGCAGTTTCTGATATCTCTGGTGTTGCACACTTATCCACATAAAAGGTAAGACGCATTTTTTTGTAAGACTTAAAATATAATAGTTTTTTGCTCATAATTTTTTTTTATAAATAGAACGCCAAGAAGTTACTAATAACAGTCACAGAGAATCGGTATACTTACAAAAATTCCCTTTACAAAACTTTTGTTAGAATCAGTTACGAAGATAAACAGTAAAATTAATTGCACCTTTATTTTCAAAATTGCGCCAAAAAGACATTGTTCACAGTCCCGAAAACTTAGTGTTAGATTCACGACCGATCCCCCTAAGAAACCCCCTTGCCTACCCAAAATGCACGGTTGCCCTATTTTTTACGACGCATTGACTGTACTAAAAGGTGAATGACCAAAATTCAACAAAATTACATAAAACCATTTTAAAACCCCATTACAGGATACCTACAATGATAAAGTTGATTCTTGTACTCATACCAAAATGTGTAATAATACAAGGGACATTCAGAGAAATGATCTTCTGCCTCGCAAGTACTTATTATACGTAATTCTGATTTCAGTATTGAATACGTTCATTTAGTAATTAGGAAAACTCAAGCAACATTTCCAGAGTACAACATGCTATTGTCTACATCCATTGTAACATTTGTAACGTATACTTGCAAATACAACGTCAACGTTATTCGAGTAATGAATAGACAGGTATTTCATGTTGAGAAATTATGTGACTGTTAATTTTGTGTTAATGGCATTTTTAAAAAGAAGGAAAGAAAAAGTATAAAATTAGATCTGTGAAGTAACACCTAAAATTAATTAATCAATAAATAAAAAAGTCTACTTATTTTTATAGATACTCATTTTACTGAGATTAATATAAAATTAAAGAATACATATTTCAATTATTATAAATAATAAAAAAAATTATTTCAAATATGCTTTACGAGTTTTAGAATTTGCAAATTATTTAATTATTTTTGAAAAATCATCTTTTCGTGCAGTCACAATTCGTCTTTCCTGAGACATTGTCGTTCTACTTAATTTTTTTTAAATATACCCTTAAATAATGACAATAAAAAAAACCACTAGGTTTTTTTAAGTCATTTTGCCCCAAAAATCCATGTGGTCTTTTTTGGGTTACCCTTAATTTTGTTTTAAGATCTTTTCAATGCGATTGGCGTTAAATTGTCTATGGATTTTAATAATATGGTTAGTATACGAGTATTAATCAAATCCACGCAATTCCTTTATAGTAATAATTAATTCTTTAGTCATACGAACGATCTATTCACAATACAAATTATACCTAATGCTTATTTCACAATATTACAAACATCTAACCAAAGTTAATGTTACTGAAATGTAATCCGAACGGAAAATACGGTAAATGATAAGACCCCGTACGAAAATCATATCCGTTTAAAGTTCAGATCGAGATATAAATCAGTATTTGATGAATGGTTAGCGTACATACGTGGGTGTAAAGTGATTATTGTTATGTTGGTAATTACCGCGCGGTTGGTATCTGTACAGTGTGTAATAAATGTGCGGTGAATCCCCGTAATGATTATAAATAACTGGTGGTTGAAAAATATTTACTTTGATTCATTATAGGATCAGTTTTAAATACAGGTTAACTGGAATGGAAAACATCTGCTAAGTAAATGCACAGTGCTTCCTCGTACTAAATAAATAATTATTGAACAATTTAAATACAAACCGATACATTGCCTAGCATTGATTAACCATTTAATTTTTATACAATTTTATTTAAAAATATTAGTTCGAAATTTTTCTTAAGACGCACCTGATTATTTTTTCGTATATTTTTAATTTTTTTACAATTTCAATCAAAATCTACATTTATGCAAACGTCAAAATGACCTGTATATTATAGACAATTGAATGCTCTACAAAAAGAAATATTTTGAGATGTCACCCCCCCACCCTTGCACACGATTTTGATGATTTTAAAATAGGAACGTCCTCAAACCAGACCCAACCATCCAACCAAGTTTCATTAATATCGGTTTAGTGGTTCATGAGTTATGCGTGGGACAAGACACACAGACAGACAGACAGACACGACCTGAAACGGAAAGATTTTAAAATTTTGAAATCGGAGAACAATTTTTTTGTCTAATTTTAAAACGATCTCAAAGCATCTCGTATTTTCGATATTGCGAATTGCGAGGAAGGAAAAGTTGTTTCAAATTATTTATTTATTTAATTCATTTTATTTTAATTCACACTCATTTTTTTATCTAATCAATTTTTCGGGATATAAAGAAGCCCAGTGGTCTTCAAACTTAATCGACTCAGAGAACCCTTGGAAGTATAAGGTTTTTTCAAGGAATCCCTATAAGTATTTAAGCTACTGGGATTAGCTATAACAGCAGAAAAACTCACACATTTTGATGAAAAGTTTGAGAACCCCTGGTGTAAATATTTAAACAAGATCCGTGTACAATTAATATAAACACGTCTAAGACTCAAGCAAAGTTTTAAGTACGAGTGTTACATATAAACATTAGAATCGAGAATAAAGACAAAGTGACAATTTAGAACAAGATCGCACAACAGGTAATAAGTAGAATTCGTTAATAAAACCTAATACCAAGCCATTGTTAGAACCCCGTCTCTCTAACAAGGTGACTCGTGATGCTTGTGCACTAGTTTTTAATATAATTATACCTTGATAAATTCATTCTGGCGTTGAGAGCGAATATTGTTCGGGGAAAATAACATGTGTTACTTAATTTCGGCTTAACTGGTGTCGAAATGTTGCTACATCATGTGCGTTTTATATATAATAGTAGAATATGATTAAACCTCGATAATGAATGCATGATGTAGGGTTATTTTATTGTTTAATATTTAGTTAGAATTCTATACATTAATAGGGAGGTGGTGGCAAAATGGGTATACGATTTGTACGTAACTGACAACAACATGTAATTAAGTTTTTGATACAACGAATCGATCTAATAACAAAATGATGTCGATATGTGTTATTATTATTTATTTTTACAGAATTTAATAATTATTTTAGACAGCTTTTAAACGATTTATAAGTTAAATATGATATTTAGGTATATAATATTGTAGCACCCTATACTAAATAAATTATGTTATGTCTTATTAAACCAAATTGGGCAGATTCAATTATCACGAACAATAAATTCTGGATCGGGTGTGACATAACCTTCCTTTTGTTCGTATTATAGTCGCCATACTGAAATATAATGACATTTTGAACTTCAAACGCCAGTTATTGATTACGTTATATATTTTGTGAGGGTGATTAATAGTGGGTTATGTACATATATATGGAAAATAGAACAACTTACAGCGGCCGTTAAAATATGGAAATATTAAATTTTACTGCCCATAAAATTATATTTTTGTGTTATCGTAAATAGTATTTCTTACAAAAAAGAATATTTGCATACATACCACTTATTTTTTTTCTATAAAATGTGTATCACTATTTATACATAAAGGATGGGCCATCTGTTGGTTTCTTTTTTACCCGACTTCAAAATAGCTCCCTACACGAAGTATTTCCGGATACATGTTCATAATAATATGAAGTTTCTTTTTGCTTAAAATAACAAATTCGACCTACTGTTAATTTTTTACACTAGTTGTAAATCATCCTGTATATTGACTAGACATCTTTACATTAAATATTTAAAATGTTAAGAACATAATTGTTCTCGCGTAAGAGGGTATTAATTACAGTTCTGTTTGACGTAATCAAGCATGTAAGATATAATAGCTAAATAGGAATCAAATTAAGGGCTAAATGTAGAGCAGAGCTGAGAATGTCTTTATAATGATTTTCAATTCAGTGAACACAATCAAAGAACATCTTGACGGAGGTTCGAACGTACCCTTTGATCTTATTTACAGAGCCTATCAAATAAGGCATTGGTTCTAGTACTGATAGAAGAATTGATATCGAAGCTATCTCTCAAGACGCGCTCTCCCGTCTGTTCAATGCAATAGAATCCAATATCATCTAGAATCTAGAGTAATGTATGTACGAGTTTTGTTTAAATGGGATTCATGTAGGAGTGCACACAAGATGAGAAGTAGCAAAAGGATAATTTCATGGAAGATGACACCTGACCAATAAAAATAAATTGATATAAATCACTTAACTTTTAGACTCAAAGTATTGTTAAAGTTTCATAATAAAAAATCTCATTTTTTATATATTTTCAGTACAAAAAAATGGCTTTTACTCCAACCATTATTGCTACATTTTTTTGTCGAAATTTTCAACCCTTTTTCCGCCATTGTATTGTAGCAAAGCGTTTTTATTTTTCGAAGTTATTTTTTATTTAGATATTTTATAGTTGCGTTTTTCGTACTAATTGAAAAACTATTTTTCCAATGTCTACTTATTACCCAAAATATAGAATAGTTAAAAGTTTAACCCCTACCATTAAATTACAATACAATGCGCATAAAAACAAATATCAGATAGGTTACACTGACCTATCAGTAGAAGTTGCGGGTTAAATACATTGCACATAAAACAAAAATTCTAAACGTTCATATTAAATTACGTGTAAACAAATAACATAAGGTTAATAACCTTACCATAGAAAGAAGGGCAACCAACAAAGTAGAAAAGCTCCCATGATGATCCCCAAAGTCCGTGCGGCTTTGTGTTCCGCCCGCCAACTCCGCGATTGTTGCCGGATCGTGGTTCCTGCAAAGAAGAGCTTACGTTAGTTTAAACAACACTCTATAAGATAACACTAGCGTCAAAATGTAAATGCAGTACAGATGTGTAAGGGAGAGTAAAGTAATTACGAACACCTAAGGGAGATATCAAATAAATTAAAACCTGAGTAAGAAACTATTATGTATTATTATAAAATTAGTTATACATTTTCAGTATCAATTTTAATAAAATATAAAAATTAAAGACAAAAACAAAACCCTCTGTGTTCATTACTACCCGACTAGCATGGGGTAATCATAAACAGTGGAATAATTAAACCTAATTAGTACAAAATTCGCAGTAAATGCCTCTGGATGTACTTTGACCACAGGTACACTTACCATGTACCCATAAATTACACTTGAAGCACATTACCTAGTCTTCAACAGGAGGGTCTTGATATTTTTATTTATAATAACAAAAATACGAGTAGTTATTTTCTTTATCAACATCTTCGTTTCTTCTTCTTTTTTACTTGACATTTCTCGTTTTGGTTATTTTCTTTGAAATTACTGCGATTCCTCGCACTTTTCCAGTTTTAGTTTTCAACAGTCTTTTTTACAACGTTTGAAATTGCCCCATTTAATTTGTTCATCATTACCCCACAAGTTTGAGGTTAGGAGATAGAATCATAGACATAGGCACAACTATAACACACTGAAACCACTGAATTCGCGATTACCCCGCGTTCGTGATTACCCCACTCTCCTCTATACTCGTGCATTATTATATTTGTTGTAGAAAAACCTGTTGTAATTATGTAGTATAAATATTTGGACTATTCATGTGTAATTTGTGCGTGTGTTTATTGTGCCGAATGTTTTTGTATGCACTATGTTTCAATTTAAGTAATATTTGGAGTTTAAATGTTACTCAATCAAATAAATACACATGCATTTGTAATAATTAATTATATTTGGATACTAGCTGTGCGCGTGGCTTCTCTCGCATGGACTACGGAATTATTGTTTAGGATGATCAGAGACACTAGTAGAACGTTTCCACCAAAAATCATTTTGGTCCGAATTAGTTCCGGGTAAAAGTCTAATCTTATTGGACTAGAGATTTATATGTAATTATATTTTTGATTATAGTATTGTTTAATACCTATGGTAAAATTATAAAACCGTTGTCAAAAATTGATACTTTGGTTCTTCTTACAACTGAACTTGTGTTGTGAACCGCACGCGCTGTATAGCCACGCGCTTGGATTATTGGCAATTCATTTCCACAATGACAATTTGTTTCCCAAGCGCGTGTAAAAACGCATATTTTGCATAATTGTCGGCTATATAACGGTGCAGCGAAAATATGACAAATCAGTGATCTTGGAAGGAATTATTGATCGACGAATGTATATTTAAATCAAATAAAGTAAGGGTATTTAAAATTAAATTTGTTATATCTATTTTGCACCTTTTCTACATCATCAAGCTCCCTGGCCAACGTAGACACCATAACTCACCCAGAGTATTAAGTTGTTGATTTTAGGCAACTAGGTCGCAACACTTGAAAATATTAAACTAAATTAAACCTAATTTTTAAAATTCATGAATGTATATGATATTTTATTAAAACAGTATTTATATAAAACCTTTAAATTCGTTTATAAAAGTAAACAGCGAATCTAAAATTCAAAACAATATAACACAAAAATTTTGTAAACATTTACGGGTTTCATAAAATTCAATGAATTATAATTACCCTTGGGTAAATATAAAGTTATTACCATTACTAATATAATGTATATTTACTTTTCATTTTCTGTAAAATGGTTTTAACAATTAAATACTTCTCTTAAAGCTTCAAATATTCGATCGTTGTTAAAGCAGGCAGTAAAACGTTAGCATTGAAATATTTAAAATCAAAGATATACAGTATTTTATTATAATAATACATATACATACTTATAATTGCTTCCTCGCCCTATTGAAGATACAAGAAGCATTGTGATCGTTTTAAAATGAGAAAAAAAGTTGTTCCCCGAATTCAAAATTTTAACTTGATCTTTCCGATTCAGGTCAAGACAAATACTTTTCGTTCCATATCTGTCTGTCTGTGTGTCCGGGTAACTGTTTCCTGAATCCTTGTTACACGCATAACTCATGAAGCACTGAACCGATATTGATGAAACTTGGTGGGATGGGTATGGGTATGGGTATGGCTTGAGGACGGCACCATTTAAAAATATTCAAAATCGTGTGTAAGGGTGAGGGATGATATCCCAAAATATTTATTTATCAGTCAGAGAGAGTAAAAGTCAGATTATTCATTTTGACGTAAACGTACTTGCTTTTACCATAACCTGATTAAAATTGCAGACACTCCTCTTTTTAACGTAATTTTTATTTTTCAATAACTGCATTCATTTGAAAATGACAGCTGATTAGTTTCAACAGCTTCCTGTGGAACACCCTGTAGTTTAAATTTACTAATTGAGTTAATTTTAGGTACCTACATTGTTTGAATAACTTAACAAATCACACGTGAAATTACATTGCTAGAAATTTGATATCAGTATAGGATTATATGAATAGATATATTTGGATAATATCCGGGAATATGGATTTGCCAAATGTTCACATACAATTTATTATGAAAGTTACATACTTTAAATGTAATTTAGATGATTTACTAATGCAACTTATGAGTTTACCATAATAATAATAATAATTTTCCGTGACAACATAATATAACCGAGTTTTATTAGTATTAAACGATGATATATTGATAAAATTTATGTCCAAAAGACGCGGATTATCCAGAAATCAAAATGACGTGAAAAACAATAAATTCATTTGACAGCAGGTAACTTATTGTCGATAATTAATGCTTCTATAAATATGAAAAATACATAAATAATAAAAAAAACGGTATGGAGAACCATAAATGACTTCCATGTTTAACAAAAATTTTTAAATGATTTTTTACCTGAAAAATTCCAATGAATTCTGTCAGAAAACTATCATTACTTAAAACTTAATAAATATATCTAATAAATAATATCTAGCGTGGTTATATGTACCCTAGAGCACTTCTGAGATTGAAAGAAACATTTTGGTGTAAATATAATTTAACTGTAAGACAGTTAAATGTATATAGATTAATATTCAGAAATAGTAGTAATCAAATATCAACAAATATTTCTAATTCAGTACATTTAATTAAAAAATAGCCATTACTGGGGTCATATCCAAGACTGGTGCCAGTACCTTATTTAATCTCGTCTTGGCGGAAAACCTTAGAATCAAATACGTTTCCAATTATCCAAAAATCAGTATTTCTTCATTACCTCATAAAATCTAGGTTCTACTGTACTAGCGTAATTGATATATAGCTACAGTGGTTATGTACGAAGTACGAACATGTAGTTTTTTGATGTGATTCAGTATTCTGCAGTGCTTTTGAAAAATCGCTTTTGGCTCCGCTCCAAAATCGAAGACTGTAACTAGGACAATGTCAGCACCACTACAGCAACATCTCATCTGTGTATTTAGATTTAACATTATGCTCAGATATGAGTGTTTTTATTTATTCTTTATTTTATTATGCAGTTATTGTGAAATGTCTAGTTTTTTATCGATGTACAACAGGGCTTGCCAACCTGCGGCCCGCCGCGCTCTTATGTGCGGGTATATTAGAATGTTTAATTTCCTGTTGTTTTCTTAAAATAACATTTAAAATATTGTTTTATTTATAAACTTAAATTATTTTAATTGTTAAAACTATTTTTATAATACAAAATGAAATTTTGAAGTATTTTTGATCGAATGAGACCAATTCATTTGTGACAGAGACCGAAATATTGAATTTTTTATTTTCACTATTTATTTATTATATAAAATCGTAAATGTCATAGCTACTATGTGAAATAGGGGGCACACTTTTTTACCATATACACCCCTCCACGGGGGTGAATATTGATGGTTTAAAAATTCTATTAAAATTTGCTTAACTTTTTTGTGCTAATATATTTTAAAGGGTGGAAGGTCAACCCCCAGATTTATCAAAATCTGTTATTGGTATCAGTCATGTATGTATATCTTCAAATGGGCCAATCGGAACCCTGCATTTACTATTTAACAGATATGTACCAAACTGTCAACACAAACAAACTGGTAACATAGAAGAAATCAGGCTCATAACTCTCGTTATAAATCTATTGTCGTTTTATTGCTTTTCGATTATTAGTTCTGGAGATTTAAGCTTTCAAAAGATGAAATATTTTCTTTACATTCGTGCTCCCAAAGTTACCGTTTAAAAAAAATCAAATTTAAAAGTATAGTACTTTAAAAGTACAGTGGATTAATTTAAAACTGAGAAGTTGGTATCCATGTATCTTGCGTAAGTTTACATTAAATTTATGCAACTTACTCTGCATGAAGTGTTTCCTACAAGCGACGTTTTGTAAATAATTTCATTTTCAGTTCATCAGTAATGAATTTACATAATGTTCACGGTTGAATTAATCAAGATGATCCCGTTGAAATTAACATGGGTAAGTTTTATGTCCATTGTGGGCTAAGGTTTAGCAAATATACCAACGTTGTACAATTATAATTGAGGAGGTCAGAAACAAAACCAACCAGTTGAGAAATATTATAAGCAGACTGAAAAGGGAAAAATTATAGAATTAATAAATGGCCAAGTGCACGTACATGATAGGGTTCATAAAATAATAAAAAAAATACCGATTTATAACAAAAATTAAAACATATCTTAAACATTAACAAAAACAACAATTTATGTAACGTAAATGTATTAATTAGCAGAAAGTGTTAACTTAAGTATTTTTTTCTGTAACATGATGTATAAAAAACTCTTGTGCCGACCATAGGGCAGTTTGTTTTTATAAATATCAAGTTTCAAAATTATTCAGGTGGTAAGTTTGACAATGATAACACGGTATAATATGTATGTATAAAATTGTAACATATCGAAATAAAGTTAGTCTGGTTCTATAACAATTTAACATATGAACATGTAAGTATTTATGTACCTATATGTTCACAAAAGTATTTTTGTTATGTAAATATATGTATTGTGTGTAGTTGTATATAGTAACCTAAAGGAAATACCCATTGAAGTAAGTATTTTACCATCTCGAATAATGACATCAAAGGTGCTTTGTATAATGTTCCAAAGATGAGATTTTTATTACAAAAGGCTTTCAAATATATAAAAAAAATGTTTACGTTGTTTACGACCAATAAAGATCTAATTTCACGTTTGGCTTTTGTCTTTACATTTTTCATTTATTTTTATACAATATTTAAATAACTTATTTCCAATAATAAAAAGTTCCGTAAATTCTGTTTAAAAAAAATTGTTTCTCTAGTATATATTTTATTATTGCTTCCTCGTAATATCGAAGATACGAGAAGCTTTGTGATCGTTTAAAAAAAAATGTTCTCCGATTTTTCGTTCCGTGTATCTGTCTGTCTGTCTGTCTGTCTCCTGAATTCTTGTTTCACGCATAACTCATGAACCACTGAATCGGTATGAATGAAACTTGGTTGGTTAGTTGGATCAGGCTTGAGGAAGGTCCTATTTCAAAATTAGTAAATTCGTGTGTAAAGGGGACGAGTGACATCCCAATATAATATAGGTCACCACAACGTTTGTTATAAAATACTCCCATACAAAGATTTATCTTAATTTAAAAAATCGTCATTAGTTTTTTATAATCGCTAATTGTTTTGACATATTAAATGTCATTTTGACGTTTGTATAGCAGAAAAATTTAGATTAAGATTGAAATTGTCAAAAAATTAAAAATATACGAAAATATTATAATCAAGATATTTTAAAATAAAAGTATATAAAAATTAAATGGATAACAAATGACAGTTAATGTGAGTACTTTATCGGTGTTTATTAAAATTGTTTGATAATTAACCACCTTTGGTGAATTTAGCACGAGGAAGTACTGTGCATTTACTTGGCAGATGTTTTTTCATTAATCGTTAAAGTTTCATATTTTCTAATTACCGAATATATAATAATGCCGAAATAAGAGTAGAAATTACCTTGTATAATCAAGGCGAATGGAAAGATATTTCATTTTTGTTAAAAATATATGAAATTTTTTTATTTGATTTACTTAATAAAATTTTTTCGTTTACATTTCATTCATTTTATATTACAGTTTGACGTTGATGTATGATTATTTTAGTAAATTTGGTTTGCTTTAATATGAAATTCAATATAAAAAGTACTATATAATGCACGTATATTAAAAATATGAAATAAAATATTTCTTTTTAAAACAATCATTCATATGAATTTAGTTTTGTAAATATTAACCAACAGTTTCATTTACTTATATCCGCTGTAATATATTATTTAATTTAGGAGTATGTAATAATAAAAGTAAGGGAGTTAAACAAATAAATCTGATCATACAAAAGGCAAAATCACCAAATAAGAAAACGAGAAAATCGATGTGTTGTATTTTTTTACAAAATGAGATCGGCTTATTTTTTTTCAAATGATTGATCTTCAAGAAATTTGATCTTCAAAGTGTCTTCCGCGAATCAAAATAAAAACAAAAACATTTGCGAAGTAAATGCACAATGCTTCTTTGTGATATATTCACTAAAGGTAGTTCATTTTTATTGACTAATTTAAATAAAAATCGATGAGTTCAGATAAACTGCCTGGCATTGGTTAACCATTTAATTTTTATACAATTTTACTAAAAAATATTCAAGTTTCATTAATATCGGTTTAGTGGTTCATGAGTTGTGCGTATGACAAGGATTCACTCGACAGGTAGACACATACACAGACAGACAGACACGGAACGAAAAGTGTTTGTCTTGAGCTGAAACGGAAATATCAAGTTAAAATTTGGAATTTGGAGAACAATTTTTTTTCTCATTTTAAAAAACGATCACAAAGCTTCTCGTATCTTCGATATGGCGAGGAAGCAAAATAAAAAATTATTTGAAATTATAAAAATAAAAGGATCTCATATTTACTCAAGTCCTTAGAAGATTGAAGTAGAAAAAATTGACGGATTACGTTTTTTTTCAAGAAATTGGTGGGTTTTGATTCAATGATGAAATATCCTTAAATATACTCGTATATTTTTCTGATATTATATCACTAGAGATAATTACTGTTCGTTGCTATTGGATATAATGCTATATTGTATACTTATTTTTCGCATAGTTTGTGCAACCATAATTAATATCTGACATTCATTTAATAAAAAGAGTGAACCGGTTAAAATCATCGATCGGAATTTTCCGCTCTAAATGTTTGCTTGCAAAAGTGCCATCGTTTTGATTATAAACGGCTCAAGTATTTATAGAACAATCGGTTCGACAACCTACCTGGTCGCCCTATCCACGATTCTGTATGAGAGAGGCAGCCACGTTACATAGTAAAATATCGATTTGGTTGGCGATGGTGATTTTGCACGAAAAAAAATACAGACGGATTGTAATTCATCAAGGGATGAAATGAATCAGGGAGAGAATGTACGTATACAGATTAAATGTGCTGGCTATGTTACTGAAGGACAACAGGGCCGTCGCTGAACATTGGAAAACTCATATAAATTTAATTAATTAAACTAAGGTAAATACGTATCACTGATGAAGTTTTTGACATTGCGTTTAGGTGGAATATTCAATATTTTATTTAAAAATAAGGTACTAGCACGTCTTGGTTGCTTTAAAAGCAACGTATACGTTTTTGGGGATTGATGGGCTCCTTTTTTGTAATTCCCATGAAATCATCTTTCTCATAATATACCTCTTTATTAATTCAATTTAATTACACCGGCACACAAAAATAATTAAGTAGAATGTGCATTTGACCGGACCTACCTACGGGTACGTATTTTGGTCCGATGAATCCAATTCGAGGTCAGTTTGACCCCTACACCCTCGAAATTTCGAGAAAACTTCGAAAAACCGTAAAAATGATGAAAATCGGCAGTTTTAATGATAAAAATTTTTTTTGGAACTAACCTAAGCGTGATTTTCATGTATTTCGATCCGCTGAATATGAATTGAAACTTTATTGAGACCACGAGCCATTTCAAATGTGAAAAAATCACACAAAACTCTCGAAAATTCCGAAAAAAAAAGAGAAGTACCCGAAGAAAATCGTAAACGAAAGAGGAATCCACTACGAAGATTATTTGAGGATAAAAGAGTGCGATACAAACGAAGGAAAGTTAAGGATTCGTAAAAATCATTTATTTCTATCTTTTTATGTCTTGTGTTTTTCACAGATTTCAAGTTATTTGATATATCTACGTTATAGAGTATTTATTTTAGGCATTAAATCATGTTCAATCAATTTTTTTTCTGTTATGAATGGTAATTTTTACAATTTTTTCGAATTTTTCCAGCTTTAGAGGGTGAATAGACTAAAAAAATTAAGATGCAAATTGAAGACATCAAAAGATATAAAATTTTATCTGAATTGGACCAGAAAAAGTTTTTTTATCATGAAAACTATATTTTTTCGGAATTTTCGAGAGTTTTGTGTGATTTTTTCACATTTGAAATGGCTCGTGGTCTCAATAAAGTTTCGATTCATATTCAGCGGATCGAAATACATGAAAATCACGCTTAGTTTAGTTCCAAAAAAATTTTTTATCATTAAAACTGCCGATTTTCATCATTTTTACGGTTTTTCGAAGTTTTCTCGAAATTTCGAGGGTGTAGGGGTCAAACTGACCTCGAATTCGGATTCAGCGGACCAAAATACGTACCCGTAGGTAGGTCCGGTCAAATGCACATTCTACTTAATTTTTTTTGTGTGCCGGTGTTATCAAAGTCTGTAAATATAGTTAGTTTTTTTTAATTATAGCCTTTTATTTTGTTTAGATTTTTTTTCTCTCCAGTAATGGATTAAGTAAAACCATTAATAGACACCCAGTGATGGGTACTTGCTAACGATTACAAAATGATAAGTATTACGACACAAAAGTTATAAAATAAAGAATCATAAAATTTGAAACAATGTAAATGATCTAGACGTTATTCACGTCAAAAGAACCAATACACAAAATGATAATTATTTTAATTAAAAAGCATGTTCTATAAATATAAGTAATCACAAATAGGTTCCTATAAACAACATTGATATGAATGTGTAATAAGCTTTTCACTTTTAATTCAACTGCGGTATTCGCTAACAGTGTATACAATCAATTCTGAAAATGAAAGGATTACAAATACAAAAACACTTTCATACCATTTCATTTCGGAGTCGCTATCGCAGCAACAGTTCCATTAAATGATTTGTTGAGTATGTTCTGAACAAAAAGGTATGTCAGGTTGTATTTGTGTTCAAGATTGTTTCTAATCAATTATGTTAAAATATTTGTTTAATTATTAGTAATAGTGATTTAAGAATGAGTTCTTTGTTTCAAAAATATGTTATTTTAAAAGTAAGTGAATTGATGTCGGTATAAAACGATATTAAATTGGTGGAATTAAAAATTTTACACTTATAATATAATTATAATTAAAAGTCCTTCTGTAAATATATAACAGCCCAACAAAATTTTAAACCAGAAACGAGACTATACTTTTTCTAAAGTTTTTGATACGATAAATCCGAATCCGATTTCAGAAATGCTACAACAAATCAGGGTTTCGAGAGATTCTAAGCTAAAAGTAGAAAAATCCGTTCGTTTTTCGCTATATGTGGTAATTTTTGTCCACTCGGAGAAAAATAGAATCGATTTTTTTTATTAAAATTACAGTTGTATATTAAACTTTTCTTTAATCTAAAATCGAAATTCTTTTACGAAAAATTCACTTCATTAAAAACCTTATCTAGACCGAATAAAACAGAATTCAGGTCAACATTGACGTCCCATCTTGATTTACACCAAGGTTTCCATTTAATTTGACACAAAGTTATCTAATATCTTAATCAAATTGTCTCCTAATTTACCGGTCAGGTTGTACCGCAAGATAAACTGGACGGAACAACATATCATTTATTTCAATACAAACGACATAGTCTCTTCGGGCTTTCAAACAAAGACAGGCCAAATCGAATCAATATTGATTCGTTTCGCCGCACAAATCACAGCGCTATCGATGAGATACTACCGCGGCGCTGCGGTCAACTGGTCATTTATCACATCTACGACACGGTACACTACATATACCGGGTGGATAAAAAAAAATACCCTGTACCGTGATATGAAATTTTTAATAATCTAATTTTTTGAAAAAGCTATAAATGTACATTATGTACATATTATTATGTAAAAGGACATAATTTAATAATTGAGACGAGAGTACCTTCAAATAGGACGAGATGAGATCGAAACGAGATTAGCTTAGATATGGACGAGACGAGACCATCTAAAATTTTGATGAGACGAGTCCGAGATGATATAACCTTTATTTATATGTCTCATTGTAAAAGGGGTTTTCAGTGAGTCCATGTGTAAATACTCAGACCCGATCTTTCTCACGTTGAATCACATTATTTTAACTCCCTACATAATAATACATCATAAAACCTACTCCCTTCCCCTATAAAATCTATAATTAAAAAAAAGGAATAAAATTGATATAGGTATTTCAAACGTCACGTTTGTTTAGACCCCTCCCATTTCCCGTCACATATCATCACGTTAGGTATTTCCCCCCTCCCTCTTTTTGCGGTCGTATTTTATGGATGCCACTCTATCTGCACTCAAAAACATGTTTTTTTTACATACTATACTCCAATATAACTTTTTTTTATTAATTGATTTTTTGTCCAACTATTTCTTTCTTTCAAATATCAACGGAAAAAACAAAATTTCCAATAAATACCACTTTTTTCTATGTGTTTTAGTCAACTTGAAGTGAATATAAGTGACTCATTACTACCGGGCGTTATAATACCCCTCATTTTTAAAACATTTTCTGAAGAAGAAAAACATATAGTCTATAGAAAAAAGGGAAAACAAAAAAATTACATTTTAAAGATTTAAATCTCTACTTTTCAGATTTTTTTTTGTAAATTTAAATATAATTCAGTTCTAGAATTAAAAAAGAGACTTGGTAACTCACATCAAACTATAAAATTCAAACAGATTTCGAGTTATTACATTTTATATTCTCTTTTAAAAATCATTAGAGAAAAATATTAAAAATAATTTATTGAATCTTTTAAAAATATATGGTTACCGGTTATCCATGAAAAGGTTCGGATTCAGGTTCAGATTCGTTGTCTTTGAAAGATAGGTTTGGTTCGGGTGCAGGTTAATGAAAAATACGGTTTTTTTCGGGGTTCGGGTCCGGGTTCAGGTTTAAGTCCCTGCTTAATACTACCCTGTATAACGAATATTTGAAGACCTTCCCTAATTTGATATGATTAATGATTAGCACCATGTTGCTAAAAAAACGGTTTTTTTTTTCCACCCAATACACGCGCTCATATCCATGCAGTCGTCGGTTTCTCTCAAAAATATTCTGTTCCCTAAGGGTTTTAAACAAAAAATCGCGATTTGATATTTTGTAAGTGTATGGGAATAGGTGGTATGTAATTGAGCATATGTAGATATGGTTGAATTAGTCGTGTTTGACTGATTTTAGTTTTGCCTGACCAGATTTCGAAATGAAGTTATTGTTAGTGAACATTGAGTAGAAATGTAAATTTGTATTTGATGATTACTAATTGTATATTGATGGGTGCTTTTAATGAATTGAATTTTAATTTAAAAATTATTTCAAATATCATTTAAAGCGTTGTTATTTTAATTATATTAATTCATAGGCCCATGCCTCACTAGGACGCCATGGCACACGCCTGCGCGTTCTATTCTTCATAATGAAGTGATTCAACGCATGTAAATATGTACATACATGTATTCACATACACTCTATGCGCGTTAGGGGAAAAAACTCAGAGTAGGAAAAAAATACAAGGAGACAATATTGAGTATTGAGGTAAGGTTGCCCCGATCGACTTATAGTAATGAAGTTCTTCTGTATATGTTTTTTAATATTTTATCAAAATGTTTTGTATAGGTATGTATATAAAAAAACATCTGCCAAGTAAATGCACAGTGCTTCCTCGTGCTACATTCACCAAAGGTAGTTAATTATTGAACAATTTAAATAAAAACCAAATATTGATACCTTAGAATAAAAAATTCGATTATTTCTGAAATGTCAAATAATTATTTGTTAATTTAATGTAATTTATGTTCATTTTCGTGACGAAAAGTATAAACAACTACAAATATAATACTAATTATATATAAAATAGTCGTGCCTACCAGGGCAGTTTATTTATTATGGTTCCCTCTCTCTTGTAGATTCAAAGGGACGCCCCTGCCTAAGTGATTAAGGATAAAATATATTTTTAGATTTCAATTAATAAAATACAATGGCTAATTTCCCCTTCACTTGAAAAATCACTCTCATATTTTACAGAGAAATAAACTTTCTCATAACTAATCAACATAAAAACATGAAATGAATGAATCAAACGTCTCTGAAAATACATCAAACGATAACGGATGATAAACGAAAAAAGAAAAACGAAAGAAATGAAGTATGAACAAATCATCAATCGGTTATGATTCAAATTTCAGCATTCCAGCAATAAAACATTACACGATAGGCGTACAAAAACAATCATTTCCATTGGAATAAACTTCCTCCAATACTGGAAAATGACGACGATAGTAAGAGTTATGGGAATCGATCGGAAGTGGTTTGAGGATTGGTGCTCTTAACAGAGCAACGAATGGTGTAGAATTACCGGTTCGGTAATTAGTGATTAAATGGCAAACCGTTGAAGAGTGTATACGTAGTAAATGTATTGTATGTGTCACAATGTTTGTCTCAAGTGAGTACAACTTTAGGGTATTTAGTTTAGTTGTTGTCTTTGTTCTTTTATTTACTTTTGGATGTACCTACCTACAATTAAAGGTGTATTTAGACAGTAGAACAATTCTAGTTATGTAGTTAAAATTTCCATTTAGCTTATAAGATAATAATGTGAGAACGGATTTTTTTCCACATTTAATTTAGTTCCTTCAATTTTTGACAAAAACTTTGGAAAGCGCTGTTCTACTTCATACTTCAGTGTATGTAATTGAGTATCTAAATATGGCGCGATTTGGGGTTGGGGCGCAAAGCGCCCAGGGGCAAAGCTCCTAGTATCTATGTATATAGAAACACACATGTTTATAAACAATTTAATTCGATAACGTTGAACCAATTAAATACTAGCAGACTGTAACATCCATTGATTACGAAGTCGTTGTATAACAAAAGATTCGCTTTCGTTTTAATTTACAGTAAAGTTATAGATTGAATTAGCTTTTGTTGTTAGTAGCATCGTGTGCACCATTAATTTATATCAACGCAAGTACACTGTCTGAATTTTAACATGTGCGTTGAATGTGGTAGTTAGAGGTTTTTGACACATCCCAATCGATTCATATGTCTGATGTTTTTAATGAAAGCTCTTATTTTAATTTGATAACACGAATTTTATATATGTACACTCATATATACATATAGATAGTTGCAATATAAAAATTAAAATATAGTAAAGTTAGTAATGAAAAATGTATAATTGATATAATAAATTTCATAAAAAAATAATTTTATGCGAAAACTACGCGTTTGTACTTTTATGTTTTACAATATAATGAAACGGATAATTTCTGTTCCATTTGAATTATCCAAACGAATGAATTCAAATTTTGTCACTTATTGTTAGTTCCATAGACAACACCATAAAGATGGCATTTACAGACAAACAACGTGTGTGAGTGTAACAACTAGAGTCGACGAGGCCATAGATCCATAGTATATATTAAAGATATTATAGTCTGTATATATACTGTGAGAAAGAGATAGTGAGTGTATATATTTCCATTCGCTGTTGCACAATATTTTGTATGAAATATACTGCGATCGCCAAATTATATTTAATTTTTACTTTTAAATATTAACAAAGTAAAAAATTGCATTAAATGTAGATGTGTTCTGCATATAAATTAAAAACTAAATTTTTCGACATCAAATCTTTTTTTTTATTGAAAAAAATACGGATAGTTCACAACTAAAGGAGTGCTAGGCCAATAACCTTAATGAAAGCAAGATGTTAAGTGAATTTAGTTGACTTCGGTTCTGAACAACTTACATACATACTTACATAGGAATAATAGGCTATTATATTTCCTTATAGTACGTAACTAGAACCTTTGTATATCCGTACTTGATATCATTCTAGCTCTTTATTTTTGGTCAGTGTTGTGTTTCCATAAACTACATATCTTCCATTAAGCCGAACATCCAATAAGAGTCTACAAGAAAGATCTACATTAATCTACTAGATTTACATTTAAATGCAGCGTCCGCTGATGTATTAATTTTCTACTGACTCTGCAAATAGAGGTAATTCGTAAATTTCATCTAATTTATTACAGTATGTATGTATACAGGGTGTTCGAAAAAATCGAGAGATCATTGCTAACTTTGTTATTATTGAAGCTAGAAGATCGGTTAAATGGGCAAAGTATCAGTATTTTTCCGGGATGAATAATGGCGGTCTCAAAAAACAATTGAATGTCGAATTTCAGAGATGTATTGAATTGAAATATAACTTTTTTTTAAATGGAATAACCTGTATATTATTATTGGATTTTATAACTGAAAATGTTCTCTTTATAGTGTAATATATGCATGGTGGTAAAATGGATAGAAAATAAGTTATAACATGTATAAAATTAATAGAAAATATCGAAAAATAGTGTGCTATGCATATTTAAAAAAAACTCAAACAATTGATTAAAATTTTTAAAACAATAATTTCAGGTATTTATACCTTATTTCGCAGATTTTTAACGAATTGAGTATTATTGATAAAAATTATAACCAATTATAATAATAATTTTTTTTTATCAACAAAATTCGAGGTCGCCATTATTCATTCCGGAAAAAAATATTAACACTTTACCCATTTAACCGACCTTCTAGCTCTAATAATAACAAAGTTAGCAAATATCACTCGATTCTGGTGACACTACCATCAAAAAATTTGGAAGTAATTTTTCTGTGTATTAAAAGACCGTTTTGAGGGTTCCGTACCTAAAAAAAACTCTTATAGGATCATATTGTTGTCCGTCTATCTGTCTGTTTGTTCGTAAGACCCTTTTTCTCAGAAACGGCTATACTAATACTAAGACATATAGCCTCATAGTTCTGTAAAAATTCAAATTTCTAATTCAATGCAATAAAAAGATACGACCTTTAAGTTTTTCGACGGTATTACAGTACTTCCATTTCCTTCGAAACATACAAATAATAATAATGTCGAGTATATCAGTTGGAATACAAACATCAACCGACGAAAATTATTTCTGTTATTAATGACGAACATCGGTTTCAGTGTCGGAACCACATCACTTTATCTTCAAAGCTGTGTTTTGCTCATATTTGGACCATTAAGGTATCCGCCTTTATAAGCTCGTACATTTCATGTTATAGAAAACAAAACATGTGCTTCATATTTTAGAAAATTCTATTTAACCTAACGGTCAGCTTTGGTCTTGTTTATTATCGGTTTTTCTCAAATACAATATTATATTGTAAGAATTTAATAGATTTTCAGTTTTTTTATCTTATTAACAAAAATACGAGTATGTTGTTAGGGTATATGACGGGTTTATTATATTTTTTAATAATAACTACGTCTAACTATATAACTATATTATGAGATCTTAAATATTATATTTCACCCTTTTGTGTTTTAGATTTACAATTAGAGAAAGTAAAAGAATTACTTATTTCCTAATTGACTATCTTTATAAATATAATGTTTTTAATAAGTTAACCATTGTTCAAAATAAAAAATAAATAAAAAAAGGTCGAGCAACCAATACAGGTTAACTTGACATGGAAATTAGTCTATATTGCTTCCTCGCCATATCGAAGATACGAGAAGCTTTGTGATCGTGTTAAAATGAGAAAAAAAAAAGATTTCAATTAGATTTCAAAATTTTAACTTGATATTTCCGTTTGTAGAACATTCATTTTTGTAGACATATAAGTATATGTGCTCACGCACAGCCGCCATGTGGAAATTAACTTTTCTTTACGTTTTGAAGGTAGTACAATCAGAATCTGCTCTTATCTCGGACACGATTTTTCGACGGTATGACACTGCTTCCATTTCCTTCGGAATATGGAAGTAAAAATCGTCCGAAATTGATATTCTATTCATCTATAACAATGCATTTTGTACTCATACAAATGAAACGTAAATTAAATTTTTATCAAATAGAATATATTATGGCATCTGCAGCAATTTTATAACGAACAAAGGATGCAATTCGTTTTTCAAAATATAAAATCGGTTATGAAAAAAAATTAGGTCATTCTTTCATTCTATAGTATATTTATACAATACTATAAAATGAAATAAACATTACAATTTAAATTGTAATGTTTATTTGAATTTATGGAACAATATTTTATATGAATATATTTTTTATATGTAGGGGAAAGTAGGGTAATCACGAACGCGGGGTAATCGCGTATTAAGTGGTTTCAGTATGAAAGCTAATGTTCTCTCTGCACTTACCCAAAGTTGGGCCTACGTCTATTATCGGACCGTTAATGGTCAGTGTAGATCACACTCACAGTACAAAATAAGCTATTTTTATATCAAATTTCATCTATTTTTTTATTAAAATAAAAGCCAAGTGATAACTGATATGTAATTAATATAAATTTGATTCAGTTATGCCCAAGTAAGCCTCGATAAAACAGTTTTTGATGTCACCCGTATTGTTTATTATATGATTCTAACTCCTAACCTCAAGCTTGTGGGGTAATGATGAACAAATTAAATGGGGCATTTAAGTTAATATATTTAAGGATATATCTGTTGAGAAAAATCAGTACGCTTTCGAGCGTCATTCTTTTCTATCATGTCTTTTCTATCGCCATGCACCTTCACAGATATTACAATTACATACCTACATCAAAAGAAGTAAAAACGAATCCTTTATGTACATTTCAAATAGTTGTTGTGCACTTTTATAACATATTTCATATAAAAATGTAGTAAAACCCCAGCACGTTTGAGTTAGTTGACATCAGACACAATACATTATAAATTTATACAACACATTACGAATTTAAACGTCCTGCTTGCACATTAAAAAGAAATACTGCATTTTTTTCGGATGATGTAAGGGTCAACGTACAATAAGTGTAAATACAGGTGGCCCATTTTAAATAGCATAATTTAAAATGTACAAAACCAATGTAGGGTTATTTCGCCTGTATTCGACCAATTAGTGGAGTTGTCAGCTTTGGGAATGCAAAAAATATGTCTAATAATATGAATTTATCATCATTAATAAAAGTAACAAATTATCAGTAACTTTTTTTAACCCCGGTCGGCTCCCACAGATCATGTTTTGACGTTTTTCTAAAAATTTAAGCACCGTGCGCACCTACCATTTTAAGTAATCTCATAACGTCGCGACTCGCGACGGGTGCCGGACATTCGGCGCTTTAATACCTTCAGGGACGGAGGTACGTGCGTGTTAAGGGTCGGCAGACCCCCACGATACCAGTTGATTGTTTTTAAAATGTTTTTTTGCTTAGTTAGTTCATATTAGATAAAAAAGAAAAAATATTTGCTTATTACTTTCCAGTTAAAGGATAATCCTATAACTTTTGTTTGGATTATTTTTTTCGGTAATCGAACATTTTGGCTGTATATTTTACAATGGACTATCCTATATAATAACTGTGTATGTATATCTCTCTCTCTGTGTGTGTGTGTGTGTGTGTGTGTCAGATGCAGAAATGTAAATTCTATTGTTGATGCAGTTGACAGTTCATATTGCAAGTTTCTACTGCCAGATAAAATCATGTCACATTATATTTTATGCCGCATTTAACATATTTTGCTGTTATCATGACGCTACTGATGTGAGAAGTTTGGTTCTTTAGTTATGTATGAGATGGTGATATGATTCATATTATACCGGGTGCTCCATTTTAATATTCTCCGGCCAATATCTCGAAAACTAAACAAAATTGTAAAAAATGTTTCAAACAAAAGTTGTAGCATATCGAGGGGGACATTTAATATTGCTTTGGGTTTTTATAGTTTATGGGGTAACATTTTTTTTTTAAATAGTAACATGCATTTTTTATTGCAGATTCGTAATGTACGCGAAAAATATACGTAACTTTTGTAGGAAACTTTTTTTTAGAAATCATCAATGTTTTACAATTTGAAAGCTTAAATCTGAAAAGTGATGATATTTAAGAGACGAAATATATATTTTTTATGGTAGAACACAGACAATTTTTTTTATATTTTATCAATGATAAAGTTTTCCATTGAAAATCGAAAAAAAAAATTATCTTATTTCTTACAAATTTTTAACAATCCTTGTCTAAATCTTGGCACTTATTGAATCGCAATTTTCTTTTTAGTTTTGATTTTTGACTAAAAAATTATTGAAAATTTTGCTTAATATCGTAAAATAATGTTTTCTAAAAAAAAATCAAATAAAAGTTGTTTATTTTTTTCCTTAAATTATGATTCTGCGATAGAAAATATAGGTTACCATTTGAAAAAAACCTCATAAATTATAAAAACCCATAGCAATAATAAATATCCCCTTCGAAATGCTATAATCTGGATCCAAAATATTTTTCACCATTTTGCTTAGTTTCTGAGATATTATTGATCTGGGGAAATTTAAATCGAGCACCCGCTATATTATGAATGTAACATCGAATCTTTAGGAAATTTTATAATGACCATAAATTAAATTTACCCAGATATTTATGACTTACAATTAGACGACTTGAATTTTAAATACCTACTGTTTTATATTTAAAATAACTTTTTGCAATTTTCTACAAAAAATCGTTTGAATGATATTGCATATATTTCTTTGTTAGTTTTACAAACAACTTTTGAAATAGTATAAATTATAATACCTTATAAAATGTAATCACAAATAATTTTATAAATTCATTAAAGATTGCAAATTTAATTTATAACAGCCAGGGGTAAATATATTGTGAATTGTACTACGTTCATTTGTATACAATAAATATTATACGTATACAGATAAGAGCGTATAGCATTTAAGTTAAGTTTAGTTCCTATCGTATTCACCTAAGGACCGCACCCTTGTCTCCTGGGTCTCGTGAATCACCTACCCTGATTACCCTAGGGCATCATCCCTTTTATCCGTACTCTACGTATTGTAAGGGGCTGTATGTTGATTAATATAATGCCAAATAAAATAATAATAATAGCTAGGTACATCAAACATTATTTTGGCCATTTTCTGATAAACATTCCAATTAAGGTGTTACATACCTCCAACATTAAAAAAAAAACGTTTTTATTTTTATTATTTGTTATTATCCCCTATACTTTTATGAACATTTAAAAAAAATTTACTCGAAAATTCCTTGTAATAACGAAGTTAAAACGATAAATGTGGCCGCGCAACCGATTAAAACATGTCAAGATTCGCGCGACTCAAGCATTAAAAGAAGCCCGCAGATTACAAAAAAAAACATAAAAAAATACAAAAATTAAGAAGGAAGCATACATTATGGAATGATAGATTAAAAGTAAGTTAACCACAAAAATTGTATACACAAAATTCATAAGATTTTTCCGTTCAAAATATTAAACATGGTAAAAAAAATACAAATTCAAAATGTAAAATTAGCTGGATGAGTGACAATATATAATATTCGTAAATACTACAAAAGCAAATATCCGAAAAGTTCCACCTCGTATGTGGGTAGCTCCCTCCCTTAAATTCCAAAAACACTTACAAGCGATATTCAACGTTTGGTTTTTCCCGAACAAAAAATTATAATAATCATAATTTTAGACAATGAAATTTTAAATAAGAAAGGTTCAATACAAATGTGTTATATATGTTATCATTTGCGCCTAATTTAGTAATTTTTGTAAATAACTTATGAACGACTCGTTTTTTTGTAGAAAATACAAATAAGCTCTATAAATTTTATCACGCACGTTCAATAAAAAATATAAAAATAATATTCTAATAAGTGACTTACGTACGTATTGCAGATAAGTTTTTAATTTTTGTCACGTCTTCATATTGTATTAAATTTTTATTATAAAGCAGTTAGAACATACTAAATGCAGTATATTTGATATAAACGCCTACATGCATTGCTCTTATTGTTAGCAATGTTTTGCTGTATAGTGTAGGTTGTGATTGACATACTGTTATTGACATTTTGGTTTCGTATATAGTTCGAAATAATTAATTTATATTTTCGACTATATACACAAACATAGTTGAAAAGGATGCTTATTCTAAAATCGACTGAATCAAATTATACAAATAATATCTATATGTGTTCGTTTGTATGAGGCTTATAGACTCAGTAATTACTGAACCGATTTCAATGTGGTTTTCATCAATAGCTAAATAATTTTTGTGCATGTTCGTGGTTATTGATATATTATGATGATTTTAAGTTACTATGTTTTTGTGGATATTAACCCGGGTAACACCGGGTCCAATACGCTAGTAATATCATAAAAATGAAGATACAACTATCTGAGTTGATAAGGACAAAGGAAATACACGAGATCTGGTAATAATGATATCATATTTAATCTTAATGATCGATTTAAGGAAATCAGTAAGCAGTTAGAGTTATCTACTAACGTTACTATCAGAATTATAAAACGCAACGTTTGTCTATCTGCCTGTCTGTCTGTCCATTAGTGCGCTTATCACTCGAGAACCACTTATTCGATTAACGTGTTTTTTTTAATTGACGATAATAGTAAATCAAGTCGGAAAAAAGTTTGCTCTTTTTTGCAATACGCTGCTCAAACCATTAAATATTAAACAATATAATGTAGAATTGTGTAGAATAAAAAGATCTAAAATAAACTGTGATAATTTTTATATTTAAGCGAGTGAAACCGCGGGCACAGCTAGTTCTATTATATTCTAATGTTAAAAAATAGTTTTGGCTTGTTTTATATTTGATAACTAAAATTTTGTAAAATTATTTTCCTTTTTATTTATAAATTTACATAGAAACGTAATGTAAACTACAAAACAATTTCCGTAAAAGGTACTTTTTTAAATTAAACATAAAAGAGAATAAATTCGTGTCATGGGATTTAAATCTTGATATCTTTGTGTTCTGGGTCGTTGCTCTTTAATTAAAGAAAACAATGTTTTTATTTCTTATTGATTTTTTTTCATTTCAACAAAAAATGATAATACTTTTTAAAATAATTGGATCTTTTTAATGTCAACTGATTTATTTCACAAAATAAATATTCTAGAAAATGGATATTTATATACTACAAGACTTAAATGAAAAGTAGATTTTCCTTGTGGCTTCATCCACATGTATTCGAAACAGGTCACCATCTTTTCTTTTTTTTTTTCTACCGAAGATTCACTTTTTCGGTTATCTCACCTATTATATGTTTTATTATCTCTATGGTTAAATATTACGATTGTTTTGTGACTGATTTGATATTATCTAACATTTACAATCCCACTAAAATGAGTTTCGTAGCAAATCAGTCAGCTCCGCAATGGGGTGCCGATCAAAAAAAAATAAAAATTAAATTCCGATAATCTTATGTTTAAATCCCGAAAAATCAAAATCCCTTACTTAACTGACAAATTATGTTAATAGCAGTATTTTACAATGGAGTACACTATTTCTAAGAAATAACACACATATAAACGTAATGTACTATGAGCTTCAGAAGTCGTCTGCCACCCTAAAGGTCAGAATCGTTTATAACTTTTTAACCGTGAGATTCTTATTAAAATAGACAAAAACATAAATTCTATCATACTGGTCTATAAAAATTGTAAACTGTAGATAAAAAATATTATATTCAGATCCTTTTGATTCATATATAAGTATAATTAACACTCAATTGTTAGAATTAAAAAATCGATAAAGATGGTTTTTTTTTAATTTCTAATTCAGAAAGCTAGTATCAATTGAGTTTTCCAATCATCTAAGGTTTAGATACAAAATTGCAACAATTAACATTAAATTCAAAATCACTTTTACGAGAACACATTTCACAAAATAGCGCTATTCCATCTTACGACGTATAAAATATACATAAAGCAATATGACAAAATTAAAGAGTAATTGCTCTTAGAGTTCATTTTGTTTGCTGTCGCAGATTCAAGAAGTGTGGAAGATTTGTTGCATGATTTTCATACATGCTCCATTAGTCACACGGTCAATATTCAATCGATAATTAATTTCTAGTCAAGTTCGATGAAGCATATTTCAACCTACATGGAATTTTGAGGTTCAGTTACTCAGAACTTAAAAGCAGAGTAAGTAAACATTGTTTTTACGAATACATGCATGGAAGATTTGAGTATGTAGATCAAAATTGTATACAAAAATGAGTGTGACTGTGGCGAGATGCACAGTCGAGGGATTGACGTAAATACGTACAAGTTTGAGTTATATAAAACTCAGACTCATGGATTGATATATTTTGAATTTTTTTGTTATGCAGAAACGTTTGAATATTTATAAAATGGAAATAAAATGATGCCGTAAACTTAGTCTAAATAAAGAAATATGTTATTTCTTATGATTTGTACGAACATAAAAATTTACTTTTTATTAAAATTGAGCAAAAACTTAAGTACACCTGTTTCAAAATTACTTTTGGTTTCAGTTTAGATTTCGATTTCGGCCGAAACTGAGATGAAAACCAAAATTCGGTTACCGTACAAAAATCGGTTTCGGTTTTTATATTATTTTTTGCTATAGAAAATATATTTTATAATAGGAAAAAATCAATTACTTTTTTAATACGTATGTTAATGTTCAAAAGCGTATTTTACAAGACTGAAATACAAGAGCCAATTAAGATAATTCATTGTGATTTAATTTCCTTTTAACTCAAGTAAGCATTCAAATACAACTTCAGTTTATCAAATATATGGGAATATTTATAATTATGTATGTTTAATGCTCCCAATTTAAATATAGGTACTACTTATTTCGAAGGCGAGTATCATCATCTATAAATAATCTAAAATGAAAAGTTTGTAATTTGTTGACATTAATTTCAGAAATCGCTGAACTGATGTTTCTTATGATATAGGGTAAGTAGTCAAGAATAATGTGATGCAACCTGGAAAATATACAGGATGTCACATAAACGTATCAACAAACTTTTAGAAATTGTCGAGGACATTAAAACAATCGTTTTTTGTTAATAAACCCATGTCTACAAACGAGCAGTAGAGCAAAAGAAAGGACTCTGTACAAAAGCAGGATCCAACTGATGTTTCTTATGATATAGGGTAAGTAGTCAAGAATAATGTGATGCAACCTGGAAAATATACAGGATGTCACATAAACGTATCAACAAACTTTTAGAAATTGTCGAGGACATTAAAACAATCGTTTTTTGTTAATAAACCCATGTCTACAAACGAGCAGTAGAGCAAAAGAAAGGACTCTGTACAAAAGCAGGATCCATTTTTGATTTAGAAAAAATAAGAAAGAGGGTCAAATTCCATTAGTTTGGTAATGCATTTTGACGTGCCACATGTTTTAGTATTTTATATTTAGCGCCTTAGTGCCCCCCTGGAAAATTATTTTTTCATCAAATTTGTACATTTTTTACTAGAAGGCAGCATCATACATGTTCAATAAAAATTTCAAGTTTTGTAGCTTATATAGTTTACGAAATATTTTGCTTTGACTGAAAAGGATGGACGGACGGACGATAAAGTGAGATAAAATGGTTTCCTCGAAACCCTACAAACGTTTGTTTTAATGTCCTCGACAACTCCTGAAAGTTTGTCGGTAGGTATATGAGAAAAATATTATTTTCACCGACCGAGTGATTATTTTCAAAAATTAAATTAATTTTAATTAAAAGAAAACTGCAAACAAGAGAACATACATATTCCATAGCTTAAAACTTATAATCTAGACAGATTTACAGTTACTAACAAAACTCTTAGAATAAAGTATCATAAATTATTTACAAAACATAAAAATAAATAAGTAGAACACAATATAGTCGGTAATAAAGACTAACGACAAGAAATACAATTTGGTATATTAAAGAAAGAACACATTAGTTATAACGGCTCTTTTAGATCACTGTTATTTGATTACAATTGTAACACAAGAAAATTAAAATGATACGCCTACATTACTTACACTGATCCTTTGATCTTCGAAGTTACTTTCATGTTGTTTCGTTGTTTGAACAACTAAGGACCGTCATATTACGAAGGTACCATTATTCTGATGTAAATTTTAACAAATCAAATCTAGAATTCTTTTTACCACATATAAGATACGTGTATGTGTAAAATTGTGAGACAGAATTATTCTGGAAAATGAAATAGATATTATCTTCTAGTCTTCTACTAAATATTTGTCTGACAGACTAAGGAAATGATATCAATATTTGCCTCCTCGCCATATCGAAGATACGAGAAGTTTTGTGATCATTTTAAAATGATGTCTGTCTGTCCCATGAATCCTTGTTACACGCATAACTCATATACCACTGAAGACGGTCCCATTTCAAAATCATTCAAATCGTGTGTGAAAGGGAGGGGTGACACCCCAAAATATTTACTTTTTTATGATATCTCAAGAGCGACATATTGTGTTATGTGAAAATTTTATAGAATCTTTTTGTAGAATATTCGATTTCCTTTAATATTGGTCTACAACGTTTTTTGTTAAATATTCCCTTAAAGATTTATCTCAATTTACTTTAAAAAAACGTCATTTGTTTTTTTTTATTGATATTTACTTTGACATATTAAATGTAATTTTGACGTTTGCATAAATTTAGATTTATATTGAAATTGTCAAAAATTTTTTAAATATTCAGGTGCATATTATGAAAAATTTCGAACTAATATTTTTATTTTTTTAGTAAAATTTTATAAAAATTAAATGGTTTATCAATGCCAGGCAATTTATCGGTTTTTATTTAAATTTAAACTTTTGGTGAATTTAGCACGAGGAAGCACTGTGCATTTACTTAGCTAGATGTTTTTTCTTACTTACTCTGACCTCTTCTAACTATGTGTAAAGTTTGAACTCGATACGAATTTGACATTTGAAATGTAAAACTTTTTTTTATTTTGATACGTTTATTTATACATTTTATAAATGATAATTTCAGATAAAATTAAAAAACACATGTATAGCGATTTTTTAAAGTTCAATCCTAATAGGGGTGAAAAATTGACAGTAAAATGGAATAAGATTTTATAATTTAAATGAATGTTCATAAAAATGAAAAGGTTGTGGGCGGACCCGCTAGTTAATAATATTTCAATAGGATTTAAAAACTTTCATTCACAAATAATATACCATATCGGATTATAACATCAAACAATTTTTTCATGATTGAAAATTTTCATAAATATCATTATCATATTTTTATTCCATTCATAACAAACCAATAATTGCTCAATCCTATAAATAGACTTGATTTTCTGCTAAGATTTCTCTCGCTAAGTAAATACATAGGCTGTAAAACATGAAAATACGGCATTTCCATAAATTGCAATTCATTGGTATTCTTATCATTATTATGTAAATCCTATAGGAGCAGTGTTAGCTCTAAATATATATATGGATTACTTATCAATTTCAGTTGAAAATGCTACGGAATTAATCAGAATGAATAATTGAATAATATTCCATTTTTATGTTTAATAATTTTAAGACCATGCAAAATATATTTTAACTCAAACAGAAAATAAATAATAAATAAATAAATATATAACAATTTAACAGAAATCTGTATTATCTACAACTAACAACTAGCCTAATTTCAAGGTGTTAAATTGTTTCCGATGAATGGAACGCGCGTATCGATAGATTTCATTTCTGTTGCATTATTAAAATTTCACCCTGAACGCGCCTAAAGAAGTATAACTTCAAAAATACTTTAAATTCTTTTAATAAATAAATATACATAAACGCATACTGGAGTAGCGTCTTTGTTTGGACAATAAATTCTATGCATATATGTATACAGATGTACAATAGCTCCAGAACCATTTGAGAATACTTCTGGTCCCAAGACAAAAATTTTGTTTGTATTCCTACTTTAATATTTTGAGTGCTTTCTTTGCAAACAATATTGATTTTCATATTCTTTATTCGACATTCTTTCTTTGATATTAAAAGTAACTACTTATGCAAAATGATTTAGATGTTATACGGTAGATTTCAGTTTCTGAAATTTGACAGTTTATTGTAATTTTATACGTTAATATGTCAATCGATATACAGAATGATTACTACATCACCATATTAATCGGCTCCAGTGGTGTACTCAGAAAAAGAATGTGTCAGGATGCACAGTTGAAGGAATTACGTGAATACGTAGAAGTGGGGTTAAATAAAATTCAGATTAATATTGTATATTATAGTTATTTCTTATGATTTGTACGAACATAAACAAATTATTTTTATTAAACTTTTTTATTCCATTTAAAAAACTTTAGTCAAAAAACTAAAAACGTTACTCGTGTTCGCTAAGATTGGAAAAAGTGGTTTCGAGAAAAACAAGTTTAAAGATTTACATAGCGTACCCTGGTGACCTTTTGAGTAACCTTAAATACCTTCTGCACTGTAATTTTTTGTTTACTATAGAACCAAGTGCATATTGTTTTTATGATGTTAAAGAATTGTTTAAACAAAAAAAATCGTTTTTTTTTTTAATTCTAGAGTGGTGTTACCCCCTAAAAAAAGTGATTGTTTTAACGTCCTCGACAAAACTTGCAAGTTTGTTGGTATGTTTGCGGGACACCCTATATATTTATTGTTTCCATATTTTCATTTGACTGTTAATTATTTTCACGTTCCAATTACTCTATGCCACTGACTATGTCTCTAATAATATATTGTACAGTTTTGAATGGCCTATTCAGGGACTGAAGTTTTCATTAATATTATATGCCTTTGTTTTATTATTCCCTTTACTTCCTTAGGATATAACTAAAGTTGAAATAACAGTTTTAGTAAAAAATTACTCATATTTAGATTTTCGTTTGCAAATTATGTACTTATATTTCGTACACCCAACATATTGTGTTCGTAAATATTAAATCAAATGTAATATTTGTATACAAGTACAAATATATACATAGTTAGAATATTTTAGGCTGTATTTATAAATTTGTAAGTTTCAAATTAAATATTGATTTAGTATATAATTTGCACATACGAGCAACGAATTAAAAATGTATGCATTAAATTTGTGTTTGAATTAAAATAATTAATAAAGAAAACACGTGTTCGCTCTGGTATGCATGTTTTAGAACTATAAAATACAGAATATTTAATTTTTTATGTATAATTTATGCTACAATTGTAATGAGTTTACATTTTAATATTGAAATGATGACAAATTTACTATATAATGGGCTTATTTTCAGAATTATCACTAGGCTGTTTTTGAAACTAAGCTTTTAAAAAATATTTCGATAAAAGTTGTTTGAACGGGCAACAAAATTAAATTAGTTTTTGATTCGTGGACGTTATCAAGGTTAATTTAATTTCATTTTTTTTAAAATGGAAATATATTTCTTATTACATCTTTTTGCATATTTTGTCTTAAATAATTTTTTGTACGAAGGCATTTAACAAAATAATTATAGATCTTAGATTTTCAATTATTTTTTACTCGGAAACCATAAATTTTGGTGAAAAAGTGACAAAAACAAATTTTTTTATTAATTATTGTTAATGTATTAATTGTATTAAAACTGGTTAAATTATTTCAGAAATATTTTTTTTACTTTTGCTGTTTTTCTTTTTGCTTAAAAAAATTGAAAAGTAAAAAATGATTAAATGTTTTAAAACGAAATTGTATAAGAATTTGAAATTGTAAAGTAAACACATGTAAAATAATTATGTAAATAATATTAACATATTATATAAAAATAGAACACTTCGAAATGTTAATAATAATTTTATGTAATGCAGTCTTCAAAGTGTTCTTCAGATCGTTAGTCAGAGAAGCGTTGGTGGCAATTTTATTACAGTAATCTTGGGAAGGTAATGTGTTCGTCATAAAATGACTACTTATGATTATAACTACGATCTAGAAAATATTATCCATTTAATTTTAAGTTGTGTAAATAGCTTTCATTAACATTATTTTATTACGATAATATGAAAAAGAGAAACCAATCTATATATAAATATGTAATTTATGTAGATATATTATAAAACGCAACGTTTCTCTGTCTGTCCGTTAGTGCGCTTATAACTCGAGAACCACTTATCCGGTATATATTTTGTTACGTTAGGTAACATAAGGAATAAGCAGTAAGTCAAGTCGGAAAAATCGTAAATATCTCGGCTCTTATGAGAGTTAGAGGGTTGTTTTTTCCTACTCCCGTGGAGGATCTAATGAATCTAATTACAACCCTCCATACGTAACAGGGGGTAAAATATCAACTCCCGTGCCAAACCGGGGCTAGGCCGCTAGTTATTAATAATATAAAGCTTTTGAAACAGATTATGGGTTTAGAAACACAATAGGCATGATGCCAGTAACAAAGTATCACTTAAATTATGATTTTAAGATTCTAATAAATGTATTTATTTTTATAGTAAAAGCGAGATTAATATGAATTTTGTTAAAATAAAAACGTAAAATACAGCAATCCGCCATGTTTGATAAAACACCAGTCAGAGTGGATGACGTCACGGTTACGTAAACGTCATTTTTGTTTCATTAATATCTGCACTGTTTATAAAATATATTATTCGTGTTTTTTTAAAATATTTTTATTAATGTTTATTGTATGATTTAATCTATTGATGTGTTATATTGGTTATCACCTATTTATTTATTTATATTAAACATTTTGAATTATTTTACAAAATATGCTTCCCTTATTAAAAATATCACACCTCACCACTGGATTACAGCATATGTTTTAATCTTTATTGTAATTGTTTAATTCAATACAACTAATTGAGAATCCCAGATTTACTAATACCATAATTCCATATACGAACGTGAGATTCATTCAAATAATACATAAGCTACTTAAAACAATGATAACAAAATATACCATTATCCTCTCGTTTTCTTCAACGGAAATTATGATAAGCCGCACGAAAAGCATCATTATAAATAATTAATACTGTAAAACAATTACTGAAAATGAGTAAGTGTTTAAATGATTTAAAATCTATTTCGTTGTGATTATTAATTATTAAAGCTGAACAATTGAGAGAGTGAATCAAAAACATCCTGCCACAGTGTAAATATTCATCAAAATGCGTGAACACATTGTTGGTGTTTACAATGGACAGTGGTGGGACAGGTTTTGGAGAAAATTGCCTAAGTAGATTATTATTTATTATATTTTTAGATATGGTAAGTGATTAATCAGAAACAACGACAGTTTTATAATTAGGTGTATATTAATTAAGTATAGTCCATTATAAGCGAACATTTTTGTTAAGTAATTGTATATAAACTAATTTATTTAATTTCATTCATTAGCGAAAGCAGTGGTTCCTAACAATGATGTTCCGCGAAGTTTTCACAGTTACGAATTTTTTTTTAATATTAAAAATGAGTGCAGAGTCGAGAATACGTGGCAGTGGGGTTAAATAATGGATGAATTTTTGTAAAATAGACACAATGCTTCTGTAAAATTAATCTTAATAAATAAATATTTAACTAAAACCTTTTACAGTATGATTTCAAACTAATGAAATATAATTTCACATTAACGAAAACAGATTGCACTCAAAAAAATAAATTTATTTAAGAATGGTCAAATAACCAGTTCTGGATTGACCCATAAATAATTAAATAATTATTAGCAATATTTTTGTAATATAAAAGATTAAAGTTCTTACGATTAGAAACTCAATGAAAAAAATCCATGAAAATCCATTCACTATAGACGGGATCCGAGGTTTTATATTTTTCACGGCTAACTGCACCGGACTAATAAAAAAAGCGTGAAAACGTACATATCCCTAAATGTCATATTTTTGTAAATTATAAATGAAAACACCATATACAACAGGTTTTAACAATGACACATACATACCTTTGTTACATAAATATTTCTTTTAATATTTCGTGTGATGTAACAGAGAGATTATTATATTCTAGCGTAAAGTATATTAACCAGAAACAATACAAACGTGCAGTTAAATGCACACCCATTAAACACATTGAAACTGGAAAATATTTAACCCTTTCCCCGCATCAGCATATACAAATATACGGATACTATACGAATCTTCTATGCGGATGATACATAACATGTGACATGACTAATTCAAAATCCTTATATCAATATTTATCAAAATAGTTACTTGACAATTGATTTAAAATTAATTAGGTTTTATTTATTGTTTCCTCGTCATATCGAAAATACGAGAAGCTTTGTGATCGTTTTAAAATTAGAAAAACATATGTTTTCCGGTTTCAAAATTTAAACGTTATCTTTCCGTTTCAAGTCAAGAAACACTTTTCGTTCCGTGTCTGTCTGTGTGTCTGTCCTCTGAATCCTTATTGAAACTTGGTTGGTTGGTTGGGTCTGGCGTGAAATTTTTAATAAGGGAAGCATATTTTGTCAATCCTCCCCCTCCTATTAACAAAAAAAATAGTTATGAAACACTTTAAGATCAAGCTCTTACTTTTTTGAATAAATTCTTATATATTTATATAGTAACTAAATGATTCTACGTCTTATTGTCTTGTATTTTAGTCGATATTTGTATGACGAGTTGAAGAAAATTTCACTAAAAAATTTCAAATTTTTGATTTCGTTAAAAGTATGTTTATTGTATAGAAAATTACGCGAAAAGTTGTTTGTTTCAAACCGCAGGTCTGTATCTCAAACCGTTCTCGAGATATAGCCTCTCAAAGTTTTAGTTTTTTCAAATTTTTGGATAAAAAAGGCCATAACTTTTGAACGCGTGGTCGGAATTGATTTTAGTTGACGGATTTGAAATCAGCGTGTCAAAATCTATATAATGACATGTATAATACTTTAAAATCCGACAAAAAATTTTTGGTCAAAAATCGACATTTTTTTAAGGTATACCCCTTTGAATTTTTTCGATTTTTCACGAATTTTTTTTTTCCGAGTTTTAAGGTATTATACATGTCATAATATAGATTTTGACACGCTGATTCCAAATTCGTCAACTAAAATCAATTCCGACCACGCATTCAAAAGTTAAGGCCATTTTTCTTCAAAATTTTGAAAAAACTGAAATTTTGAGAGGCTATATCTCGAGAACGGTTTGATATACAGACCTGCGGTTTGAAAATTTCAACTTTTTTGTTTATTAAATTGATTTAATAGAGAGGTACTTGTTTTATTAGTAACAAAAACCCATCAATCTCCCCAAAAAAAACAGTATACTTTGGTTTTAAAGCGGCAAAGACTGGTCCCTTTACCTTATTCATTAATTATAAATAGTAACAATGCTCCATCTATGTTTTCTACAAAATAAATAACTCTAAAGAAAGATTGTTGAAGTTTTTGTAACGCTGGCAACATAAAATAAAATTTATTACTGAGTTTTTTTCCCAAGGATAGTTATTTACACATTTTTCCATACATATTTTACATCATTTCCATTTAGATCACGTGCAAGACGAAGATAGAAATCATGAAAATGGCCGTACGTTTATCACTTTGCCTTGTTTCAACCGGCCGTGATGGAGATCATATATTTTCCGCCATGCTCCAATCAACTGTGCTCTCCCTGAAAAACCTCAGAAAAATTAGTTAGGTTTTACGAGAAATAAAACAATGAAAGTTGAGAAAATAAGTTTCCGGAAAATAACACATCAAGTTAACAAGAATTTTTAAATTTTTTTGCGGATTACATTTTTCCACTGTGATAACCTTTTCAAATTTCAATGTATACAGAATCAACAGAAGTTTAAATTTTTCTGCTGTATATGCTTACGTAAATGTAGTTAATACGTACTATGCATATCAAATGTATGTATGCATTTTAAACGTATGTTTGTTTGTGTTTTAAACATCCATTTTATTTAGCCGTATTTACTTAAAAAAAGTGTATGAAAATGCTCCAGAGAATATAAATAAAGGTAACTTAAACTATTAGTGGAGGCAAACTAGACAAAATAAAACGACCAAGTACGTGTTAAGCAGGCTTCATTAGTCATTTTCACTACGATTTATAAAAAAGAGTTATTTAAAAATTTTTATGAACTATTTTTGCTACCTATCTAAAGACATCCCACTCAATAGGGGTCAAAATGTGAGTTTTAAATTCATATATTTAAAATAAAATCTATTTTAACAAACTGGTAATGACTTTTGGGACACCTATATATTGTAATTTTATTATTTGAAAATCTATTAGAACTATTTAAGACATCAATTAACGTTAGGTATATACATAATTTTTTTTATGTTAGTTTTTAAATTTTTCTAATTGTTGAAACAATTGATTTGTTGGGGGTGTCAAATGATAGATCTAAATGTGTGGAGTAATTTTAATTTTTAAATTTCTTACCGCTTAGGAATAATAAAATAAAAACGAAAAATACTCCAATATTTTGGAGTTATTTTACCCCCGTACAATGAAAGGGGGCAACAAATAAAAAACGTGCAATCCAGTTATTTAAAAATTATATAAAAAGATAGAAAGAACATGGAAGTCATGTATATGGTTCTCCATACGTATATTTTTGTCTAGTTTGCCTCCACTAATAGATAACCCTTGTGTTAATGAATAGGTACCTCGTATACCTTTTTCGATTTCATTCGATGAGTTTAGTACCTATGTAAATATTCTTTTGAATTTATGGATATCCAGGATTGTTAAGATCCATTTATTGTAATGCAATTTCTTGAAGAAAAAAAGTTTAAAAAGTATTTATAAGTGAAAGATTCATTAATGGATAATAATAGTTCATTAATGGATAAGGTACCCGTATACCTTCATTCATACCACAATGTTTTCGCCAGATGCGTATATTGAGTTTTATTTACTGATTGCGATGGGATATCTTACCCCAACCATCTTTTTCACCCAACCTTGCAACTCCGGAACATTGAAAATATAACATTGGGAAGCTTTCGAACGAAAAAAGGGATCCTTTGTTACCTAAAAGATGACAGATGATCGTTTCATAAAGGTAAATACAAATATTAAAAAATCATGTTCTAATATACCTTTTAAAGCTCTACGAACTTTTCGAATAACCCAGTACAAATATGATACACACTATTCAACGGTTTCTACTTTTAGTTCAATTTTATTAATGAAATGTAACTAACATTTTGGAATTCATCATACTGTATGCATGTAATTAAAACCTTGTTTTTATTGTCCAGAATAACATGTAGATTTCAGAGTGGGTGTATTGACTTTATATATTAATTAAATGAGTGAATTCAATTAATTTTTACAGAAATTTACACTAATCGGATTGACAAAAAGGTATGTATACATAATTATAATTAATGAAACGTATTAAGATAAAACGTACATTTTAAAAATAATTATGAAATGTGTATTCTGTATTTATTTGATAACAAGCTGGGTTACCAGTGTGGATATTATTAATTTAGTACACTAGTAGAGGGATATTGAATATTTTTTTATTTTCTCTTTATATGTTCGAAGATGAGTTGAAATTCAAAAAAGTTAGGAAAATCGGCCATGTGCGTTTCGAGTATATTACTACATTATTTTTGAAATAAAAAATAATAATAGAAAAGCTCGCAATTTAATGAGAAAACATTGTAGGGTAAATTTTATTTTTCTTAATTGTAAACTTTATTTTGAACGTATGCCAAAATCTGTTAAATAAGGTAAAATATCGTTTTTTTTATAATTAAAAAAATTTATATTTTGCATTACTGCGAATAAAATCCTAAAAGAACGCAATTCCTATAAAATCACACACACATAATAATAGAAGTCATTTGCAATAACATAAAAAATATGTAATATTAGACGATGTTTTCTCATTAAATCGCGAGCTTTTTCATATTTTTTAAAAGGCCGATTGTGGGCGTAAAAATCAAATTTTATTTTTGAAAATTTCATCACGAATTTCAACCATACACATTTCCTTTTATTTTCGTTAAAATCCCATGAATTTTACGTTAATTATTACATTATTAGTGATAAAAAAGATTTTTCGACATTTTTTTTGTTCTTTGAGGTTAGGATGCATTTGCAAAGTAACGGCTACCTATACAGTTCTATATTCTATTAACTTACAAGTATTTTTTTTCTTACGACATATAGAACCGGAGATATTTCAAAAAAAGTGTAGCGATACACTCGAAATGTTTTAAAAAATGCACAATTATGTGATTTTCTCGGGATCCACATAGTCGATTTTCCTAACTAAACGATTTTCAACTCATCTTCGAACATATAAAGAGAAAATCTAAAAATATCCAATTTCCCGAATGTATCACTTCAAAATATTAATTTCCCTCTATTATTCGAGTATATGCCTTATTTGTATCAAGTACCTTATATTATAGATAATAAGTATTTCTAGAAAAATTGTACGTACAAAATTTGAATTTACCCAATTTTTTAACCCTAAAATATGGTTATCTCTGCTTAGTATAATTAATTATGTATAATAACAATAATTATATTATAGATATTAGTATTATCTTAAATTAGATTACTATTTAATTTCTATTAGGTGCACAATGTACATTATTATAATATGACTCAATATCAATATATACATTAACACAATTATATGTGTAGCAGCGTATACCAAAATGTGGGTGTGAGAACAAGAGAGAGGGAAACAATAATGGTTTAATTGTAACAGATATTATATAATTATACATATTGATTTGATCATTTGTCATTCATAAAGCACAATTGTATCTGTATAGGACATAAATAATCATAATCAACGTGAAAATGAATATATTAATGTCATAAAGTATGCCAATATTAAATATGTAATCGTTTTATTGAATATTAGTACCTATATTAAACCACTGTAATATTCATTGTATGTAGATAATTTTTGCTACAAAAATATCCATGTAGAAAATTCCAGCTTTGACGATGGGCCCAAGCTTGGTCCAATATTGGATTGCTAGTGTTGCTTTTTCAATATTGGTCCCATTCGGTCACCTATTCATTATACAAAATTGGGTCAACTCGGGGCCAAACTTGGTACAACAAACCGAGTCTTAAACGAAAATTATTTTCTTTGTCGAAAATACACGCCATTTTGTAATATCTACTTTATATATGTGGTGTTTTAAAATTCTGTCTGCCGATTGTAGATAATCGATAAGTAAATTGGTTCATTAACCTCGTTGTTCCATCGCTTAATTCCTGCTCACTAACCCACGTTGATGAAGGAATATTATAATTAAAGTTAATTATGTTATCGCGTAAAACAGCGCCTCGTTAATATGTAGAATTAATTATTTCATGAAAATAACAAAATTAAAGATGCTGGATTCATTAGCGTTTTTGCGAGATTTTTTTTAAAAGATGTTCTTTTCTTAAGTTTCTTGAATGGCTGATCTCTTTCCATAAAATCCAAGTTAAAAATAAAAATAATCTTAATACGAGCAGGTGTATTGGATATTTGATTTCATTCAAAATTTTTAGATTTTTGCGGTTGTTTTTAAAGTTATACTTTCTTAAACGCGTTATTGAAGTTATCCTTTTTTAGACGCGATCAGCGATACGTTACAACGAACATTATAAGCAAAAATAGTTTATGAAACGTTTTGGAATAACTCTTTTTTATAAATCGTAATGAGAATGACTACGGAACCCTGTCATGTGCGTGCCCAACACGCACATGGCCGTTTTATTTTATAAAATAATTTTGTTTTGAACAACAAATTCAGCATAGTTGAGATTTTTTACTCTTTTTTTTAAATTTCGTTAAGCGTATTTAAGTATTTTTTTACATGAAAAACAACTTTAAAATTGTGATTTGTAATGAGTTTTTCAAAATTCCCTCTCCCTTAACCTGTCTCTAAGGGTATGCCCGGGAGTACGCCGGTAACACTTAACTCTCAAAGAGGTTATATGGGGATTTCAAGTTTGGTAAACACTGTTATAGATATATTCACTCGTGTAGAAGTGTAGACAATACAGATTATGTTATTAAAGTTGGTAAAACAGTTTTTTAGAAGTTAGTTAGTTTTACATTTGCTGGCTAGATGTCACTACTAGTCTCAGCAGTTGTTTTTTTTTAATCATGCCAAAGAAATATAACTTCAAACGCGTGTACACAAATACACATGCCCACATTTTTTTGAATACTGATTAATACATAGTTAATATTATTTGTTTATAAATAATTTATTAGTTAATGTATAAACTTAACTGTTTATGCGTTTACTAAAAATATAATACTATCTAGAAAATTTTTAACTGTTTCAAAAAAAGGCAACTCAATTTTCTACAAATCCCCAAACGCATCCAACCAACAGCCATAAAACTCGAATCAATAAAGAAGCGAAATAAAATAAAAACTTGTCGAATCCTGACCTACAAAGTCCGGATCTTTCATAAACACAAGCGAATGAGATAATCTTCCGATCAGATATATAGTACATAGTAGACAAGCAAGGCGCACTAGAGCTTCCCCCACCACAACCCTTCCCCACCATAACTGCCGCGACCGTTGTCTCTGGCGGCATTGGAGGGGCGCACAGTGTTTCCAAATAACTGTTAAGCCGGTCAGAATTCTTTATAGACGTCCTTTATTATGAAAATTGCATCAATGTAGTCACACGTAATTTAAAAAAAAAAGTAAATAACTTCTTCTTCACAATATCGAAGATACGAGAAGCTTTATGATCGTTTTAAAATGAGACAAAAAATTGTTCTCCGATTTCAAAATTTTAAGTTGATTGCGGTCTTAGGGCATTTGATAGTCTTAAAGTTAATGGTGTAAGCTATATTAAAAAATTTTAATGCGTTGAATTGAGACATGATTTATTCACTTTGGTAGAGAATTTTATCTGCTACAAAAAGATCTTAAAAAATGTTCATCAGTTATCATAAATCATTAATACCAACTTTACTACTAATGAATGATTTTCCCATGATATTTCAATGGAAAACGGGGGGGGGGGGGGTCATAAACTAAATTATTTCGTAACGAGAGCTCATTTTTTTGACACGCCCTTATATACATATATACATATTTAAAAATTTTGACATCATACAAAATATATGTATTTATCACGATGGCAAGTGGAAACATTATTTATAAACCTATCAAAGTGAACTACAAAATTACACAAATTTTATTTGAAATTGAATATTTAATTACCGAGAGATCAAAAATAGATCCTTTAATTTGAATGTTAAATATATTTTAATTGAATTTTAATTTTTAGAGTGTATTTTTTTCGTTAACAAACATCAAACAATTATTTTTTTAGATTCACTAATTTTAATAATAACCAGAATACCGGGCAATTAAATTATGGTTTATATAATAATTTTAAATCATTTTTTTTATTTCTATTTTTTATATTTAAGTTGAATTTTTATGCTATAAGTAAGTTTTAATTTGCAGCACTAAATATTACTATTTTTTTGGTTTTTTAATTGATTAAAATTATTAGTATGTTAAATTTATACAAAATGAATTAATAATACTGTTAAGGTCGATCCAAACTATCGAGCCACTCTCGGCCGGTCTCGACATTAACGAGCCGGTCTCGTTATGGTATTCAAATTATTGCGCAAGTTTAGATCACGCTTTACCCGGCGATCAGTACTAGAATGATAGAAGATGAACTGAAGTTCCTATTCACACAATCCATGCCAGGTTCGATCACGCTCCAGTAAAATACTCTTTGATAATATACCGGCTTGATAGTCTAGATCGACTCTTAACATTCACAAGTTGCTATGAGCAAAAAACACTAGTAACAGCACGATAGTCGATATGTGCTTGCGGGAGAAAGAGCGACCGCATTTGATTATAAACTAAATAAAATAATATAGAAAATGACGCTAAAAGTATAATTTTCCAAACCACATGCGTAGGTCTGTATTTCAAACCGTTCTCCAAATAAAGCTTGATTTTTTTGTTTTGAAGACTGTTCGATTTTTAAAGTTTAATTTACAATTAGTTATCGATAAAAATTATATTGAACTATTCTGTCAATCTTTTATTATATCATTTTAACTATGAAAAACTCGTCTGGTAATGTGAAATAACAATAATTCAAATATATTTTTTTTATGTTAATACTATTTAAAACAAAATGCTGGGGGTTTGTTTTACCCCAATATAGAAACCGACAAGAATGCTGTTAATTGTAATTTCAAATCTTTGCCGGATAATATTTTAATTTAATATATGTAGATTCATAATAAAATTTTATAAAATTTAAGAGCTAAATATTAACCGAAAAATAGGTCTGAAAATCGAGCCACCTTAGTCCTCATATTAATAATAACATTAAACCCATAGAAAATTTTCAAAATTAGTATTTTGACCGTCTGAATTCAATTTTATTCACACTGTGTAGCGGTTGGTGTTTTTGCGGGGTTATATTGATTTTCATTTCGCGCGGAGAGCCCTAACTGTTTTCGCTACGAATTTCCTTCCAGCTAGATTTCAATGGGTGCACTCTCACGGCTGAAGTATTTCAAGCTTCTCCATTGCATTTGTCGTTGTGTTTCTCCATATTCGATGAAATAAACATCTTATTTGCATAATTGCATTCAAACAGTGCAATATTATTATACAGGATTACAGAACATTAACTAAGGATTGTTTGTATGTAATAAAGTTAATAACATTTGAAATTAATTTGGGTAATGCATAAATTATAGTATTTATTGTTAGATTTATCTATTTTAAATGTTATTAAAACGTTCTAACAGGGTAGTTCAATAGTGCGTCCGGCTTTCCTAGCGCACTTCCTGTAGGAGATAGAAAAAAAAGTTTGGTACATAATATTATTGGTTTGAAAAGATCAACGTCGTAAAATTATTTTCAACAATACAGGGTGTCCCATTTTTGCAGTATAACAAAAACAAAGATTTTTTTAAATGGAATACCCTATAACGTTTTATGTCGTCCGATGTCATTTTTTAACCTCTACATTAACGTCTGTTCATTTTTTAATTTAGTGACAGTGTTGCCAAATTAAAATTTTTTTTCCGAAAAATAATCCATATTCAGGTTCGACTATAAAAAATCGTAGCGACCTCGTTTTTTTTTGAAGTGATGAATTTTTTTAGCAATAATGTTAGTCCAGGTAAAGAGCAACATTTTGGTAATAAACAATTTTAATTTAGTTGTACAGGGTGTTAATAAAAAAATGCCAAAGTTTGCAATCTTCAAAATGATAAAACTCATTTTTTTCAAATGTGACTACCCTTTTTTTATTTCACTATTCGATGGTTTTTTTTCTCCTTTTCAATTTGTATAGGAAATATCTTATGTCTAAACCCCATACTTTCTGAGATATTTAATAATTTTCACAAAAGTAACCATTTCACCATGTTTTTATGCACCGAAGTAGGCCAAACAAATGCAAAACAAATGTGAAACAATTACAAAACAAATGCCCGTGAATTGATTTGTGCTTAGATCAAAATGGAAGACATTTCGAACATTTATTGTAGTCTTTTATCTTTTATATGTATTTTCAATTTTGTTAATTGTCATAGTTTTTTGAATAAAATAAATAATTTTATTACACAAGTATTATCCGTTTTAATTATAAAATTTAATCAAATGTTACATTGATACTTAAGTACTAACATTTTTGCATTTCTTTTACATCAGCACAGCCTACTTCGGTGCATAAAAACGTGGTGAAATGGTTACTTTTGTGAAAATTATTGAAAATCTCAGAAAGTAAGGGGTTTAGACATAAGATATTTCCTATACAAATTAAAAAGGAGAAAAAAACCCATCGAATAGTGAAATAAAAAAAGGGTAGTCACATTTGAAAAAAATGAGTTTTATCATTTTGAAGATTGCAAACTTTGGCATTTTTTTATTAACACCCTGTAAAACTAAATTAAAATTGTTTATTACCAAAATGTTACTCTTTACCTGGACTAACATTATTGCTAAAAAAATTCATCACTTCAAAAAAAACGAGGTCGCTACGATTTTTTATAGTCGAACCTGAATATGGATTATTTTTCGGAAAAAAAATTTTAATTTGGCAACACTGTCACTAAATTAAAAAATGAACAGACGTTAATGTAGAGGTTAAAAAATGACATCGGACGACATAAAACGTTATAGGGTATTCCATTTAAAAAAATCTTTGTTTTTGTTATAGTGCAAAAATGGGACACCCTGTATTGTTGAAAATAATTTTACGACGTTAATCTTTTCAAACCAATAATATTATGTACCAAACTTTTTTTTCTATCTCCTACAGGAAGTGCGCTAGGAAAGCCGGACGCACTATTGAACTACCCTGTATATCAAGCTAGTTTCGAATGCAGTGAAACTTCTCCAATTCGATACTATGTTTAGTAAAAATAAAATAACCAAGTGCGTGTTGGGTACGCACATGATAGGGTTAAATAATTAATCTTAAGTAAACGATGAACATAGTATTAACATAATTTACCTAGATATAAACCATTCGTTTTACAATATTTTTTTTTTTTATAATTTACATATAAACAGGTAAAAAGTGTTTGACTATAAAATATAATATTTGCGTATTTTATCTAGACTTTATGAATTATTAAAATAAAGCTGTAACTGTGCTAGAGTTCATAAATAACTTTTAATATCACATTTAAAACACTTTTAAATTTTTTTAAGCGACGCACAAAGTGTCCCATTGGAGTATAAATATTTATATCACAAAATGCGAGTAAACTTACAAAGTTAAAATTAAGCTATAACAAAAGTTGTTTAATTTAAAAAATAAATATAAATTTACACTGATTTCTTTGTAGAGAGCACCCTTGGAACCATTTTATAAAGATTTATTTATTTTAAAGATTTGAATACGTAATAAATATAAAAACCTGAATACTAATAGGATTGGAACTAAATTAGAAAATCAATTTAAATATTTACTATATTAATTATAAGTATTTCTTTAACTCAATAGAATAAATTAATGCTGTTAATTCAAGTTATACATAATGACTTTTATAATTTCAGTGATTTTATGGATTTTTAACTAACGTATTAGTAAGTATGTAATTGTAAAGCCCTTTTTTTAAATTCCTTCCTTGAATCCATTCCGATTGTTTTCGCAAATATGTCTGTGTGTCCGTCTGTCTGTAGACGCTGTAACTCAAATACGACAAATGATTTTTTTTATATGAGAGATGATAGTTCCAAATAGATGTTTTAATGTTAATGAATCATCACTGAAATACTTTAAAGGCAATTAAGATTAGATAAAAGAATAATACTACCGCTGACTTTACGGAGCATACTTTAACGGAGTACACTGGCTTCATTCTAAAGTAGCGTGTTATTGGTTCAATATATTTCCAAGTTTAAGGACTAAAGTGTGGAAAAAGTGGAAAATACGTACTCAGCTAATTAATAATAAGCGTTTCAATCATTGTCTTTTTGTTTTTATTTGATCATAAAAACATATCTTTCTTTCTATGCTTCTTGGCTTCTGAATATAAGTCGTATCACTCATTGGAGTGAACATTTTCAGGACTCTTCTAAAAGTGCATAGAGGCGAGCGGGTACATCAGTTAAATACTGGTTTGAGCTCCTGACTGGTGTGCTCTCGATCCTATGCCCTCGAATCATAGACCGATCTCTGGGGGAGGGGGTAGCCGGGTGAACAGATGTCGCCAAACGCTGCTAACAATAAGTTGATATCAGTCAGAACTGACGAAACGTTGGTCGATAACACGAAAAAATTGACGCGACTTACACCCAGAAGCCAATATGCATATTAAGATCACCGCGGAATCCTCAAGACTTGTATACCTTTCTTCTATTGAGATGCTTTGACTGCTCTTAAATAAGTATGCTGATTTTTTTACATAAAGTTATTTTTCTTCAAAACTACATAAAAGAAACTGAAATAAAAGCCATCTAGACTTAAAAAAAACATAATTGGTGAGAATTTCGTTCATACAGAGAATATAAGACATAAGCTTTGTTAGGAAATTTAAAATATGGCGAGAAATATAAGTAATAAGAAACTCTAGTACATTCTTTATGTGGCATTTCGCTTAAAGGCAACATAACTTCAAAAGAAGAATGTTCAAACTTTTGAAGTGTGTATTTTTTAAGAAATAGAAACTGTATAATATGGTACAAAAATATTACATTCAATACAATTGAGCACTCAATTAAATATTCAAAACACGTATATAAGCCTCAGGGCGAATTTATAACAAAAAAGCTTCGAACAAAAATCTATAAACTTTATTTTAACATTTCACTGAACATAATCGAGTTTTACTAAATAATTTTATTAAATATTTATAAGAGTTGTGTTTTGAAAAAATCCAATAAGAAAATAATATACGAGTTATAAATGACTCAGTTGTCAAAATGACTAACAACACTGTATCTCTTTGCCTGTATTTTCGAGTGTCTATCTAATAACTAAACCGTTTGTTTAATCTCTAAAACTAATTGAATTAGTTACTTTATATTTCACTAAAAGAATAAGTGATTTGGAATTGAAAGTGACGCCATTTGCTTCGATTTACCAATTTGCACGAATTCAACTGCTTTGAGTGAGTTATTAACAAAAATCAGTTTATTTATCCAAACCTTGAAAAATCTATTCACAATTAGTTTTTGCAGTAAGCATTTTTCATTAATGTTTATCCTTTCCTAGCCTGTGATAATTCACATATTCATTATTGACATGTGAAGTTAGGTTATGAAAGATTAAGAGATTATTGTCATACGTGATGATTTTCTATTTATTTATGGTTACATAATAAATTAGTTTTTTTAGATTGCTCCAGTTCTTTTAAAAATCAAAAATAAATAAAATAAAAACCTTACGAAAAATGTTTGTCTTGATCTAAACGAAAAAAACCAAGTTAAAGTTTTGAAATTGGTGAACATTTTTTTTCTCATTTTAAAACAATCACAAAGCTTCTTGTATCTTCAATTTGATGAGGAAGCAATACACAGTTTATCTATATTACCCTGCAGTATAATAATTAAAATAACATTGGTTTTCATTCGAACTTACCATTTTTCGTACAAAGAAATAATGCAAACATACCTGAAACAAAACGAAAAAAATTATTAGTTCACTGTCAATTATAAATAATAATAATTAAATACACAAAATATTGTACAAAAATTAACAATTCAGCATCGAAACGATCAGAAAAAAGCTGTCGAGGGTATTCCAATTCACTAGTCTAGCTAAAGAAGTTTCACTTAATTGATTCCAAATAATTATTAATTCAGATAAAAAGAAATGGCCTTGAAGGGGAGAGTCATTTATTCTACTTTTTACAAAGCTTTTATTACATTGACCTGTAACTGGCATTGCAAGCAAATCTTATAACTCACTTTTCACCCACTTCTAATTGTTGTATCGATTTGAAATTTTGTGCACGTGTATAAGTCCGGCAACAATGCAATAAAGTATATCTAATATCGTTCTAAACCAAATATTGTTGGTGACCTTTTTCTTCACAATCCCCTTCAAATGAAAGCGTTTGACGAATAGAATACGATAAGCTATGTGACGTAATTATTACTAACTTATAATGGCGGACGCCCCAAGTTGGCAGATTACTTTTTTCTTCACAACCCCCTTGTTGGATATCAAATTAAATGGTTTGCGAGCTTTACCTATTAGAATGTTAGTAAGTTGATCCTATAACCTGACCAGAGAACATATCTATGAATTATAAAAAAACACGTAAATCGGATTAGAGGTTCTCGAGTGATAAGCGTACTAACGGACGGACAGACAGACAAACAGAGAGACGTTGAGCTTTATAATATATATGGATGTAAACAAAAATATTATATTTCAAGGGTAGTAAATCTCACTGGCAGATTTCTGAATTCAGTATTGGAAATTGGTGGAATTTTTACATACCTATGTATATACAACATATACCTTTTAATTTAAAATTGAATTGTATAAAATATTAAATTACATTGTAAATGCAGTACATATGTAAGTCAGGAAAATGTGTACTATTAAATATGAAAATAAGTGGTTTTATATTTCAAAAATCCACAAACTCAGATAATAATAATTAAATATAATTTGAGTAAACAGAAACTACCGTATTGTTTCTGAAAAATTAGATTTGTTATCTGAACCCGGAAAGGATATTGTATCGTAGATTTTAATCTGTTTTCTTTACGTTCTCCATTTATTTTTATTTCTGTAATCCTTTTATTTATACTGCAGCTTTATTGTAACAAGTTTGGCTATTTTTGGGAGAAACTCTTAAATTTTCAAATGTCAACGAAACACAAACAACCTTTTTATTAGATTGAAAATAATTATTTTTACCCTCTGCACAGATTTTATTATACGCATCGTATAATAAAATGTACTACATAGATTACTAAAAATTAATTGCATCTTCTTTAGGGTTCCAAAGAAACCCTATTAATCTCACTTTACATTTACACACGCCTGTCCCTCCTTTTAGGTAATATAACTATATTAATATATAACTATAATATACTATATTTGAAATTTGAAATTTTATTTGTTATTACATGATTTTTATTTTAATAAAAAATTAGATGAAATATGATATAATAAAACGGCTAAGTGCGTGTTGGGCACGCACATAATAGGGTTCCGTAGTCATTCTTGCTACGATCTATAAAAAAGAGTAATTTAAAAAATTATGAGTTAAAGATATAAAAATAACCCAATTGACAAAGTTGACAGTTTTATTAATTAATACATTTTAGAAAGTGTAAGGGTTGTGCATTTTACGGCCAAACCATGCCATTTTTATTTACAAAATAGTTGAATAAATATGTCAGCATATTTTTCCATTTTTTCATAGAACTCACACACGCGAAATATGTTTTTGTCAGGCAGTAATCAACTACTTAAAAGTAAGTATTTAACATTTTTACAACTTGTAATCACACTATTTTTGTATAAGAAAATAAAACTTTATCAAACATTTTCTTTTAAATTGTTTATTTTTCAAGATTACTCATTGTTATTCATGTAATCCTTTTTATTTTATTTATAAGTTTAATACAATTTTATAGACATACCATCCCACACATTCTAAAAATAGAAAATTCTTAGCAATGTTCTTTTTTACGTTTCCAGTACTTCCTATATCTGTATTTAGTCTTGTTTTTCATCCTTATCCTTAATATATATAAAGCTCAACGTCTCTTTATCTCTCTGTTTGTCTGTCCGTTAGTGCGCTTATAACTCGAGAACCGCTTATCCGATTTACGTGTTTTTTTTAAATTCATATATATGTATGTTCTCTGACCAGGTTATAGGATATATTTTGTTACGTTAGATAACATAAAGAATAAGCAGTGACGATAATAGTAAAACAAGTCGGAAAAAACTTTGCCGTTAGCGCGCTTTTGCAATACTCTACTTAAACCGTTAAATATTGAACAAAATAATGTAGTATATAACGATGTAGAATCAAAAGATCTAAAATAAAGTCTGCGATACCATATATCTAACTTTTAAGCCACAATGACTACTTTTATGTTACAAAAAAGTAGTCCACGCAAGCGAAGCCACTGGCACAGTTTGTATATTATATGAGTAGGTGTTTAGATTTTTTTTATAAAACAAAATATGTAAGAGTTTCAAATTTTTTATATAATCATAATAATTGTCCCATAAGAAACAATTTTTCGCTCTCTTTAATATTATTATTGTAAAGCTGTCGACTGTACGTAGGTGTGGATATTATTTTTTGTTATATATTTAGCTTAAAAAATACGCGCACGTAACAAAATCAATTTACAATAAGCTTCGTTTTTAAGAATGGTTTTCCTTAATACTAAATTCATTTCATATTATATACCTACGCATGTTATGTGTCTTATTTTTAGAATGGTCTTATACCAAGTTTCACCAAAGTATGATATTTCTAACAGCATTGTAAATCAAAAGAACCAATCAGAGACCAGAATACTGAACTAAGCTTTTAAATATAGGGATCTGATTGGTTTATTAAAAAAACAAGGTTGTTAGTACTAATAGATTTTAGTTAAACAGGACACTAAAATGTTTCATTTCGAGTTCTCTCATATACCGTGTATTAAAAACTCTATTTTGAATGTCCAATTACTCAAAAACCATACGTCCAATATTAAAAAAAAAATAGTAAAATATATGAGCTATCTATAAATAGCATATTCAATTTTTAGACTTTTACCTATACATTGCTCTAACAATCGAATAACCTTAAATAGATTACCTATTATTCACTTCATTTGTTATATATAGAACAAAAGGATAAGGAGGTGGAGAATGGGGGCTTAAAAATTCAGAATGAGACAAGGTCGATACGATTCGATAAAAAAACGTGGGGTTACTTAAAAACTAGATACGAGAATCGAGACTAAGCCGCTTATCATTGGAAACCTCTTTTCCGTGAATCTGATAATCTTTTTTGATATCTTTAACCGAAAATCACATCAGTCTAACTCAATGAACTTTAATTTCATGTTTGTTTGCAAAATGGAAACGTGAATCATCAGTAGATATTTATAGATAATTGTATAATTAAAATGATTAAATCTTTATCTGATACGAGAGTGTCTTTTTGGTTTTTGAAACTGAAGTCTCGTCTCGGTCTCGAATTTTTACAAATGATAGTCTCGTAAAAATTAATACCATCTCATCTAGGTATCGTCTAAGTAGGCCAAATAAAATGATTCGATATGTAGGGTGTTCCAGGATAAATGTAATTTTCGAATTTCGGAATGACATTTGGTGATGGAAACTAACGTTTACCAAAAATTAGTTGATTTTTTCTTCTACAGGATGTTTTATAAGCAAAAGTGTAAAAATAACCAAGAACAAACTATCTTTGTTTTTTCTAAATATGAAAAAAATTTAAAGTTTTTTTCTTTTTTAATGCAATTTTGTAATTCTATATCGAGTTTCAGAGTATTTAAAAAAAAATAACACTTTCAATAAAATATCTACTTAATTCATTTATTGAAAATGTTATTTTTTTAATGCTCTGAAATTCGGTATAGGGTTACAAAATTCCATTCTTAACAACGGTTAAACAAAATGAGTACCTTGACCTACAAAAATAGGCAGTATAGATTTCATTCTATATTTAGAAATAGTGTTTACATAGGAAAATCTTTTAGGAATAAATGTTACCCAAGTTCAAATATCGATCTACGATTATGAAATATGTATGTGAACTAATACTCATGTTATTATTGCTTCCCTTTTATTCATAATCCAGGCAATAGAAAACAATGTTTAACTTGTTTTTCAAATCTTTTGATCTTAAAGAAAATATTCAAAAAAGAAAGTTCCTTACTTTTATAATAACAAACATTCTATTTTTTCAATGTCAGTATTATAAATTGCACATCCCAAGCAGGCTATTGGAAGTGTGTTCTATTCTCGTCCTAAAAATTTTATGTTCAATAATAAAATTAGCATTATATCTTAAATTTCTTTAGTAACTCACTTAAGAGTAACATTTGTTGAAAGAGAATATTACAATCTCCGTATTTACTTAGTTTAGTATCGATTGTTTTTAATTTTCTGTTATAAAAATATAAACAAAGTTCAATTTGTCGAGAAATTGAAATTTTTATGTGACGTCAACAGGTCACAGATCGAAAAACGTAATAAATTAACACTAATGGCTTTTGGGTGTAAGCCGCGTCGGTTTGGTCGTGTTATCGGTCAACGTTTCGTCACACATTGCAGTGGACATCAAAAGTGCACTTTTAGAAGAGCCCTGAAGATGCCCACTGCAATGTGTGACGAAAAGTTGGCCGATAACACGACTAAACTAACGCGGCTTACATCCAGAAGCCAAGATCCATATCAAGATCACAGCGGAAGCCTCAAGACTTGAATTAACACTATAGTTATATATTTAAATCCTGTATGAACGCTCCCTGTGTATATATAAATCCTCCCCATCTACATTTAACCAAATTATAAGCAAAATAACAAAAATGTAATTATTCTTATTGGTTACTGATTGACTCAATGAATAACATCTATTACAATCTTTTATGACCTTTATATAAATACCGTCGGAAATATTATAAAGAATAACCAAACATAATTTGTAAGATTGCTCTTAGCTTAAATAAGCAGACAGATATTCAAAGGAACAGTCCTTCAATAATTGTAGTCTTTGTGTGTATAAAACCCTCCATTTTGTGAATTACACCACCATTATGAGCGTAGCTCATATTCGAGAAAATGGTGAGATGATATGTCTCACATAATTTAATTTAAAATGTGAAAGTTATACCTTCCAGGCATGGATTTAGATATTTGTACAGACTTTTCTTTATTTGTGGTTTTAAATATGATGTTTTATCTTAAAAACTGTGTTTTACTTTGATATTACAAAAACACAACGTACAGTAATTGTAAATGACCTCGACAGATTTTTCAATCGAAGATGAAATTTTATGTGTAAAAAGTCACTTTACATCGGTTATGCGTGAGATTTAATGTATAAGAGAAAGATAAATGAATACGTACCAGTTAACGTTGGTATCAAGCTATGTGTTTTGTATACAATTTTTGTGTTATAATAATATGTACATTTGAGTATTAATTTAATTATCGTTTACTTTATTTATTTATTTCGCATGGTTTATTAGCTGATACCCGCAGCTTCGTTCCCGTGGATTTCGAAACTCCCACCCCCACCCCGTGGTATTTTTTCTCGCCGGATCGAATGAAACCAACTACAACCCTTCATATGTGACAGGGGGTACATTATTATTTTTTGTTTGTTTTCTATTCATTTGATATTTTTTTGTTTCAAACCACTATAAGTAAAGATGTGCTTCCCAACACCCAAACCTTTTTTCGAGGAATCCATTTTAACCCCCAAAAACACAAAGTATTATAAAATTTACTAAAAAAAATTTTTTTTGTATAATTTTAGATGCAAATAAAACATAAAAAATTTTGTTTTGTTACGAAAAAAAATCTGAAATAAGCTTAAAATTTTTGAAATTGATTAGTCTCAATTTAAAATTGATTATTCCCAATATGAAATTGATTATTCTCAATTTGAAATTGATTAGTCTCAATTTAAAGTTGAAAAGGTATAGACATTATTCACATCAACAAAAAAAATCAGCTGTATTTATAGACTGACAGACAGACGTCATTAGCATAATTGTCGTACTCGATTAACGGACCCTCAAAACGTGTAACTCAAGTTAGAATTTTTTTTATGATCACTTTATTAACACAGTAAATATGAATAAAAAAGTTAAAATCAATGTATACAATAAACACAAAACACTATTGCGTGCTTGTATTCCCGACGGAAATTTATATTATACATAATTAATCTGTCGGTAAACAAGAGCGGTTGAACGAATCCAACCCTGCTTTGCAAGAACACCCAAGATGTTTCGGGATTATAACTGTTTAATGAGAAAACATATTTTTGCTCATTGTTTTGGATAATCTTTCACAGTACCGTTATTATTTTTATATTAAAGGGAAAAAATCATGTATCATAATTTTGAGATGTGGAAGCAACTTGATGTTGGCGTATTATATTATTTTGGTAGTAGGTATAAAAAGAAGATTACATTTATAGTAAGCTAGCGCATTAGACCCGGTGTTATCCGAGAGTATAAATTTAATCTTTAATAAACTCATTATTTGTTTTCACTATTCTAACAACTATTCTAACACTTAATAAACTATTATAATATTTGTAAACAATATTGAACAGTATTTTTGTGTTTTAGCAATAGTTAATATAAACTAGCTTTAAGAAAATACTTTTTGTTAATAAAATGACACATAAAAAAAGCTTCTTAAAATGGCTAAATGAGTATTAGGTTGGTGAGATTTGTACTAAATCGTGTACCTATATATTTATATAAAATTTTATAAATCGTACAGAGTTGATGTTCTAATAAAATACAAGTTAACTGTCCTTGGTTAGGGCAATCTATTGGGGTGAAACTAGTTGATTAGTTTTTGGGTTGGTTAGTTTTCGTTAGGTTAGGTTAGGTCTATTCTTACACATCAACACATGATATTTGATAGTTGTGACGTCGGTAATGGCATATTATTCAGATTTACATTTAAAGCAAATTCAATAATACAATAAATTTATTTTATTTTATTTGGGGTGGGGTGGGGGGTAATTTAACATTTCCAGTAGTAAGACATTATATAGATAATAACATCTTATACTACTTTTATATAAAACATTTTTTTCTAATAGACACCGTTTCAGAAATACATAATTCGAGAAAATAAAAAATTTACAAAAAAATTTAACACCCGTTTTCAAATATAGGATGTTTTCTTATAATTTCTAATAAATATTTCACCCATTTGAGTTTTGTCGTTGTTGACAGACTGTCACATAGACATTATGGCAAAAATAGTCAGAATGAATTCAGGGAAAGTCAAATTGAATATTTCCATCAAAATCCAAAATAAAAATAAATCATATAAGAAAGTAAAAATTAAAATTTTCTAGCATTTGCTTAAATATCTCTTGTTCATTCTGCATAATGTATAACTTTATTATTCTACATTACTGTTTCATCTCATTCAATATTTGACTACAATCAATATATCAAATATGTAAATTGTAAAGAAACATTCTCTCTGATTTGATCAAACAGAAAATCATATACATACATGTGTATGTATTTACACTTAACAACACTGTCTCAACTCTAAATTTTACATCAAACATTTGTAAAGAAATTTCTATTGTCGAGGATCTTTGAAAGGATGAAACCAAATGTCCCAAGAAAGGGCTACGGAAGGGTTCTATGGATATAAGTTATTTATAGCACACAAAGGACCAAGTCATCTCAGATGAGACGGATGAAAATATATTGTGTTTTCGATACATACAACTTTTGTATTGATTTATCCATTCTATGTTTTTACAAATAAGTATTATTTATATTTATGTATATCGGAGCAAATCTAACATGTACAATATTTCCTTGAAGATGGACGTAGAGAAAGCTCTTTGAGTTCTTGTCACATTGTTATTTTGAAGGATATCAATTGAGTGTCCAAAAGGTATTGTTGATGATATAGGTAACTTTTATAAATAAATAACTAAACGAGTACTTTATAAAATGTATTATATTAGCAAACATTTCAATATGTGAACTTTCTTTATAATATTGAATATACATACATATGTAGTATGAGATGTCAACCGACATTAATAATTAATAGTATGTTTATTTTGATAGTGGAGCTCTAAATAATTTAACTACATCAACTGTTGTATTTGTATGAAATATATAATATATAATAATGGACTAATTATTGGTATACCTTAGTATTACTTCAAGCAGGACTCGATCTTCAATAAGCAATAAGCAATAATTGCTATCAATAAGCAAAAAAAATATTTCTTATACATATATTTTTACTCGGCTGTTATTTTAAGTTTCAATGAAATATTGTTAAATTTTTTAAATGGAAAGAACTGAACATTTTTAATAAGCAAAAAAAACTTTAAAGAGGGAGAAAAATATAATTAAATAAATTATTTCAATAAGAATAAGTCTTAAAAATACATCAATTAAAAATAACTATCTTAAATATATGTTCTGGAATATACCTAGAAGCCAAGAATAATAAAATAATTTTAAAATTAAAAATTATGCCAATCGTACATACATACTTTATTTAATTGGTTTAGTAGAGATAAACATTATAAAATGTGTGACATTTTATTAAAATTTAAGTCAAGTAATTCATTCCTTAATTTAGAATTTACGACAGAAAAAGACTGTGTTAATAACAGACAAACCGTGGTATAATCCCCAGTAGAACGGTGAAAATTAACCCAGATCTTTACAGACACCTAGTACTTTCCGCAAGGATTTTCACGCGCTTTTAAGATTGGCAGGGAAATAGAAAACTGTTCTCCTTCTTTATCACTACATCTGCTTACATTTACACTTCCTTCTTTAGAATTCATTTGAACTCTGACGTGAATAATTATTTAGAGTTATTTCCGAAAAATTATGTTTCACAAATAATAAGAGAATTAATTGAGACGGTGATAAAAATATTTTTAAGTATAAAATTTTTCATTAATAATAATTAATTAAAACTGACTTCCTGCGCTTTGTTAATATTAAAATGTTAATTTATTATTTGTGTTTTATTAGATTCCACCGTGATCTGGGAAAATTATTTCAGATTTTTATTTTCTTTAATAAATTGAACAGTAAAATTTAAAAAATCTTAAATAATTAGTTCTATTAAATTTTAAAAAAAACATTTTCGAGTAAAAAATTCATGAAAATCCAAAACCTCAGGAAAAAAATAAAGAATAAATAATATAAAAATCAGCGGGCCCACTAGTCCCATACACTCCTGGTCTAAATTATTATTATTTGATATTGGAAATCGATAACACTTATTAATACCAATCCCTGTATCCAATTTTATAACTGTACCACAATTGGTTCTCTAGATATGAAATAAACACTAATTTTAGGTAAAAGACTGTAGCTCCCTCACGAAGAATTTCCGGACATAGGTTCACATAAGGTTTTTTGCTTAAAATGACATTCTCGATCTACTGTTAATTTTTTTTTATTAATTGTAAATCAACCTGTATATATTTTAAAATAAAACAAACCTGGAAGAAATTGAACAAATAGTTTTTGAATTGATTCTTATTCCAAGAAAATCTAACAAAAAATCTCATGCATGATTCAATCTTTGTGAACTTTTTTTGTCTATTTTAAATTCACCAGTAAAATTAACCTTATAAAGTTGACAAGCACGCGGCAACACAACTAGTGAGGGAATAGTTCATGTAAATTCACTACATTTACATAATTGTGTATAGGTAGTAGGTACATTCTTTATAACTAGAACATTGTTTGCGTAAAGTTGATGGAAATTAGAATGTTATTTTACAAAAAGGGTTTATAATCAGCGCCGGCTTTGAAAACTGGGGAGGATAGGAGGGGCGGTGCACAGTAGGGTATAAGTGACTTTTTTGTTTTAAATTAATGTACAGGATACAACTTTTGAGTATGCTTAATAATTTTTGTTTTAATATTTGCAATCGAAATAAAAAGAAATTACATATGGAGAGTTGTAATTAGTTTCATTCGATCCGACGGAAAAATTACCACTGGTGAGAGTTTTAAAATCCACACGAGCGAAGCCACGGGTAACAGCTAGTTATGTATAAAACCATATACTTTATCTATTATATTATTATATTACATTATATATTTAAGAACAAAAGTATGGATTTGAAAACACGTACCTACTTGTTTATTCAATAATGTAACTCTCCAAATAAAAGTAAATACTTCCTGACCAGGTTATAAATAGCGGCTGCACGACAAGTAACAATTACAAGTTTTAACATTGATGTGTGACCTTTAGCACTTGTACATTCTTACATGACCTGTGTATGTCAGCTAGAGAGGGTTGTGGAATGCACGGGAGAAAACGGTTTTCTTGGAATCTAAAATCTAAAGCAGTGTTTCTCAAACATTCGCTTATATAATTATTACAAAATTTTATTTAGTGGACAGTTGAGCAGCAAACGTTAACGGTTCGATGCTCGTGATAAAAAATAGAAGATACTACAGTTAATAAATTATACAAATTAAACTATAATTATCTACTTAGCACACTGTCACTTAAACTAAAAATATACACCTTAACCAAAACAATGTCACTCGACAAGTTTTTCGATTTCACAAGGAGCCTAATAGAACTTAGTTAGTACGTTTTCCCTCATTAATTCGTGTTTTCCCCCCAGTCCCTTAAAAAACGTACTAACGAGGTTCCACTGTATTTCAGATTATCCAAACTAATTGGAACTGAAAGTTATTTACCGGATATAAAAATTCTAAAATGTTTTTTGATGAACTTTAAACTAGAAAAATTAAATTTGACTGTAAGTAATTGACATTGTACTTCACTCAGATAATCGATAAAACTACATTTTGCACTGTACACGTGTATCATTAATGCATAATGTTTATTGTGCATCACATAAAAGTATACCATTATTTGATCTACGTCATATACAGGAGAAAATAAATAGCGAAATAAATTTTTTTCATCGCAGACTTAATAGTACTTAATAGAACTTCCTAGTACAACAACAATTACTGTGAAAACACTGGCGTAATCGGTTACCTAATCGAGTTTTTATTGAATTTTTTATCCTTGAACCCGACAATATTTTTACCAAAGACACCGATTACATCCATACTCATATTTATTATTAACTGAAATATATAGGATAGGAACCCTTTTGGTTTCGGTACGACCGTTTATCCGTCTGTCTTGTGTAGATCACAGCCCCGCATTTTTCTCATTTATAGACCTATTTATTTGGAATATAAAACAGAGATGATAAGAGATGAAGGTTGGCTCAATTTTGGGTAAAGAATAGGTGACCGAAGCTCGGTATCTAATGGTTGCCCTAGACTGGAACCAATATCGAAAAAGCAATCCAATATTAGGCCAAGCTTGAATCCATCGTCAAAGCTGGCATTTCCTATATGGGTATTAAAATTGTTCGATAATAAACTTATTTTGGTGAATTTAGCACTCTGTAATCATTTGGAATATGTTTTTATTTAGTATAAAATTAGAAAAATAACTAAACAATTTAACAAAAAAAGAAGAAACTGACATTGAAAAATACAAATATAATAAATGAAAATAATATGTATTATATTATAATTTATATTATACTTATATTTTATACCCAAAAGTTATTTTAATATGATTATTTAAAATCCATTTAAACAAACAACACTTAAAACACAATTTCGATGAAAATAACAATATTCCATTCCACATTGTAGTAAATTCAACAGAGCTAAGGCATTTGTAAATAAAACGATTCATTTTCTATGCCTTCTCCCTGGCTTTATTTGACTTGACGTTCACTATTTAAACTAATTAGTAAACCTAATATTTAACGAGGTACACACAACAATATAATATTAATTATCTCTGATTATTTACTTGTTTATTTACTATTATTCCGCATTATGTACTCTTTCAACACACCAACAATCTTAGTAATATTGTATGAGGATGTCTGGGAAATCTCTGTAAGTGAATCTTGGAGGTAAACCGAATAGTTATCTTTATAATTCTGCAGATATGACATATACAATATACACATACATACAAATATGTATATTAGGGTGTTTCGTTTGAAACGAATATTTTTTTTTTTCCTCCGACACTGTGAAATATTGTTCTCAACACTGAAAAAAAAATTCCCTGAAAATTTGAGCCCTTAATTTTAATTTAAAGTACTTCCTTTTTTATTTTGAATTTTTCCCATTTAAAATACATGTATTTTAAACCACGTTTTTTTTTAATTTCTATATCTTGGCTGGATTTTAAACTATTATGTTGATAAGCATTGATATTTGTAGTATATTTAACGCTCTTTTGAAGACCTTAGGACAATTTCAACCCAACTTATTTCATATTATTTTTATTAGCCCTGTTAGTCATTTTTTTTATTTTTTTCACATATTTTTGAAAATATTGAGAAAATGGCTTGTCTGGCTGAAAAAATGTAGAGACAAAAATTGTAGGAAATCAAATTTTCTACAAAAATGATGTCTATAAATATGTCGCTCGAATGCATAGTTTCGGAAATATGAACAGTTGAATATTTGAAAATCAAAAAAATATTAATTTTTTTCTTTCCTATTATTGTTGAAATTTTTTTCTTATAATTTTCTCACGACATTTCTCTACAGGCCTAAAGTGAATTTAAGACAGTAAAACTCAAAAAAATTAATATTTTTTTGATTTTCAAATATTCAACTGTTCATATTTCCAAAACTATGCATTCGAGCGACATATTTATAGACATCATTTTTGTAGAAAATTTGATTTCCTACAATTTTTGTCTCTACATTTTTTCAGCCAGACAAGCCATTTTCTCAATATTTTCAAAAATATGTGAAAAAAATAAAAAAAATGACTAACAGGGCTAATAAAAATAATATGAAATAAGTTGGGTTGAAATTGTCCTAAGGTCTTCAAAAGAGCGTTAAATATACTACAAATATCAATGCTTATCAACATAATAGTTTAAAATCCAGCCAAGATATAGAAATTAAAAAAAAACGTGGTTTAAAATACATGTATTTTAAATGGGAAAAATTCAAAATAAAAAAGGAAGTACTTTAAATTAAAATTAAGGGCTCAAATTTTCAGGGAATTTTTTTTTCAGTGTTGAGAACAATATTTCACAGTGTCGGAGGAAAAAAAAAAATATTCGTTTCAAACGAAACACCCTAATGTATATATATATTATATAATAATAATAATAATTATCCTTAATATTATAAAGCTCAACGTCCTTTTTGTCTGTCTATGTCTGTCTGTCCGTTAGTGCGCTTATAACTCGAGAACCACTTATCGGATTAACGTGTTTATTTTTTCAATTCCTAGATATGTTTTCTGGTTATTATAGGATATATTTTGTTACGTTAGGTAACATAAGGAATAGGCAGTGATCATATTAATGAATCAAATCGGAAAAAAGAGTGCCGCCAGCGCTTTTAAATTTTAACAGAACAAAAATTATTTGTAAATTCGAAAACTATTGTATTTTATGAAACTGTCATTATTATATTGTCATAAACTAAAACTATAGAATTAATTTAGGGTATATACGTGTATTACCACGCTACACTATCAGGGGAGTAGATAAACGAGTATGAAGAGCTAGCGAATTACTATTGTTACGCTTTTAGTAGGATTTTCATTGTAACACATTGTTAAATCAGATACAAAATAAACATGGCGTACAAAAGAGGTGTTGTCAACGTGGTGGAATCTAATGATAAGAGCATCCATTCGCAGGGGCATTCATCGGTTTTGGAATAAGTAATAAATATTGTAAAATAAAAAATCAAGTTAATGTTTGTTTAACATTATAAAAATCCTACCAACATTAGTTTTAATATTATATAGATATGTATGTATATTCAATTTACGTGTTTTTTTTTATTCATATATATGTTCTTTACCCAGGTTTTAGTATATATTTTGTTACGTTAGGTAACATAAGGAATAAACAGTGACGATAATAGTGAATCAAGTCAGAAAAAAGTTTGTCGCCAGCGCGCTCTTTTGTAATCGCTGCGTATAGTAAAGAATTGTGTAGAATAAAAATATCTTAAATAATTAAACTTTTTTTTTTCTTAAACAATAAAATCTTAAACAATAATTCCGTAGTCCACTAGAGCGAATCCGCGGGTACAGCTAGTTTGTTATATAATTTACAAAATCTACGTGTTTTTTTATTTGTGTATGTTGGCTATTTAAATTTAATTTAAATATTATGTAAGTAGTAAGTACCTACATACAATATAGTAAACAAAAAAACATATTTTATAAACTAAAATAAAGTTATTTAAGTAAGTTATAATTATCTTTCAGTTTGAAATGAATGATGGAGTACCACTTGTTTTAAAAATAAATATAAAATAAAGAAACAAAGAAAAGTAGTCATGTAAAAAGTATGTGCTAAATGCAGCTCTCATTAAAGTTTTTGTGAACAATAATTAAGCGAGAAGTTTTTTTTTCTCTTTCATATTAATTTCTTACTAACTGTGTCCGTGGACTACGTAATTATTGTTTAGGATTATTGAATATAGATGAATTAAGTACAAACACGATGTATTATTGTAATAACAACTTATCAACACCTAATAAACGAATCAGAACAAAAAGTACAAATAATAATTTGTGTTCTGTTTAAAAAAATTAATTATTGAAAACAAAATAATTGACGATCAAAGGACCGAATGAGTTCGAATACCGGCCGAACGCACGCGAATCGCTCCATCCTGCCCCACGCCATTGCACGGGTCTTCTTTAGTTCGCGCGAATATGTTACCGTATGTACATGACCACGAAGTAATTTATTTCGATAAGGATTAATGTTTTGCAGGTCATAAGTCCGCGTAAAAAGAACCTAAACATTTTAAATTTTCTTTGTAACATAAAAGCAGTCACTTAGATATTTAAAAGTTAGATTTATGGTATCGCGGAATTTATTTTAGATATTTATATTCTACACAGTTCTTTACTATATTATTTTTTATTTAACGATTTCGGCAGCGTATTGCAAAAAAGCGCGCTGGTGGCAAACTTGATTTACTATTATCATCACTACTTATTCCTTATGTTACCTACCGTAACAAAATATATCTTATAACCTGACCAGAGGACATACATATCTATAGATAAAAAACAAAAAACATAAACGTAAATGGGACAATTGGTTCTTGAGTTATTAACATTGAGCTGTATAATATATATGGACATTAATTTCAAAATTTAGGTATTTAATTATGACGAAATAAACTTTTTCTTATTTCAAATATATTTTTCCAAATTTTATATTTGAAAGAAATATTTTATTCGAGGTTATTTTTCGTAGTTTTTTTCATTCACGTCAAAGAATTATAACTTCTAACGCATGTACATAAGTACACACATTACTACTTTTTATGATATAATACTATTTTTTTTTATATACCTATACCTACTTTATTTTTCTGTTTGAATTATTTTGCTTCCGAATATATCAGTTCAAATTCATTTTATTTTATTAAGTACGGGTACGACACATATTCGTTTATGTAAGCATAATCTTATTTACTACATAAGGTCCATAGAACGTGATATTTCTCTTTCATTTCCCTTGGATTATATTTACTGTGGCTGCCCTACATCACATAAATCGCATTAGGGATATTTTTATCATTTGTGGTCAGAAAAAATCTGTACTGATGTTAAAAATAGAATGCGCAAAATCAATATCATATATTACATTATTCTGAACATCCTGTTTTACTTTTAATTTAATAAAACAGACGAAATTGCATTTCCACTACAATAGAGTGAAAATAAAATCATCCTTTATCCTGTTGCACACATAAATAAATAATGAAATTCTGTACCCGATTTTGTAGGCGTCTAGAAAATACGATAAAAGAGTGTAAGAGGACACCTTAACGGTACTTATACATGGGGTATATGGGGTGATATCTGACGTTATTTGTCTCAGGTGTAAAGTACGGTTTCTTTTAAGAGAAATACATTACGCAAGATCCACGTTTGAATTATGGTCGAACATAACTTTGCTTTTAAGCTGAAAATCAGCTGCGAGCTATCTCAACGTGAAATTTGTTTTCCTCAATTATGCATGAATGTGGATGACAAGAGGGTGACGAGGCCGTGTGTCCTATCGGCGGGATCTATTCTTCAAGTGATTCTCGTTCAAGATTATCTCACCGAGTGGAAAAACTTGTACGCTTGGACGAAATGTGTGTTTCTTATTAGTTGGAACATTTTATTTTTATTATGTTATGTGGTTGTGGGATAAAATATGTATGTGAGAATTCGTTTGCTGAATTTTGATGTTTTTTTTTTATTATTAATTTTGTCTAATAATAATAACTAACTGTTGTTCATTTAGGTAGCTGTTTTATGTTCTATTTTCTTTTTTTGTTATTTGTTTTTTTTTATTTTATTTTTAATATTTATTGTTAGTTTTTGGTTATTTCTTATTCTACCTACGCTACCTTACACATATAGTCATATATATCATACTAACTGTGCCCGCGGCTTTGCTCACGTAGACTACGGAATTATTGTTTAGGATTTTTGAAAAATATAGTTGAATTAAGTACATAATAAAGTTATAAAATAATAAGTTATAATAATAAATTATCTAACAAAAACGAATCAGAACAAAAAGTACAAATAATTTTTATTCTGTTTATTTAAAAGTTATTTATTGAAACTAAAATAAACAACTGGCGATCGAAATGTGGCAATAACCGTTATTAATAATATGTTACCGTATTTAACTTATTTAAAGTTATTTCCTAAACAAAACACTAAATTGGATGCTGTAAAGGGCAAATTATATCTACATTAAATACATATAACGATGAAATCATTTCTTTCGGTAAGGTTTAATGTTTTGTAGGTCATTAGTCTACGTAAACAGAATCCAAACATTTTTAATTTTCTTTGTAACATAAAAGCAGTCACTGTGGCTTTTATGTTACTACAGTAATTGTGGCTTACATTAGATATAAAAGTTAGATATATGGTATCGCGGACTTTATTTTAGATCTTTTGATTCTACACAATTCTTTATAACTTATAACATTATTTTATTTTAAAAAATCAGATAAGTTGTTCTCAAGCTATAAGTGCACTAACGGACAGACAGACAGGCAGTCAGAGAAACGTTTAGTTTTATATAGTAGATTAATGATGTTGCTCAATGTCAAATAACTGTGAGAAAAAACCCAAGATCTATTTTTTTAACATTTTGAATCTGAAACTCTATCTATAGAAATGTCTACACATTTAACATTTTTTTGCATAATTGTTTGTTCAATAAATAATAAAATGCATTTAATTATTTTTCATTATCATAGAAAATTTGATTAACGCGGTGATTGCGGGGATAGAATTTTAAATTTTCTACAATTTCATAAATATTTATATATTAGACTGAAAGAGATTTCTTACAAAACTGTTAAATTGTAATTATTTCATTCATTATCTGATTGAAACACAAAACCGAACTTTGGACTTAAAGGAAATAAAAAACGATTGAACAAAAGTTCTGCAGTGACAAGATTACATTTGGTAAACTTTTATGAGAACGAATTCTTTTTCATGCATGATCAATGTTCATGCCGAAACTTTTATTCTTACTGATCTTAATAAATACTTTAGATATTTGGACTGCTCGTTTAAAAATGTAAATGTAGACCGCATGGCATAGACTCATATATAGACAATTGGTAACTAACAAAATCTGAAAAAATAAATCATTATTTTGCTTCCTCGCAATATCGAAGATACGAGAAGCTTTGTGATCGTTTTAAAATGAGACAAAAAATATCTTCCAAGTAAATTCACAGTGCTTCCTCGTGCAAAATTCACCAAAGGTACTTAATTATTGAACAATTTAAATAAAACCGATAAAGAGATCAGATAAATTGCTTGGCATTAGTTAATACGAAACCCCCTACAAGAACTGCCATACACTTTTCCTCTAGTAAAAATCAGATTATTCATTTTGACGCGCACGCACTTGTTTCTGCAATTGCCAAATAAAAATTGCAGACTCTCCTCTTTTCAACGCAATTTTTTTAATAAGTGCATCCATTTGAAAATGACAGCTGATAAGTTTCAACATCTTCCCGTGGGACACTCTGTATATCAAACTATTATCTTTCCAGTACTATCAACCTAATAAAAATGGTTATTATTTTTTTATCTAAAAAGTTTTTTATACCGCCCCTGCAGACATGTTTATTTAAAATTGACACCTACACTACAGTGAAAACGTGTAAATTCGTGACAGAAAATTCAATTCAGATCTATTGAAAAGGGTTTTTTATGTCCTTCGATGTATGGATACCATCAATGTAGGTGTAAGGATTAAGAGTATAGATTCTTTTGTGTGATAAGATTTATTTCTGACACATTTTTGAATGGCGATAGTTCTATATATCCATATCAACAGGGTCTTCAAAATTGAAAGATAATGGGAAACAGTATTAAAATTTTTAATTTCTTTCCAATTCTTATAAAAACTTTTTCCCAGAAAGTGAATTAAATATCGTTTCGATTATCTTTTAAAAAAATTCGTTGAAAACTTTCATTATTGATGTTTTGGTGTCATATTCATAAAGAAATCTCATTGTTAGTTTAACTTTGTGTAATATATTCTTTTTTAATATATTTTACAAACTTTCAAAATTACTATTAATGGCGTCATTTATCTAAACATATTTAGTGCCCTGTGTTAAGTAATTTCAAACTTTTCATTAAATTGATGATTTTATTTAACAAAACCTTTTAGAGAGAATTAGTAGCTTAATCAATCCTACAGACTTCTGAAATTGTATGACTCATTCAGACGCCAGAACGATTAACCTCACTTTATCATTGTAAAAAAAAACAAATAAATAATAAAAATTGTTTTATTAATTTTATGAAAAATTCTTCAAGAATGAAGTAGTCTGGTATCTAAAATTAAAATATACTTAGAATAAAATTTCTCCAACTTCAAAATTTTAACTTGATATTTCCATTTCAGGTCGCGATTACGAGTTGAGTCATATAATATTTCAGACACAATTTTACTGCATACTATTAATAATGTTTTAGTCGAATGAATATGGTTTGAATTCCGATATCGTATACACAAATTTCATATATCGGATATAAATAACGTTTAATAAATATGGATATGTGATTTAAATTTAAAACTGCCTCTAGATTTCGTGATTTCAGTTGTGTGTTATGAATACGATTAGAGTAGATTACTAAAAACGCGGTCGTTATTTTTATCATTCGAAAGTAAAAACTGTTTTTAATTACAAGCAAAAAAAACGATATTATGTTTACATATGTAAAGTTAAAAACTGTTTATAAGTACCCATTTTGGCAATTAATAATACTATTAGGTAAGTAGTTTCATAAAAATAATTAAGAAAATTGAATTTATGGCTACTATACTGAATATTTCATAAAACAATTAATTACATTATTTCATGTTTTCTGTAACACTACGTATGTACAAAAAAACACATTAATTCCTCCATTTACGCGATTGAAAAAGTTTGCAAAAAAAGGTGGAAAGATTTAAAAAAACAAAATTTCTATTGCTCCATTTACGAGGTTTTTTTACGTACCGTTTTCATGGAACCAATTAACCGTGTCAATGGAGGGATTACTATATATATATTGAGTGTCCCGTAAACATACTGATAAACTTTCTTGAATTGTCGAGTAGGTTAATAAAAAAATCGCTTTTTGTCAATAACCCATGTACGCAAAAGAATCGTTTTAGCAGTAGATCAAAAGAAAGGGTCCTGCACAAAAGAATAGGCCTTTTAGTAGAAATTTTTTGGAATTTGAGGAAATTATAGTTTGAAGTTTTTATAGTGTACTGATCAAAATAACGCAACCATAATTTTTTGCTCCGGGAAACACCCAAACATTTTTAATGTTTAATACTTTTGGACCCCCCCCCCCATAGACATTAAAATGCAATAAAAAATATTTTAGAACCTTTTGATTTTAACCCAGTCACAAAAAGTTGTTATCAGAGCGCCTCATCCCTCTTATTTCTTAAACATCAATGCAAAAAATTTGAAAAAAAATTCAGAACGTAGCTTTTAATTAGTAGGTACTTTCAATGAAAATTAAAACGAACACTGTATAAATTTTTATTTTTATTTTACATATATTGTAGAAATATAGTTAATTTCGAAAGATAATGTTAGTGAGAATGGCTACAAAACCCTATCATGTGATGTTTTTAAATTTGAACTTGTTGATTTAGATTTTAAATGGTTCATATATTGAAAAAAGTCATTTCAAGTTTCATAAATTACTATAAGGTTTCCAATGACAGTTCCTAAATTTGATTTAAAATATAGATTCTAGAGTTCATTTATCTTACTTATATGACAATTGCTTTTTTATGTTAGAATGTGCATTATTCTACATGAATACAAATGAGTATCATAGCAAAATTATTATAAAGTTTCTCAACGGGAAAATATGACTGAGAATAAAGGTAGACTGAATTAACTTCTGCATTTCGTAACTTGAAACAAGAATGAAATGCGCTTATATGTGAAATAAAACGTTATATTTATAACTTCTATTTTATAAAGTTAAACATAAAGTGAGTTAATAGATACTTTCATGTAGAATAAGAGATACAGTTAAATACAAGATCGTTGTGAGAAACAACAGGAAGGAATGTTATTAAATCCGAATTCTATTTTTATTGCAAAACTTTGCTCTTATACTATTATATTATGGTATTTAGAATATTCTTGATTCATACATACGTAAGTGAGTTGTATCTTCTTTATCAGTTTGTTTAATATTTAGTATTTAAAACTTATATATGAACTTAATTTTATACCAGAGACCTAATCAAGTGATTCTAAAAATTTATGGCATGCTGAAACTGAATCCGTTCCTAAAATGACTCTATTATGTCAAGTTTTTGTGATGTCCTAACTAGTTAGTGCAGGCTTTAGAAGTAAGTAATATGAAATAATATGACAACCGGCAACTACATATATTCAGATTCGTATACCTGAGACCTTAAAAAACTTCAAAATGCAAGGTGCCTTGATCCGATATTTTTTAAATTGTAAAAGAATCTACAAAAATAATAAAATAAATAATCCCGACTCCTGATTTTATTTTAACTAAAATGTTTTGCAGTTTTTGCTTATTTCCTAAAACTATCAATACCAAAATTAACGAAATGATGAAAAGCAGACAAAACTGTTTTTAGCTATATACTGATCTTTCTGCATACATCCACATAAAATAAAGGGTGTATAATTTGGTTGACAAACTTTTCTTACGTGTGTATGTTTATTAATGACAGTAGTTCTGAAACTCTATGTAAAATACCACCTCTGCGTTGTACAAAATTTGAATTCTCAGCATGTGTTACGCCGTAAACTAATGTTTTATTACAATTCCACATGCGCCGTTCCGTGTAAACCTATTAGTTGTCACGTAGATACGAATCAAACAGATTTGCTCAAAGGTAGATTATCATGTTTGAGATATCCATTCATATCAGAACTTGATAACCCTTATCAACGAGTTATTAAAATCAAAAACACAGATAATGTTTTGATTTGTATTTTATTATTTTTCCGTTTTAAAATGAATTCACTGTATAAAATTTTGAACAGGCTGAATTTAATGAATTTCATCTCGTATGAATATATAAAAACACTAATCTTCAGAATTTTTAATAAGGAAGAATGGGATAATCACGAACGCGGGGGTAATAGCGAATTCAGTGGTTTTAGTGTTAAAATGTTCTCTCTGCAGTACTCTGCACTTACCGACAGTTGGGCCTACGTCTAGTATCGTAGTAAGCTTAGTTCCATTTTTATATCATAGTTTTTTATTAAAATAAAAGCTATGTTATAACTGATATGTAGGTAATTAATTTGAATGTGATTCTAACCTCAAAATAAGTTTCTTTTTTTCATGCTCGTGGAGTAATGACGAACGATTTAAATTGGATATTTCCGATCGTTGTAAAAAAAGACTGATGAAAACTAAAACTAGAAAAAGTGCGAGGAATTGCAGTAATTTAAAAAAAATAACAAAATGAAGAAGACAGATAAAGTACCAAGTAAAGAAGAAGAAGAAACGAAGATGTTGATAAAGAAAATAACTATTTATAATGACAAATATCAAGATCTACCTGTTGAAGACATTTAGATAATGCGCTACAAGTGCAATTTATGGGCACATGATAATTGTACCAGGGGCTTTCGTTGCTCTTTGTTCTTATATTTTATTAAAATTGAGAAAGAAAATTTATAACTAATAGATTACGTACTAATAATAAACATTTTTTTTATACTCAGGTTTTAATTTATTTGATTTTTCCCATGGGTGTTCGTAATTACCCCACTCTTCCCTACTGATTATAAGAAATGTTTCTAGTTTCAAGCCAAAACTTTCGGCCTGACTTGGGCCTGTAGTAAACTAACTCTAAACTGCTCGACTTTCTATTAAATGTACTTAATTTTCTTATTACAAGTGCGTGGTATTCGTAGAACTGTTTTCATGAGCACTGAAGTGCTATTCATTAGTAACAGACCATTTGTATTTAGTACTCTAGATTACATGGGTTTGTGTTGCAATACAACTTTACTAATTGTGCAGAAACCAGCGGATATGTATTAGTGGCATGTATTATTTTCACACTACCTATGAAAATTATTACATAAGCCTAAATATTTTTTTCAAATTTTGTAATTTTAAAACTGAGATTATTCTTATATTTAAAAATATCTTCTAAACCAGTAGTGTCTAATTTATATATTATGAACACGGGCCACCAAATTTAATCTAAAGGAGTCTGAAGACTGCAGTTCTCGAGTAATTAAATGTATTAATGATTCTATTGATCATATAAAAAATACTTTACTGCATTGTTCTCTGATTAAAGATATAAGAAAATCGGTTCATGTAAATATCCTCCATACAATAATATATTTTATTTTATTTTATATATCTAACTAAATCATACAATATAGACCATAGACATAGAGAATGGACAGTGCATTCTGTATTAACTCAATGGTGTAACATCTGTTCAAAAAAGGAGAGAGAGATGCAGTGTAGTTTGGAACATAGACATAGAGTTACACAGTTATTCCAAATCTGTTTCTATCTCTTTCTTTTGACACGGTTCTGTGTTCGAGTCAGATGCCTGGTCCATTCTCTATGTCTATGATATAGATATATTTTCTTCAAAAAAATATTCTCGGAACACTTGCATAAACAACATTTTTATAAACTCTTAGTTTATCATAAAATCTTTCGTCAGACTATATAGTATATATTATGTATTGTATTAAAAAAATGTTATGTAAAAAAGTTGTTCTATTTTTGCCATATCCGAGAAGTATGTTAGTCTCTCGCGTATTAGTTATGCTTCATTTTATATCTCTCATGAGATACTCGTATGTATTCCTACCCGCTAAGAAGCATGGTTTATTTACGAGAGTGGAATAATTTTATTTCCACGTTTCCGCAAATTTATACCTAAATAAATTATTTAGACGATGTAAATCACAATCTCAAAAATTTTCTTTATTTCAGTTTTTATTTAAACTTCGTTCACGTAGAATTTAGGTTAGTGAAAACAACATCATGAAGTTAGGTTAGGTAAATAATACTAATAGGTAATACAAATTTATGTTATGATAGTCGATAAAACAAGTTTTTAGTTCTACATTTGCACGCTAGATGCTTACGCCAAAAAAGTGTAACGTACGCACGTACAAATGTCATACAACCCTTTTTCTTCCTCGCAGTATCAAAGATACGAGAAGCTTTGTGATCGTTTTAAAATGAGAAAAAAAATAAGAAGAGAAAGACAAATACTTTTCAACTGTATCACACGCATAACTCATGAACCACTGAACCGATATTAATGAAACTTAGTTGGATAGTTGGGTCTCGCTTGAGGACGGTCTCATTTCAAAAACATCAAAATCGTGTGTAAGGAGGAGGGGTGACATCCCAAAATATTTATTACGTATGTAATTTCTTCTGTATCATGTATAAAAAAGTCTTGTGCCGACCAGGGTAATTTATTTTCTACAATGCACAGTTCTCGAAATATGCCGTTATGTCAACTTAAAATTTACAAGTTGTATATAGTATACATATGTATTTTAAAATGGTTAATTACCATTTACATTAGTAAGCTTCAAGGAAGGATTGTTATTTATATATGTACAAGTCTTTCGTAGAATTTTGAATTTTGTTGTTGCTTTAAAACAAAATCTATATGTACTTACATATGTAAGATCGAAGTTGTTAGACAAGCTTTTTGCGGAAAAGAAAAGTAACTTTAAGATTAAAGTTGTAAAAGAAAAGTTAAAGACTTTCTAGTACAGCAAAAACTGCTACAATTGATGAGTTTTAGATAACTTCTAGAGAAAGTATCTGTTGGGAATTTTATATAACTTATTTTCTTTAAATTATAAAAAAATCATTTTACTTTTACATCATCTAACGCCAAAGTTTACAATCTTATTAAGTTAAGGTTAAAAAACTCATAAAAATATGTAAATTTGTCACATTGCATTTTCTCCTATTTAACTGAATCAACTTTAATTTAATTTAAGATTTTAAAAATGCTCTCTTGACAGAAGATACGACTTAATAAAAATTACATATCATACATCTTTTACTAAAATAGACAGCCAAGAGATCGCAAAGTGTTTCTTTGTGCTAAATTAAGAAACTAAAAGTTGTAATGAACTTTTTGATAAACAATTCAATGTTTTACAAAATATCTGCCATGGGAGCCATGAGACTTTCTTATACGAAAACTGACAAAAAACTGATGAAATTTTATATTTAGAATTAATTTTCGCCTGGGAAGACAACTTCCTACATTAAACCGGAAACGTAAGTTTACTCTTGTCAATTTTTGAATTTTCGAATTATTTTTGAAATGGTACGAATAAGAAAAAAATATTTCAGATGAAAATTGTCGAGTATATTATTATCTATATTTTATGTCCCAATCATTTATTATTTAACCAGAAAGAATTTTTTTAAATCATTAATTAGAATCATCCACACTGTTTACTCTCTATAATACATATAAGAAAGTTCCATAACACTTATGGTACATAAATTATAAATAATAATATAGGTAATCTACAAGTTTTAACCTGACCTTTTTTCTCTAATTTGCACTGTTTCAAAAATAATTTAAAAATTACAAAATTTTACATCAGTAAACATCCGTATCCGGTTGTAAGATCGTTTTCTAAAATTAATCTTAAATATAAAATTTCACCCTTCCACAATTTGTCGTATTTGAATTACAGCGTCTACAGTCAGACAGACACACTGACATCATAACGAAAATAGTAAGAATGGATTCAGGGAAGGTCAATTGACACACCCTGTACAATAAATAACGATTTTCATATAAAAGTAATTAAAAATTATTTTTAGTAAAAGTAATTAAAACTAATTTTTAGGTTCAGCCCAAATTTCATTTTACAAAAGCGTTAAATTGTAAATTTTAGGAATTAAATAATACTTTTACACGAATTTTCTTTATTTTATTTTATTTTTTCATAAAATAAATATATTTTTCCATGTGTCAACATAATAACGGTTTATATTCGCACACAGATTTTCACAAAGCTATTCATTTAACCTGTCGCTTTATTATATATACAGAAAATTTAATATTTTATACTAGGGTTGTTCAAATTTTGATCGCGGTCTATCCTTAATCTTTGTCGACATAAAATCATATTTTTACTTTTTTATACATACATGAAATGTACTGTATAATAAAGTATAATGATCATGATTTTAACGGAATTACACGTATTGAGGGTCCCTGAATCACGTACGAACATTATCTCAATGACGTCTGTGAACGGTAACATATTTATTTATTTATTTTTGATTTTCATACAAATTCTAAGACAAGACCTGGTGAATAGAATTAAAATATATCTCAAACATTAACAAAAACAACAATTAATGTAATGTACTTTATATTCAATTTCTTAGCAGAAAGTATTAACTTATTATATAATTATATTATTATATATATATTATATAACTTATTAATATCTTCTGTATCATGATGTATAAAAAAGTCTTGTGCCGACCAAGATAGTTTATTTTATATAGAGATAGTAAAATGACAATAGATAGACCAACCCTGCTATATATAAGTGCAAAATCGTTTCAACTTTATAAAATTTTATATTAAGTTAGAAGTACAGAGTTTTAAAATACTTTGATGTTAGATGAAACACTTTATGATAATTTGTAAAAAAGTCTCGGTGAAAATATATCTCATCCATTACAACCCCTTTCAGTTTATAATTTTTATTAATTGAATTACTTTTTGCGACATTTTTGTTAATTTATTAACAGAAAATGTTTTCTTACGTTTCATCTGTTCCATTCCATGAGTTATAAATTATTGCGACGGTAATTTTTCGAGGCAGAAGATCTCATGATTAATGAAGTAGTGAAATATTAATTTTAGGGAAATGGACACTAGACAAATGATTTAAAATAAAAATTCAAGGTCTGTCTGTATTTGTAGTAATTTTAAAAACTTTTAATTAATTAATTTGTTACGTGACGTTTAAATTACTGATAAAAATTAATAGAATTAAGATTTTTTTTTACTTGTAGGTCGGCAAGTACAAATAAGTAAAAAAATAACTCTTTTCCGCAACTAGCTGGACCAGATGATCCAAGAAAATAGCCTGGATTTTTTTCTACAAATTCATACTTGCCCTGATATTTTAATTATCTCTTATTATTGTATATCTTATGAATCAAGATTTTTAATACACAGATGAATTCCAAAAATATCGAAATGGGTTTTAATATAGAATATACATGGGGGGTAAAATAAAATAAGATCTGTTGAAGTAAGTATACCAATTATATAAAGTTAATTAATATTTATCAACAACAATCTTTTATAATGATGTCTTATAAAGATTTCCCTTATTGAGATCCTCAAAGAAACGATAATGATGAATTTATATTAAAATTAAATTTTTTATTAGAAGAATAAAAAAGAAAATTATTATCTTTGTCAAAGCACACAGAACAATTGTATTTTATTGAAAAATAATTTCTTTATTATTATAAATAATATTTTATTAAAGGATTCAACTTATTACAAGTAAGAATTATTCATTAAATAATTTCTTTAGAAGCTAAACAGTATTACTATTATATTTGTATTTTCTGCGTAAAATATAATTTCAAATTAAAAAATCTTTGAGATCTAACGTGATAGTAATTACCAAACAGCAGACTTTTTTTTATCAATTTTTTATATTTTATATTAACTTTGTTTAGTGAGTCAGTTTTGGCCTTTGAACAATTAAGCCTAAAACTAATATAAAATTTATATTTTCATTTTCTGCGTAATACAAATACAATTTCAAATAAAATTAAAGCACGATATTGTATTCCTTTCAAAGTGTTCATTGAGTGAACCATCTACGATTTTCTTTCTTATATTCTGGAACAAATTTGAAAAATAATTCTCCCTCTTAATCGAACTGAAAAATATATTCGTCTGTACAAAGGAGGCATGTAACAATACCATAAATAAAGCTTAGATCAATAAAAACATTCGGTTAGAGAATTTATCCTGTGCAGATCCCACGGGATGCTGAGCCAGCAGTAAATCCGGGAACGCTTCGTTCTACACGCATCCAGTCGCATAACACAATTAGTAGTTCCAATCCGGAGGGACTTATATACTGATTTTTATTATTCAGATTTTGGTGGTCGGATAGAATAGATATTTTACTTAAATGGGACAAGAACTTCGTCTTGACGATGAACGATTTTAAGAGGGTATTCTGGTCTAGAAATTTGAAAAAATCAATTATTTTTTTTTGCATATTTTCACCCTTAAGAATATGTCCTTAAATGGATTTTTCAAAATTCGAATTATTTTCGGAGATACAGTGGATTTTGTGACGTAGCATCTAAGCCGGCCGAGTGGAACGAATCACACAATAAACGCGTTTTTCTCGAAACTACTTTTTTTGAAGTGGTTGACATGATATCTCAAGTTATACCCCACCGATTCCTTTGAAATTTGGTGGAATTTTTTTATATATCTCTCTATCGCGTCTGCCTTAGATTTTAAAAAATTTCAATTTGGAGTATTTTTAAAAAATTCGAAAAAGTCAAAAAAGGGGTAAAAAAAATTATTTTTCATGTCGACGCCATTTTGTGAATTTTTTTTTTTTTTGGCTAAGGTCAATGCGATAGCGACATCTTTACAGATTGAGAATTTTTCAAATTTTTTTGTTTCAGATCACTATAAGGGCTGGAATCATGTCAACCAGGGTGCACCGTTTTTTTTGTAGCTCCCACTTCACCAATTGTCGAATTTCTGATTTTTTTTTTACAATTTTTTTTTATATTCTTAAAATGTCAATAAATGTCATACCAAAAAATGGATAGTAAAAATGTTTTTCTTTTTTTTTTGTTAGTTTGAAAAATGCCTAAAATTTTGGCTTCTAGACCAGAATACCCCCTTAATATAAATTTTTCATTTTTAACCGACTTTTTTACAATATATAGGAGGTTATCCACATACATTTTGTCGATCATAAAAACGTCAAAACCAAAGGTACCGATATCACATAGTGAAACGATATTTTTCGTTAATTTTATGGGAGTTGAATAAGATTTTCCAAAAAAAGTCAATAAACCTTCTCACATAAAGACCCCCTCCTCTATTACATACTTCCATCAAATTAGCTAAAAAAAATTATGCCAAATCATAATTTCGTTCTTAATACATCATAGTACCTAACATATATTGAAATAAACAATTGAAAACAATCGAAATCAAACGAATTTTATCAAAAAAGTACAAATAAAGTCTGAAGGGGTGTGATAACCATTTTATTTAAACAAATAGTTATTTTTTCTGTTGTTAAAAATTCACAGAGGTGACACTCGCCTAATGTGTAAAAAATAAAACATTTTGACTTTTTTGGTAGGGAGAGATGACACTCTTGATTTGACCCCCCCCCCCCCCTAGCGACACCACTGCAGATGTTATGATAATTTAATTATTAATAAATATATTGCACTCAAAATTGGCTTAAGTGTCCACCATTTTGACACCCATTAGCCCAACACCAATTCTCAGCTTTTTAAGTTAAATGGTTCAATAGTTTGTATGTTGTAACTACTGTTGTATCCATAAATGTTTATTTTTCCGATTTCAGTACCGAACACTAAAAATAGACAAAAAGAGCTTTGACATTTGAAAGTCTCAAATATTTATAATAATAAATGTCCTAAAGCTATCACAACACAATTTGTATACAGCAAAATATGCAAATTAAAAATAAATTTTATTTATACGATACAGAATAACTTTTATAAAAAAAATTGTATCACAACGCTTCTTTAAAATTTTGTTTTGCGTTCAATGAATATAAATTGATTTATTTCGATATCTCCATCATCGTATCATATACATCTCTTATTTATTCATAGGAATATTGAGCTAGGGTTTCATTTTATTTCATAGTATGTACAAGTAGGTATATATTTTTTATTACCTATCAAAATTTTATGTAGTCTCATAACATTTATAATCTATTATAATATATCACAATTATTATAAATTTTATGAACAGAAATAAAGATGGTTGGAAAGTAAAAAAAACGTTTTATGTTTTAACTTTACTTTATTAAATTTTATGTGTCCTACTTTTTGTTTTATTTTTGTTGAGAATTCATCACAATTTAGTTATGTTATCAGCGTACAACAAAGTTCGTAATATTAAAAAGTTTTACTATTTCAGAAATATTTACAAAATTTTAAATTGAAGAAATTTCGTTTGTTTATTTTTAATTTATCATTTCCATTTTAAGCCATTTCTAACCGTTTTTTTTTATTAAAAAAAGTACAGTTTATTCTTTCAGTTTTAGTTTATAAATATGAATAAATACGTTCTGTATTACTGGAAAACGGAGTAACTGTGGTTTCATATTCACATAAACGCATATCACTCCTGATAAGGACTTCTTGTGAAGGCGAAACACGTATCGAGTGACATTGTTTTCTTTTTTTTTTTTAATTAACGATTTAAATTTTACACTAAATGATCCTCATACCTACAATCCTGGAAGACACACTAATATTGGTTTGTTTTTTTATATTTAACTGAAACCTGAAAAGACGCAAACAAAATTTTAAATAATAATCAAATTAATAATTCATGTTTGAATATAAAAAGCATAAATATTTTCGGAATGTTTGCTGATAGTTTTTAAAGGTTCTTTGTGGCATAAAAATGTATACTTTGAAATAAAAAGCAGCATGAAAAAAATATAAGATACGGTTTTATACAAAGTAAGAAATACGTGCCACAAACATACACAATATATAAAATATATTTCATGTTTAGTAGTTGTGTAAACAAATCTTCGTAAGTAGCTTGATAGCATGAAAATATTTTTGTAAAAACCTAAAATTGAAACATAAAACTCGAGTTTTTCTTCATATACGTATAATTTTAACGTATAAAGGTTTAATGACATAATAATAAGACGTTAGTGTGTGTGCATGTAAGGGGCGTTGACGATCCACTTAATTAATCATTTAGAATAAGTTTAACAGTTGTTTGAAATTACAGAATTAATAAATAATTAATTTCCTTGAAAGAATTTCAGCGATGATTTATTAACAAAGAAACTATTTGGAACTATTAACTTTCTTACACATCAAATTTGATTTTAATTTTAAGCGTACAAATATGTATAAATCTATATATTAATACGTGAACATCGAAAATTGTCGTACGTTTTTTTAGTATTGATATTAGCCATTTATATTATAATTGAAAATGAGTTTAACAGAGTTATAACTGAATACATTCCTGCAATATTATTTTTATAAATCTTATCTTAGTTTTTATGCTATAAGATTCTTTAAAAATTCTTGAAAACATAAAAGATTATATTTAGATAAAAATGTAAGCTAAATATTCCAGAAACAATTTCATACTTCCGTTTATTATAATTGCTCTGAAACTTTATAATATTTTTCTAGTATCAATAAAAAATGAAAATTAAAAGAAATAGAGCATGAAACTATTTTAATAAATCAGAATTATAAGAAAAATGTAAATTCTGCTATAATAAAAAGTATACGTCATCATTAATTCTTAACACTAGGTGAATAATTAGTGCAGATAAATCTTATTTAAAAAATTTAAATTAGATTTCTTCACCTTCTTTATTTTCATGGATCACAGTTTTCTTTGAATGGAAAAGACGTGTTCACACTAACAAGTTTAAATATAAACTATGTAGAATAGAATTCGAGATGTTTATAATTTTTTTTTTTTGTTCAAATATTATTAATTATATTAGAGTGCAGGGGGGTAAATGAATATCGGTGATAAAAAGACAAAATATTTCAACTAAAAATTTAAAAAAAGTGGCGTGTGCCCGTTCCTTAACCATGCGAATAAAATAAATAAAGTAAACGATTATTAAATTATTAATCAAACTATTATTTTATCACAAAAACCATATAAAAAATAACGTTTCTGAAAGTTCACTTTTCAAAAAACCCTGAAAATGTCAACTGCAATATGTGACAAAACGTTGGTAGATAACACGACCCAGAAGCCAAATCTAAATATATTATATACTTTTTGAAACGTCTTTTTAGTTTGATATTCATCATCATGATGAGTGATTATTTTTTTATATGGTATCTCATGGTTGCCATTTTGAATTTTCTTTAAAAAAATTTTGTCACCTATGACATGCGGAAAATTAAGACGAATCAATTGATATACATACATAGACTGCCAACATTTTGGCTTCTTGTAGTCGGGTAAAAGGATTTCATCATAGCTATGTAAAAAATAAAAGGCTGCCTAAAAGTACGATTGAATTTTCTATTGAACTTTTATCAAGTAACTTGCTTCAACTATTCCACATTGTGACATCGGCTCTAAATGAAATTCTATTGCTCTTAACAATGCGCAATACGTATTAAATAAAACTAAAAATGTATATTCGTCTTGTGCCTCACTGCAGCATCTCTAACGGACTTTTAGTTTTATTTGTCGAAAGATTTGACAACGTAAACTTTACAGGATACATACATATGTATATTGAACTGATAAAAGTTTAAATTCTATACTGTTGTCTGCTGTATTAGTATGACAGGAAGTCAAGTTTTTTTGCGACACAAAAAAACTCGCGATATCGGATATCATATTATTGTAGAAAGTAATATTTGAATAGGATTGTATTTCTTATTCTTTTGTACTCGGAAAAAATTCTGTACCTGTTTTTAATATTACTAGATATATATATATATGTATGTTTTGTTTCTTTACGTACGTAAATATGAAAAGATACAAAATTAATATTATTAAATGTGTTTTTTATGAAATACAATTTACATCTATTTGTTGGAAAGAAATTTTTTTATCTGATAGTTTCATGCCCGGTATTCTAAAAGAATTTGCTTGAGTGCAAAATCAAATTAGCTTCCAGCTAAAGCTATCTACTTTGTGTCAAATTATTATGAAATTGCTCGATATTTTAAAGTAATGGTAATAAATGTATAGTAATATACATGCTATGTATTTTATGAGTTACACTTGACAGCGCTTATTTTAAGTCACTGATTGTACTTATCTCGCATGCGTCAAGGTTATGATATGTACGATTTCATTTGCTACATCTGTGAGTGTGTCTGTCTGTTTGTTACCTTTTAACGGCTAAGTCGCTGAACCGATCATGATGAAATTTGGTAGGGAGATAGCTTGCATCTTAAGAAAGACTTAAGCTACTTTGTATCCCGAAAAATGTATTAGATAAAAAAAGATGTGTGCGATTTGTATGCGTGATACGTTATACTTATTATTAGTTATTAATAAATTTAACCTTAAAACAACTGCCATGTCACATTTAATGACTGCAGTACAGGAGCCGATAGTAGGGTTTCTGAAACTCGGTTTTCTAAAAACTCAGTTTTTCATAAACTCAATCCGATAGTTCATGTCACCACTGGAGTAGCACGCTCCTGGCGAATAGAATTGAATCCTGGCGAGTAGAATTGAACATGTATACCTGTCATTTAAATGTACCAAATCATATGTGGTTTGGTACATTTAAATTAATGATTTGTATGGCTTCACACAAAAAGACAAGTCGAGAATAGGTTTAAATATTCAAATTTGAACATAAATGTACTTAAAATGTAAATATTAATAAATACTGTATATATTTTATCTTACAGTAAATAACAAAAAATACTAGTGTATTTTTTTTATAACGTGTTTGTATCAAATATAAAAAATACCTGCTGAAGTTAATGTTAAATTTAAAAAAAATTCACTTAACTCTTTTATAATATAAAACGTTTCTGATTTTACAAAGAATATGAGAATGTGTACATTGTTTAAATAAATATATATTTCAGGATTTTTTTTAACAAATATGCTTTTGACCGTCTAACACAGAAAGAGCTGTTTCAAATTGGTTCTATATATTTATTATTCCTTATATAGGAGTGTGTCAAAAACATTTGCAACAATAAATATTTATTATTTATTTAAATTTAAATTGAATCGAGTATTTGTGTTCTTCGTGATATGTACTGTTTTATAAAAATAAATTATGTTTTTTCTCTAGCCGTATATTTTATTTCGTTTTAAAGAATCCGTATATTCGTAGATTCTCTGATCAGTTTTTTATTAGGGACTGATTTCTTATACATAAATTACGTATTTAATGGAGAGAAGAATTTAAATTGTTTCGTTTATTGATATATTGCAAGGGAAGATTATATTGAAGAAAAGCTTGGGAAATTTAGATAACATTCTTTACTTTATATTTGGTACTATATTACGTGGGCTTTTATGTACCTAATTATTAAACATACATGTACCTATTCAATATATTACATTTTTTATATCTAATTTGTATTATTTATGATATATACAGGCTCACATAAAAAATGCGTGTGACTGTGTCGGGATGCACAGTCAAGGGATTGACGTGAGTATGTTCCAAAACTAAGGTCGCGTTGTTTGTGGCAGTGGGGTTAAATAAAACTCATACGTATGATGTGCTTGAATGCCCTGTACCTTCTGATCCTTTCAGATATTAGTAATGGTATATTTTCCGATAGCTGCTGAGATGCTCTTTCCAACGCTATGCATCTTTAATATTTCATGCTGAGTTTTGCGCGTGTTTTAGCCGACATTCTGATTTTTTTTATAAAGTTTTTCACTCACTAAAACCGATTAAATGTTTTTATTTGCACTTGTACCTTGTAGATATAATCGAGATCTATAATTTTTATTAGATAATCTTATTCTATGTAAAAAAACATACGAAACGTTCATTGAAAACTTTTTTTAACAATCGAAACTTTCAATGATATCTACCAAAATAATTCGAGAATTTTTAGTTCTGAAACCACCAGCTTTAGAGAGAAAAATCAAAGAACAACAAATATTTGATTTAATCATAAAACCAAAATATCTTTCGATAAATATTTGATATATTTGTTAACATTTTCTGTCTCCTATTTAATTGAAACATATAAGCGTACTTATAAAACAACGATTTTCTTTTGTTAAGTTAACTTAATCGTTCTAGCTTTTTAATGACTCGTTTAAAACCAACAAAAAGTAGCAGGCAACATGAAAAAACTTGCATTTATAATTCAAGTTATGAAATATTTAAACTCTACTTTGAAGAGCGCTAATAAAAATCATTCTTTACAATGCTCCGCAAAGAACTTACAAAAAAGTGAGACGGGTGAAAAATTGTCGAAAATAGGTACGCATACCAACGGAAATATTGGAAAATAGACCGCGTGAAGTGGATGCAAATTGGGTAGAAGGGTGAGGCAGATTGTTTACCGGTGCAGTAAAAATCGTGTTGCCTGTGTTGTAACTTAAGCTGGATCCACATTAGTAATAAAACGACCAAGTGCGTGCTGGCCATGTTTATAATAGGGTTCCGTAACCATTATCACTAACATTCTCTACTAGATAATAAGTATCAAGAGCTATTTCATATTGACGAATGATGTAATAAAATAAAACGACTAAGAGTGTGTTCGGCACGTACATGTTAGGGTTCCGTAGTCATTCTCACTACGATTTATAAAAAAAGAGTTATTCCAAAAATTTTCATAAACTATTTTTGCTACAATGTTCATTATTATTTCCATCGAAAGTATTAATTAAAAGCTACATTCTTAATTTTTTTCAGATTTTCTGAATTGATAGTTTAGAAATTAGACGGGGGGGGGGGGATGCTCTGATAACCACATTGAAAAGCAAATATATCGTGACTGGCTTAAAATCAAAATATTCTAAAACATAATTTTTTATTTCAATGGGGTAAGTGAAAAAAAATTTTTAGTACCTACACTTTTCATTCAAATTTTATGATGAAATTTTTTTGTAAAAAACTCGCTCAATTATTGCTGAAGCGAGTTTTGCTTAAAACTGACATTACAATAAGAAAGAATGCCAAAAATTCTTTCAAAATCCACTGCATCTCGATTATTTTTTAAAATGGAACGAACCAGTTTTGGCACTCCTCAATAGTATTATAAAATACATCGATATTGTCGTCGATATTATCGGACGACATAAGTAATCGGGTGTGTAAAAAGCCTAAGAAATAATGCGAAAAGGGGGTTGTGTTTGAAATCGTTCAAGTGAACTTCTAACACGGTGTGGTATAAGTTGATATGTGTGTGTATGTATGTTTAGCTTTTTACACAATTTGAATTTTGCTCGCGAGTTTCGATTACAAGATACCGGAGGAGTCTGAAAAGAATTTGATTATGTTGATTTTTTCGATATAGGTTGCCAACTCTTTTTTCTCCAGAAGGTAGGTAAAATATGAGTGTTTCTTATTTTCATATATGATATTATAAAGTAGTTTTGCAGACACGGAAAATTCTGAGTATTTAACATTTTATTAAGTGAACTGAAGGTTACATTTTTTTGATGAAATATGTATTATATATTTCAATTACTATTGCACTATACAATTAAATTGAGTAAATAGAAAAAAAATCTTTAAAAATAATGGGGTGAGTGGGAGGTGAGGATAAATATCAACAAGCAACTCAAATTGGACCTTAAATACAAAATCACATTTAATTTAAATATCCAGGGAGAAATTTTGTCTCAGAGCAATTAGTTAACACGACCTATGTGTGGATAATTGGGGTAGAAATAAAAAATACATACATATAAATTAATTAAACGTCATTAAATATTCTTTTCCAAAAGGGACTGCGCCGTTTACACAAGAAATAAAAATACACTCGTGCAATATCATATTTAGCATTCAAAAAGGGTGAAGAACACAAATTCATGAAATAGGAATTAAGTTACAACATGGGTATATGTACAAACCTTCAATGGCGGGTAGTAAATATTTTTTGGTGGGAGATTTTATTTATTTATTTTATTTATTTGGATACACGTTAAGTGAGAGGGAGGAGGTCCATATGGTATGTCTGTTGTGACGCACGGACTGACGGACACCGAAGTAATTCCACAAGTGTTCCGTGACTAAAAATTATAAATAGTTTTTTTAGCTTTTGCTAAAAATATATCACTTCTACTTTCAAATATTAAACCAAAAAATCATAAATAAGGTACTGGCACTAGTCTTGGCCACATTAAGAGCAAGGTATACTGGTTTTTTTGGGATTAATGGGTTTCTATTTAGTAGGTAATTTTCTTGAACGCATGTTACTAATAAATTAATTTAATTACCAAAGTCCACAAAAATATTTTTTTTTTAATTATAAGCTTTTATTTTGTTTATGTTTTTTCTCCAATAATGAATAAAGTAAAACCAGTAATGAGCACCCAGCGATGGACTCTTGCTAGTGATTACTAAATTATAAATACAAAAAAAGTTATAAAATAAAGAATAATAAAAATTTAAACAATATAAAACAGATGCTATGACAACATTATAATTAATAAATATGTAGATTACACTAATAATTAGTTTAAATGTCCACCATTTTGACAAACATTGTTCGATTGTCTATGAATTATAATTCAGTAAATCAAATATCAACAAATATTTATAATTTAGTTATACATTTAATTTTTAAATAATACTGGGGTATAATCCAAGGCTGGTGCAAGAGCCTTATCTCAAAATGGCTTAAAGTGGCCCCTCAAATACTAGTTTCTAAACAATTCTCTTTAAAACGGCACTCTGAAAGAGAACAACATATTATATTGTGGGCACACAGGTGTACACGTATGAATTCTTAGTTTTATTATTTAAACCAATTCTTCTTTTCTATATATTCCCTTGTGCATGCGCTACGATTGTAAATAACATAAAAAATATCATCTAATGTAAGTGTACTGTCCCACGAGTTTAAAATATACACATGTTTTCATGCGTGATAAGAAATCTCCTGAGTCACGATATTTCTCGTTCACTTTTTTTAAAATATAAGCGTTGGTGTTGGTATGAAACATTACTTACATAATGATATCGTTGTCTTGTGTCGTTTCATTCCCTTTGGTGAATTTATATTTGACAATGTTTCTAAATTGTTTCTTATAAACTGATATAATGTTTATTCATAGATATGTAAAAAAATCATTATTTTTGACACTTTAAGGTTAGGATAACTCTATAACCAGAACTAATTGAGCAATCTGGGAAACGAATTCAGTTTTAGCACGTCAAATACTTTTTTGATCGTGGATAGAAATATTTCAGTAGGTATACTTGACTTGTTAAATACATAATAGGTTTTTATTTTTTTGTTTATATACTACTAGCTGGGCCCACGCGGCTTCGCTCGCGTAGACTACGGAATTATTGTTTAGGATTTTTGAAAAATATAGTTTAATTAATTAAGTACAAACACGATTAGTTATTATTGTAATAATAATTTATCAATACCTAAATTACCTAACAAAAACGAATCAGAAGAAAAAAGTACAAATAATTTGTGTTCTGTTTAAATTTAAATGTTAATTATTGAAAACAAAATTAACTCAAACGTCAGCCGAGGGACTCCGAATATCTACCGAACGTAAGCGAATCCAGTCTGATGTACATCGCTTCGATGCGGCACGACACCATACATTTAAAATGTTACCTTTATAAATATATTTTAAGATATTTTATAAACTATACGACCAAATTGGATGCTGTAAATGGCAAACTATATCTACATTAAGTACTTATGACGATGAAATCATTTATTTCGATAAGGATTAATGTTTTGCAGGTCATAAGTCCATGTAAACAAAACCCAAATATTTTATGTTTTTTTTGTAACATAAAAGCAGTTATTGTGGCTTAAATATAAAAGTTAGACATATCGTGTCGCTGACTTAATTGTAGAACTTTTGATTCTACACAATTCTTTAATACATTATTTTGTTCTATATTGAACGGTTTAGGCAGCGTATTACAAAACAGCGCGCCGATGGCAAAATTTTTTCCGACTTGATTTACTATTATCGTCACTGCTTTGTTGTTATGTTACCTAACGTAAAAAAATATAGCCTATAACCTGGCCAGAGAACGTACCTATGAATTAAAAAAAAAAACTCGTAAATCGGATAAGTGGTTCTCGAGTGATAAGGTAACTAACGGACAGACAGACAGACAGAGAGACGTTGAGCTTTATATATATTAAGGATTACCTTGACTTTTATTGTCTGGCCTACATTATTCTAACATCTAAACGGCTCATTAAAATTATTTGTAGAGTTGCATATAATTTTAATGGGCATTCATAGGCGTGTACAAGTACATACTTTCAAGGGAATATTTTCATATTAATTATTACTCTTACAAACTGCAACTAACTTCCATTTAACTTCTATGCGGGTATAAGAAATACATGTACATAATTAAGGCCATATTATTATTATAAACTATGTATGTGGATTAAAAAAAACGTCTTATCTTCGATGAAACAATATTTTTTATATCAAATTGTTCTATAGATTAATATTTATATTGTCTTTAATGAATCGTTTAATAGATATACATTTTACTTTACATCAAAAAAATGTTATCCAAGAGCAATTGGTCTAATTTTCTATTGGTCGTTGTTATCATTGTAATTCTCTTTGAATTCATTAAATCGAAAGAGATGTTTCCCAATTCTTTAACCCTCTATGTATGTATGTATAATTTCCATTCGTTCACGATAAAAATGCACCGATTTGAAAATTATTTTTAGAGAAAACGTTTGTCTCAGTAAGTACTCCAGACCTATTGAAATATTCGAAATGTAACTATTATCGTCTAAAAAGTGAAAGTTGCGAGTATTATCTCACTAATTTTGATAAGACTTGATACATGTGTGGTTCAATTGAACCTAATGGACATTAATTTTTTACGTACCTAAACATCTATTGATGGGGTGAATTTCTAACAAATCCCATTGAAATTACTCATATTTTAAAAATTATTTAAAAAAATATTAAAGAACATGGAAGTCATCTATGGTTCTCCATACCATTATTTTTTAAATGTAGCTACTGTATAAATGTATATTTAGAACCAAATTTTCTCGACACGCACTCCAATGAACTATCCCACAAAATGTTGCATCCAATTTGCTAATACGTTGTTGAATATTTCAACACGATGCTCGATTGTATACATTGAGGTTTGGCATCAGGTGGTATTTCAAAACGCTTATAGAAAACGTTCACTATTTCTTTGAAATAACTCGCTGTTCTTTGATTTTATTTTTCTTTTCCAGTCTTTTTATTATTCACTCCAGAAGATCAACCACAAAATTACGTGTGACATGTTGAGATGTCTAAAAGTAACAGTTGCGAATGATGAATAAATCACAGATAAGTAAATACAGGGGCTTCCGCAAAAAAATCCAGGTATTTTATTCTGCAAGAAGACCACTTCTATAAGTCTATATGCGATCGTTTTTTTTAAATGTAAAAAATTTTATGCAAAAAGATTTAAAAATGAATTTGTAGAGCCTTTTCGCGGTTTAAACAATATTCGGCAAAAGTTCCGACTAGCATCTTGCAATTTTATAATCGGGCCAACCTCCCCAATAAGATAAAAACAAAAAATACAATCAGAATAATTTTCCGAACGTCTACGCTACTATGTTCAGGTCTATTAACATTTTTCAAATTAAGTTGCTTTATATGCTTCGTATTCAATTTATTTATACATAAAAATATCTTTAGGTATAACTTTTTTTCATCTCTCAACTTTGTTTGCTTCTGGACGGGTATTTTTTTTCTATACCCACTAATTTTAAATAACCACAATAAAATGCGAAAAAATAAAACATCTAATATAGAACATTCATATAAAAATATTAGCATATTCATTATAATGTTATGAATAATAAGTAAAACAACTTTTTACACGACGTTATGTCTGTGAATATGTACCAGTATACAAAATATTTTTAAATTCTTCATTATTAGCAACTGAAATGTCTTCCCTTGTTATTCACGCTAAAATGCCCACCCACGATATGAGTATGTATTACAATGATATTGTTCACAATAACGGGAGCTGACGTGAGGATTTTGATATTAAGAGAATTAATATCATCATATACAATACACGCTTTTTCAAATATATTCGCAATACAATATTCATATATGAAGAGTTACATTTAGATGAAGAAGCTGTAGGCATTATCGATTTATATTTTGAGTACACGTGCATGTTATTAATTAACTAATAAGGTAAATAGATTATATTATAGAGCAATAGTAAAATATAGCATGGCTTGGCCATAAAATGCACATCCCTTAAACTTTTAAAAAATGTATTAATTAGGAAGGTTGCCAACTTTGTCAATTATAATAATAATAATTACTATGTAAGTACATTAATTTGAAATAATAAATGACATATTCTTACTTAATAATAATATTTTTTATATTGATCCGTCGCAAAAGAATAAGTAAACACAAAAACTGAAAAAAGTATTCCATAAATAATAAATAATAAATAATACTTACAATTATCATAATACCTTAATCTTACAGTTATAACTAACAAGAATAAAAAATATTCAATTTTAGAAAACAAAACTGTCACTTGATGAATGTCTGATATAAATAAATATGCTCCATATTTTTTAATTTGCACATGCATCAAGATTAATGATATAAACCATACCATTTCTTTACAACTGTCAGTGGGTTGTCATTTATTTTTAATACTCCGCAGATAGCGTTAGCTTATTGTAAGTAAGATTTAAGCATTTTCTCTCTAAACGTAAGAAACCGAAAAAGTAACAATTGTTTTTTGCTCGTACGTAAAGCCGTGTTTTTTTCTTTAGGTCAGAATTTTTCAAGCTACAAAAAGATTTGTTCAAGTTTTCTGTAAGTTAAAAAAATGGTAATCATGTTGCATGCAGTCTATGGAGATGAGTTTCCTTTTTATCTACTACCGGAAATTGTACTGTAGATCAAATACGACAAGAATAGATAACCTATTTTTTAACTCTAAACAGGGTGTTTCATAATTGAATGTCAATATTGAAGGGGGTTAATGCATGATTTTAAGACGAAAGGTTCATATAAATATTATTATTTTTAATTTACAAGTTGATCAACTTTTTGTAATTAATTTTTAACAGTCAATTAAAATTATTAACTAATATATTCAGAAATGTTTATTAGTTATCTATTTGTTAAAGAGTTGTTTCAATAAAAAGTGTAAAGTTTTATAAAAATACGTATCTAATGTAGTTTGTAGAGATTACCCTCCTTCAATTCAATCATGAAACACCTGTATATAAAACTTTATATGATACCGACTTTTACATTTTAAATTTTCTTTTTAACATAAAAGTAGTCATTATGGCTTAAATATAAACTTAGATATATGGTATCGTGGACTTTATTTTAGATCTTTCTCTACATTATTTTGCGTATTGAAAAAAGCACGCTGGCGGCAAAATTTTTTCCGACTTGATTAACTATTATCGTTACTGCTTATTCCTTATGTTACCTAACGTAACAAAATATATCCTATAACCTGGCCAGAGAACATATCTATGAATAAAAAAAACAGGTAAATCGGATAAGTGATTCTCGAGTTATAAGCGCACTAATGAGCAGACAGACATTATTATATATATTAAAATATAATTTAATGAAGAAGAGCAAATAAAAAAAGTCACAATGAAGTTAGCATCTACTAAATGACAAAGGAATTGATTAATACACATTCATTTATATTTTTTTACAAAAGATTCTTATATAACAGTTATTATCTACCATATTGAATAACAATTCCAATATGAGAATGTCTTCGAGACGCAGAAATATTAAAACACATTGTCGGTGCCAATATGTGTTTTGATTTACATACAGTAGAGGGCGCCAGGCAGTCGTGGGTCGCAGGTGCGTGGTGTGTGCTTTTAAATTAAACGGAATATAGGCGGAATATTGTTAATTATATATAGCGTTTGGTTCTAATTGACTTTAGCGGTTTTTGTTTTAATGAATAGATTCTTTACATAACAATTACTGAACCGTATTTACTTCACTAGAAATTTATAATTTTACTTGCTAAATAAATGTAATTGAGGACCTTATGACAATTCACCCTGTCTGGTAAACTAAACGTATTTGTTATTAGTATAAAATTTGAAATAAAGTAATTTTATTTTGTTCAATGGTTCGAAAAAATAACATTATTTAAAACCAGACAAGATGAGTTTATTACTCAAAAGTTAAGTAATTAATATAGTTGCATTTCGGTATAACGGACATAAGATTACCTAAATTTTTACTTTTTTATACATAGGTACATGAAATGTACTGTATAATATGTATAATAAAATATAGTGATCATGAAAAAATTCGAACACGAGATTTCAACGGAATTACACGTACAATCATTATCTCAATGACGTCTATTTGTGTGTGTGTGTGCGTGTCTGTGATCGCTCTACAACTGAAACGGCGAGACTTACAAAACATAAATTTAGATATATCTAAAGATACCCCACTCAATGAGGTAAGTGAAAAAAGCCATATTAATCGGTATAAAATTTAGATAGACAAAGACAGTCAAATTATAAGGGTTCCTAGTTTTCTATGGAACCTTAAAAAGTATTGTGCCGACCAGGGCAGTTTATTATATAAGATACTTTTGTTTTTGGCCCTCTGGCCAGGATTAGTCGATAAAGTATAATATGTACAGTTATCATAAATATTACCTATTTAAAACGATTTTGCCTCCTCAGGTATATATTTCCATACAAATGCGGTTAGTGACTATGCTTTCGAATGCGACAAGTTCTAACAAATGGAACCTTTCAGACCAAAGAAATCTGAAAGGAATACTTCAACATCTCTGTTATAGAAAAACTCTTATACTCTCATTTTTATAAACAACACGAAAAAAAAACACATATACCCACATATATAATCATGTACTATGGGATTCAGAAGTTTGCCACCTTAAAGGTCAGAATCTATTACAACAGATTCAAAAATATTAAGACAAACATAGTTACATCATTTTAAATAAAAACACAAATATACGTGTACATTTCATTAATTAATTTTATATCAAGTTTAACATATTTGAATACTAAAATTCGAAATACCAAATATTTATTGCCACAAAATTTACTTAAGTATACAATTTTCAATAGATTGCATAATAATTTAATCGCACAAATATATATGAGTACTATAAACGAAAAGTACCTACTTCTTTATCTAGCAAAATAGTTTCAAAATATCTGTCTTTGTTTGGTACATAGAGAAATGATTTAAATATAACAATCAATGGGAGGAACCTACTAAGTTTGTGATAAGCGAATTTGAATGAAAACTGGTCGACCACTTCTACATGTGACTCTACATAATACCTAACATGTGTGTGTGTTTACGTGTGCATGTGTGTGTGTGTGTGTGTGTACATGACAATAACAACTCTTCCCTGAAAACTACAACTGTATCGAAATAATCCGAAAAACTTTTCGTGGAAAGAATTAATTTGAGAAGTTTTATTGTTCGTGCCTTAGTATTTCTTTTTTTTGTTTCTTTTTGTTCATCCGAAGCATGGTAAGATTTCAGTAGGTATTTCAAGAAAATATATGTGTTTATGTCTCCATCGTGAAACATTTTAATGCATTAAGATTATTAACTGATATATTATGTTCTCGTATTGTTGCTTTTTTATGTTTATTTTGCGTGACGGTTTTTTTTTTTTACTTTTCTTGTTGGATTGATTATAAAGGCTTCTTTGTAATGGGTTACTATGAAAATAATAAACGTAATTGAAACATTTGGAAAATATTATATAAATATTGCATGAGCTTTTCACAAGTTAAAATGACAGAACAGATACAGAACAGTCGGAAAAATTAGATGAAAATTCGTCATTTGAGTCCCATACCTCAAAATGAAAAAACGCGACCCTTATAATTTTATAAGATCACTTTGTTGTCCATCAGGAACGGCTAGATCATTCCCGTAAGGATTTTTGATGATAAATTATTAGAGTCAAAATTTTGACAGTAAAAAATTTTAAAAATATCAAGACTATTTAAAAATTCATCCATGAAGATAGGTTCCGCAGAGTTTGTCCTAACCAAGAATTTCTATCTGTTTGGATTTTGACCGTCGAGATTTTGACTTTTTGTTCTGATTTGTTTTTGTTAGGTAATTTTGATGTCGATATTACAATATTGACTAATCGTGTTCGTACTTAATTCAAATATATTCAAAAATCAATTATTCTGTAGTTCACGCGAGCGAAGCCGCGGGCACAGCTAGTATATAAATAAAATGTACACCATTTTGCCATGGTTTAATCAAATCAATTCAAATGCTCAAACATTTCTACTAAACAATGCGTTCAAACTTTACATTTCAAAATTTGTATAACATCACAATCTTATATTATTTAGATGCAACATAAAATATCTTCATATCAAACAAAAAAAAATTAAACTGTCTAATTTTTGTATTTTCAATTTTCTAATGATGAAGTAATATTTGTAAGAACCTAAATTTTAATTAATGTAAATATCATATTACGTTTATAAATAAATAAATATTCTGTTACAAATGATATATATGTTAGTTATATTACTGAAGACATACCGTCGAGTTTACGCCAATTGAATTAAAATGTAACGTAAATAAAGATGCAAACAATCACAGAATCTAATCACAGCTTCTTTTCCCGTTCTTGTGTTCTCGAGGGAGTAAGGCGCTGGGTTTATCGATCTTACTTAAATATAGTTAAACATGAATTTCTTTGTTTTAAAGGAATCTACAAAAATACATTCTCAAATAAAATTATTTTTTTGTGATCGTTTTAAAATGAGACAAAAAAAATGTTCTCCGATTTAAAAATTTTAAATTGATTTTTCCATTTCAGATCAAGACAAACACTTTTCGTTCCGCGTCTGTGTGTCTGTCGAGTGAATCCTTGTCACAAGCATAACTCATGAACCACTGAACCGATATTAATGAAACTTGGTTGGACGGTTGGGTCTAACTTGAAGACAGTCCTATTTCAAATTTATCAAAATCGTGTGTAAAAGGGAGGGGTGACATCCCAAAATATTTATTTTTCAAGATATCTGAAGAACGACACATGTTACGTAAACAATTTCATAGAATCTTTTTACTTTAAAAAATCGTCATTTGTTTTTTTAAATTGGTATTAACTTTGAAATATTAAATGTCATTTTGAAGGTTGCATTTTGGATTTAGATTAAAATTGTCAAAAAATTTAAAATATACGAAAAAATAATCAAATGCGTTTTAGTAAAATTGTATAAAAATTAAAAGGTTATAATCAATGCCAAGCAATTTATCTTAACACTATCGGGTTTTATTTAAATTGTTCTATAATTAACTACCTTTGATGAATTTAGCACGAGGAAGCACTGTGCATTTACTTGGCAGATGTTTTTTTTAATTGCTATACATAATAATATATTTTAATTTGAACTGTTTGTATTATGTATATAAATTAAATTAAATAGTCGTTAATCATTTTAATCAAAGTTAAGTACCCACGTAATGAAATAATAATAAAATTTCACTCATCTGATACCGTTGTTGGGTAATGAAACGTAGATACTAAATTCCACCCCAGGTTTTATTATTCTTTTATTCCGTGTGATACGCTTCACATAATTCTATAAATAGACCGAATCACAAATTATGAATAATTTAAAATAGACGTTTTAAAATTCACTAACTATGCAATTTTTCGATTTTGAATACAAATATATAATATGATTATAATTTCGGTAAAATTACAAATAGGTGTATTTTTTTAGCCAAATATATGTATATTGATTTTGTTGTTTCGATTCTAAGAAATGGTGGATCAGATTATAATTTATTTTTAACGCACCGATAGGTTTCCAATGTATATATTATAACAGGGTACACGCGATAAATTGGTATTTTCTAAGAACATATGATCTGTATCTGATATCTTTAATAATAATCTTGCGAACCGATACATCCGACATCTACAGTTCTCTTGCTATGATGCGCATTGACTTTCCTGGATCTTCATTAATAATTCCTGGATTCTGTATACTCTGGACCTTGTTATAAATTTATTTATTATTTAATTAAAATTTATAAATTATTGGCAATCTTTTAAAACTAAGACTAGACGAGACATATCAAATATATCGTCTAGTCTTAATTAAAGACAATCTCATCTTGGTCTCTTTTTGTCCAAAAATGGAATCTGATCTCGGTATCGATATGGTTTTGAGCGTACCGCATAAAGCAATAATCAGGTAACTTGAGATTATGATATCAAATTCAAAATGAACATTTTATAATTACTTTCTAAGAAATATTATTTCCTTTGTGGGATAAAATCGATTTAGTCTTTGATGTTCTTATTTAGTTCTTTTTACATTAGTAGAATATAATAAATAAAAGTTTTAAATCTACTATAAATCTTGAAAAAAAGCCATTAACAAACAAAATTTCTTAAAGCTCTTTGAGAATATAAAATTGAAAAAAGAAAATCATTATTTAGCACACCATGACAAAAATACCTAAAAGAAAAAATAATTTTGTTTTATAGTTTGTTTTATAGAAAATTGTTATAGATCAAATATATCACACAAATCATATTTTAGATCACGCAAAAAATATCGAGAGGTTAAAAATATCATACAAGTTAAAAATTTACATTTTTTCTGGCCAACCATCCCTTCACAATTTCTATATACATAATACATATATACACTATACACGCCTACGAATTAAAAACTCTCGTATGAATTCAGAGAAATTTGTTTACGATCAAATAAAACAATATCAATATCGTTATGAAACAAAATTATTTATTTTTATCATTAAACCAATAAGTGTAATTAATTAAAATTTTAACAACTTTATTCCTTCTATATTCTATACATTACAGGAATAAGGTACTTGGCCGCTCTAAGAGCAAGGTATTCTGTTTTTGGGATTTATGGGCTTCTTTTTGTAATTCTTATTAACTCATATATATTACTAATAAAACAAGTACCTCTTTATTAAATACATTTAATTACCAAAATCCGCAAATATAGTTTCTTTTTTAAATTATAACCTTTTATATTGTTAACATTTAGTTCTCCAGTAATGGACACTTGCTAATTATTACAAAATTATAAGTACTACGAAACAAAATTTATAAAATAAATTATAATAAAATTTGAAACAAGGCAATGCAAAGCAAATATATTAATTATATTTATAATTAATAAATAGATTACACTAAAAATAAGTTTAAATGTCCACCATTTTGACAACCATTGGTTGATTCAGTAATGGCAGTAATCAAATATTAACAAACATTTTCTGATTTAGTGCCAAACATAAATCGGCGCAACTTGCAACAGATAGAAATAAATATATTTATATTTTCGAACAAATGGAGTGGAAAATATTCACAGCAATTTTACTATAAATATATTTTTCTCGACTAAAGTTAAAAAATATATTTGGGTTTTGTATGAGTCATATGATATAACAGCCTGGTATTCAGTTTCATGGTTCTAAAAACAACATCTGTGGGTTAAAATAAAAGCTTTTTAAATTACCAACAATGGGTTTAGGGACATGCATAAAAATGTGTAAGAGCATGAAAGATTCATGCCATAAATTTCCCATGAAAACTTTACACCAATGTATGTACATACATACGTATATCTCGTAGTAATGTTTTCAGTTAGGAATGTAAAGGACCGAGTCATTTCCTCACCACATTGAAAGCTCCTCTAGCCGCAACCGTGTGAAAATGTATTATATAAATGACCAAGTCCGTCAGTGTAAATAAAAGTCTTATGTCACTTACGGACCATTTGAGTTGCGTTTCTTAATATTATAGGCTTTTTTGTGTATAACGTCTAGTGTTTCATGCTAGATACTGGGTGGGTATATAATCAGTATATCTCGACAGATAGAGCAGCTACCACGTGGGTTTTGGTCTCAAATTATAGATCTTTATTAGATCTACGTGATACAAGTACAAATCGAAACATTTAACTAGTTTTGCTTGCGAAAACAAAGAGCTAATTGCAAAAAGTAAACTCGTAATTTTCTAGGTTAATAGACAGGCTTTTCAATTTCATTGATATTTTTCTATTATAATTTATTAAGAGATATTATGGACAAAAAATTTTCTTTTAAGCCTCATAGTTAAGGGTTAAAAAAGCTGAAAAGGTTAATATAGTTATAATTATTTTTTTTTATTTGAAATTACGTATATCTTAATTGTTTTTCTACTCATTCAGGTGGCTTCAAAACAACTTATATAAAATACGAACCATTTCATCTTTTGCTAGATCGTTTTAATTTCTGTCGCACATGTATGTATGTTATGTATACGTACCACTAAAGAGATTATTTTTAGAATAAATTTCTGTACCCACAAAGAAATTGCGGGTATAAAATTAGCATATGTATTAAAATATTAATGAACATACGTATACATGCGTCCGTTGATTACGAATATCAAAATATATGTTTGTTTTTTTGTACCTGTAGTCAGTAGCTCTATGAAACTTGCAGAAATAAAATGCATATTTTATGGAATTTTCGTTGTTTTTTTAATAAGTATAGTAGATTTTAAAGTTTCTGAAGAAATACAGAACAAATTATTAATTATTATATTAACAAATTGTTTTATTGTGCGATAAACTACGTTAGCAAATAGTAGAAAAAAAGCTATGAATTTTTTTTAATAAATGAATCTGATTCCTTTAATATTCTGGTAGCAAACATAAAAAAATTAACAAAAAATGTAATTATACAGGGCTTTATATATAATGCCGATATTTTTTTCATTTCGTTCATTTGTTTGATTATTTATTTATTACTATCATTATAGAAATCAGCTCAGCTGGCGAGTTATTGCATGTAATAAAAAAAACATCTGCCAAGTAAATGCACAGTGCTTCCTCGTGTTAAATTCACCAAAACTTAAGATAATTAAAATAAAAAACAAATGACGATTTTTTAAAGCAAATTGAGATGAATCTTTGCATGGGAATATTTTACAACAAACGTTTATATTATAGAAATATATTTTATTATAGGAAATTGAATGTTCTACAAAAAAGATTCTATAAAATGTTCACGTAACATGTGTTGTTCTTGAAATATCTTGAAAAAATAAATATTTTGGAATATTTTTTATCACACACGATTTTGATGATTTCAAAATGGGACCGTCCTCAAGCCCGACCCAATCAAACAACCAAGTTTCATTAATATCGATTGAATGTTTCATAAGTGGACAAGGATTCAGGAGACAGACAGACAGACACGGAACTAAAAGTGTTTGTCTTGACGTGAAACGGAAAGATCAATACAAATTTTGAAATCAGAGAATATTTTTTTTGTCTTATTTTAAAACGATCACAAAGCTTTTCGTATCTTTGCTATTGCGAGGAAGCAAAAATAATAAATCTCAATACACAATATCAAAAGTTTTGGTCTCAATTATCCTAAGATTTTGTTAAAATCTACTTTTTACTTCATAAGAATAAATAAAAACTTTACACGAAAACGACACAAAACTGTTAGCTCTAAAATTCGATACCGAGACGAATTGAGTGTTCACGGGTTAGCCAATTATTTATATAAGAATTTCCAATAAATATATTAAATCACTATAAATAAACATAATATGCATAGTTATTTTTGTATTAGACTTTCATGAATCAGATACGAGTTGAAGGTAGATAGGTAGTAGGTAATATATTCAGTAAGCACTATATAGATGCGGTAACCACAATGATAATATTGTATCTAGATACCCTTGAACGGCGCGCAGCACTCTTGACTGTCAAGGGTTCTGATGAATATTCAATACTTGCGTTTGTTACAGATATTGTAATTGGGTTACGTCACACAGGTTTTGTATAATCCGGTGTGGTCTGAGTAAACCAATCAACACTTTTAGATATTGTTTCTTAAAACAAGGGATCGGGTATGCTTTATGGAATAATATTTACTGAGAAAAAGTTAGTTAGGATTAATTTACGTTAATTAATTTATAGTTTTGTTTTTGTGTCAAATCGGTATTTTCAGGGTTCAGTAGAAATTTAGGGAACTTTATAGTTTCGCTCTGTCCGTCTGTCTGTCTGTCTATATAAATTTTATACCTATTAAAATGGATATACGGATGTAGATTGATGACCCATATACAGAAATGATGAGATTTTTAAACCCCTATTTTTCACCTACCCCATTGAGTGGGGTTTCTTTAAATAGGTCTCCTAAAATGTAACAAAAATTGTTGAAGGACCTTCTGATTTTAACTCTTTAGTCACGATATATTTGAATTCAAATATGTTAGAACGTGTAATAAAAAAATACAATGAAGTATAAAAATTTAAAGGAATAATTGGTCATGCCACATGTTGACAGCCGGATAACCGAGTGTGTCGGATTTGACATACTCTATAATCCGGTCATTTTTGTGCAAGTACTAGCCGGATTAGCGAGAGTCTAGTGTATGTAAATTTAATTTAATTTTAGTAAAGTTATATTTAATAGTTCGTCTTTTATGTAGAAAGCAGATGACTAGAAACGTATAAGTAATATATTTTTATATCAATTATGAGTTAAAGAGTGGTTTTCTATTTTCAGTCCTTGGATTACCAGCTTTCATTTGATACCCCACTAGCCGGAATTGAATAAAAAATAATCTTTGGTTACCCCCCCCCCCCTCCCCCTCCATAAAAAGGAGAAAACCTTATAATTTTATTTTAATAACTACGATCTATTATTGGTCCAACATTTATTATAATTATACCAAATCTCAGTCTTCTAAGCCAAACAGTTCAGTAGCCAAAAAGCTGTGGCAAACATACAGACAGACAGATAGACGAATGGACGGTCAGACAGACAAACAGACTAAAACTATGGCAAATAAACGTCAATAAATGTTTATTATAAGAACAAAATGAAAATCATGATACCGAGAAAAGTTTTTGTGGTTGTATTAATGTAAAACCTATGTCGCTTTAGTTTAGCGGACAATGATATAGACATTAGTTTCTAGAATTTGAATAAAGCTTTTAGTGCAAGTGGATTCTCAGGTACGTGGATAGTTATGTGTGTAACATATAAACAATGTATGACTGAATTTGAGTACATTGCACTGGGAATACTCGAGCATTGTTTACTTTGGGTTTTGTTGTTTGTATAAAAACAATAATATACACTAACATTATAGCAAATGAAATATATACATGTATACAATATTTGACAAAGTATAAAATACTTCCCTACATATTATAAAACGCAATGTCTCTCTATCCGTTTGTCTGTCCGTTAGTGCACTTATCACCCAAGAACCATTATCTGATTTTCGTGTATTTTTTTAATTAATGGATATGTTCTTTGCGCAGGTTTAAAAGGAATTAGCAGTAACGATAATGGTAAATCAAGTCAGAAAGAGTAAAAATATCTAAAATAAACTCCGAGATACCATATATCTTACTTTTATCATTAAGCGAGCGAAGCCGCGGGCACAGATAGTATTAGATATTAATCAAAAACCGTTTTAGTTCTACAATGTCCCTATTACTTTTTATTTACTCCTGCATACAACTGAATCAATAAATTATTCAATATTTAAATAAAAACTATCAAAACAGAATATAAGAAAAATATTTTGAAGAAATAAAAATAGTACTTTTAAAAAATAAATGAATCTGACTTTTATACTCTTTAAAGAATCCTCTTATAAGGTTTCAACTCACTTTCACAATGTCAACTCAAATCAAAATATAATACTTTTTATATTTTCCAGTCAATATATACCTATTTTCTGGATGAAAACGGTTTAACGTTCATTTCAACAAAATTGGAACGTCAATCAGAATGACGACATATAATTAAATATTATTCTGTAATGAAATGAAATAAATTTTATTTTCTAAAATATTGTTCTTATTACTAAAATACTCCTTCTTCTCTAAATAATAATAAAATAATATTTATAGTCTGTTTCATTTAAGATTGCAGCGGTAGCTAACATAGGAAGCATTATACGTGCTCTGCAATACTTCATGTTGCCTTTAAAACAAATGTAATTAAATTCCAACTGCTCACTAAAATTTTTCGTATTTTTGATTTCGTTAAAAGTATGTTTATTGTATAAAAAATGACGTGAAAAGTTAAAATTTTCAAACCGCAGGTCTGTATCTCAAACCGTTCTCGAGATATAGCCTCTCAAAGTTTTAGTTTTTTCAAATTTTTGGAGAAAAAAGGCCATAACTTTTGAACGCGTAGTCGGAATTGATTTTAGTTGGCGGATTTGGAATCAGCGTGTCAAAATCTATATAATGACATGTAGAATACTTTAAAATCTGACAAAAAATTTTTGGTCAAAAATCGACATTTTTTTAAGGTATACCCCTTTGAATTTTTTCGATTTTTCGCGAAATTTTTTTTTCCGAGTTTTAAGGTATTATACATGTCATTATATAGATTTTGACACGCTGATTCCAAATCCGTCAACTAAAATTAATTCCGACCACGCGTTTAAAAGTTATGGCCTTTTTTCTCCAAAAATTTGAAAAAACTAAAACTTTGAGACGCTATATCTCGAGAACGTTTTGAGATACGGACCTGCGGTTTGAAAATTTCAACTTTTCACGTCATTTTCTATACAATAAACATACTTTTAACGAAATGAAAAATTCGAAATTTTTCAGTGATATTTCCTGCAGTGAACTTTAATTTGTATACAAATATTTAATTTAATTTTTATTTTAATTTGTATACAAATATCGACTAAAAAACAAGATAATAAGACGTAGAATCATTTAGTTATTATATAAATATATAAGAATTTATTTAAAAAAGTAAAAGCTTGCAGTTAAAGTGTTTCATAACTAGTTTTTTTTGTTTATAGGAGGGGGAGGATTGACAAAATATGCTTCACTTATTAAAAATTTCACGCCTCGCCACTGATGTAGGTACATACTTGCTTAAATTATTTTTTTATTCAAACATAAAAAATTCCTGAAATTTACTGTCCTAGACTAGAATACCCCTTTAAATTTATTAATAATAAATCTATAAAACCATTTAGTTTGAAAATCACTAACTGAGTCTTTCAAAGACGATTTAATTAATTTAATTAATCATGAATCAAAACTTCGGCAAACACACGTAAAACTTAATTTCCAAAGAGAACATTCCTGAACTTTGATATTTAGAAATACTTTATGTAAAGATATACATTTAATAGTATAACTATATGGACAAGATCAATATAATGATATGGACTGACTGAATGAAAAATTTAATGTTTTCCAGTTATCGATTGTTGATAAAAGGAAATAAAAGTAATACAAAATACAACACGCAATCAAAATACGTCTGAATGTGATGTAATTTGTATATTTAAAGTTTGATATGTTTTTTTTTAGTATTTGTATATTAATTTTTGTTTGGAATATATATAGGTACCTATTTATTTAGAAAAATAATCCTTAATATATATAAAGCTCAACGTTTCTCTGTACCTGTCTGTCCGTTACTGCGCTTATAACTCAAGAACCACTTATCCGATTTATTGGACAGGTTTGAGGATATATTTTGTTACGTTAGGTAACATAAGGAATAAGTAGTGACGATAATAGTAAATCAAGTCGGAAAAAAGTTTGCCGCCAGCGTTCTTTTTTGGAGTACGCTGCCTAAACCGTTCAATATTGAACAAAATAATGTAGCAAAGAATTGTGTAAAGTAGAAAGATCTAAAATAAAGTCCGCTATACCATATGTCTAACTTTTATATTTAAGCCACACTGACTGCTTTTATGTTACAAAGAAAATTAAAAATGTTTAAGTTCTGTGTTCTGTTTTTTATTGCATTTCAGGGGACCTATCTGAAGACAATGGGATGAGTAAAAAACAATTTGTATATATTTTCAGTCTATGGGAAGGGGTCCAAAAAATTGTTTGTTCAAAAACTTCATCATTTCTGTTTTTTTACAGTATGAACGCTTCCAGTGTATGAATCCTCTCCATCTCCCCCTATAACAGACGCACTTTTGTTTTTTTGTGACCCTATTAATTATTATTAGTAAATACCTACGTTACATAGGTATGTATTTTTACTCTTTATTTTGAAGGTTTTTAATTTTTTGAATTACACACACAATTATTACTTATATTTTAAAATTCTTAAAAATATGGTAAAATACAATTAAATCAAAACTATATTAAAATAAAGTGATTTGATAAAATAATGGAATTAGACAGAATGCATTGTTTAATTTTACATGTACCTACATATTAGAATATTAGAAATACCCTATACTACAGAATCCCGAGCATGGACCTAGAAAAATTAAATTATCTTTTCCTAGGTAAGTAATTATTATTAATTTGGTAGATTAGTTATAACAGTAATATTAACAGTAATAATGTCATAAATTAATACCAATAATTTTTTAATTACCTATTGTTTGTGTGCAAAATAAAACAGAAAGATAAAATAATACAATCAATTATGTATGCTTTGAAAAATGTTTTGTATTGTTTAATTACTACAAAACGTAAATTAACTATTCATTATATTGATCAACATTAATACCAGTTAGAAAACAATGTTTTAATATACAGGACGAATACAAAGTAAGGAGCATTGATTTTATAAAATAAATGTGACCATTAATTAGAATTATCTACACTGTTCACTCTTACAATTTTACGGAATGGGCAGTCCCATGGTAACTATGACAAACACGAACACTATTCAATCTCTATAATTTATGTATAATAATCGTTTGCAATAATCTTTTACTATTCGAGCGAATTTCCTTCACTGTTCGAAACAAAAGTTCAAATTGGTGACAGGGCACGGGGAACTGCGATGTTACGTAATGGAATAACTTAGGTATCTACATTGTATGTGTTTACAAGATCATGTGTGCGTGCGAGGATTTTAAATGTATTTTTTGGCTATTAGGCCTTATTACCCCCAAGTATCGTATGTTTATTTCATTTACGAGAGAATAAAAACTTTGTATTGAAACTGAACCCTTTAAGATGTTATCCCGCTTTGCTCTTATTAACATCATAACATTAATAAGATAGATCTGTTCTATAAATATGCGTTTTCATTTAATTAAATTATCACCTTCCCCCGACCACAGCATAGACCACTTATTAATCATAAACTAACAACGGTTTAACTTTTCGGGACACATATATAACGTAGGAGTTTCCGCCACACACGTACAATCACCATAGTTTTACGTAACGTATATGTAATATATATATAACTTGCTTCATACAAGTTGAGAATGGTCCATGTTCGAAACCGCTAACGGCTAGAGGGCAAAGTAAACGAAAACGTGTGGCTCGCTACACGAGAGTGCAATAGCTTGAGGCAGCTTACTTGTCGCGTGGTCCGGTAGGTCAGTGGAGTGCCAATATCATAGGCGGAGAAGGAAAAACTTATTTAATTGAAGGGCTACATAGTAAATTAACCCTTCATTAGTCGATTCGACTTACATCAGTTATTATCCTCATTAATTATACATGTAATTATTTTATTTGATTTGTTTTTGTATTTTTTGTAACTACATTACCTAGTTTAGAGGAATATAAATGAAAAACACTGTTTTTGTAATATTTTTTTTAAATTACAAAAATCAATCTTATTTTACTATTATTAAAAATATTTTGTAGAAGAAACAAAATGAAAAAATAGATTTTTTTTAAATACATAATATTAGCATTAGCATATAGCAAAAAAAGTTATGAAGAGGTTATTTTTAGTCAATTCAACTAATAAGACCTTCGTATATCGAAAATGGTGACACTTACTCGCGTGACACAGTTGTTCCCTCAAACTACTTGCCTACGATTGAGTTGTCACGAGGAATGAACGCGGTACATAAACTAGTTAAAAAGATAGAGTAGATAAAAATTAATGTAATTTTTATAATTTCTCATTAAATAAAATTCTAGCTCGTACGCCACTGATTCCGGTGAGTAGAGCTATCGCACTAGAAAGGTACGCGGGGGTGGATGATAGTGGTGTAGCGACGCCTCGTAGACTAAGGCGATGTGATCGGAATCAGTAAATGTTTATGACAGGGTTTCAAACTGCACTGGAGAACTGTTTTGTCGTAAATAACGAAGGCCCTTTTTTATGTACTAGAGGACGTCCTCTCTGGGGTGAAAATGTAATGGTTAATTCAATTACCGTGGATAGGAACTCTAAATTGAAAAATGTTAAGTTGTGAATTTGTTTTTTATACTTTTAATGAATTTTTATTTCGTTTCCGTTCATTCTTGATTATGTTGCTAAATTTTATACTTTTAGAAATAAACTAGTCTGTAAAACTTGTAACTTCGACATAATTTGTGTTTAATAAAATATTTTACATGAAGAAGAATGAAGTCGATTTTTTATTAAAAATTACAAATTTTGTATTAAAAAGTACTATTAGTTTTAACATAATTATTCAGTAACTTTCACGATCTTCAATTTTTACTAAATTCGTAAATATTAAGATTTCCTTTGGTCCGTTTTCTCCATCCTCATCAAATAGCACAGTTCATTTTTTTTTCCTTTAAAAATTTTGACACATTTTTTTTTCAAGTGGATGATGTGCAAATTAATTTCATATCATTAATATTTCTCTAACTTTTACAGTTTTTCAAATATGTATTTCATCACCCTTAAATTCTCTTATTAATCTACGTAAATTAACTTTTAAGCTATTAATTAAATATTGTAATTAAATACCTATCTATCCACTTATAATTATAAAAGATATTTAAAAATATCTGAAATAAGGCCAAAAAACAATTATCGCAAAAACTTTTCGCATTAATTAAATAAATCACTTTATCTTATAATTAAAACACACACTGTAAATTGAAAAAGTGTAATTTGTTTTACCCTAAGCTGAAAATCTCGCAACCTGAGACAGTACATTCTAAAATCTGATCCTTAATTTGAAAACTTTTCGCACAGGAAATGTTTGGATCTAAAGTATATATTATAACACAGGCCAGTGAAGGGATGTCGGATGGCTAGTAGTTTAAAGTTTTCAACCCATAGATTCGAATTATTTTAGTTTTACATACTTCAAATTACGCACAAACCGTGAATTAATTTTACCTCAACGAACCCTTTTTCACGAAATTCATAATGTGATCAAACATAAATTGCACACCCCAAGCTAGCTCTGCTTGGAAATGTGTTTCTTCTGGACCTAATTTTTTTTTCGTATGAAAATTGTTAAAATGAGCATTATATACTTATTAAATTTCTTCGGTAACCCACTTAAACGTTTACATTTTTTGAAAGAGAACATTACAGTCTCCATATTTACATAGTTTAATATCGATTGGTTTTAATTTTTAATTTTAAAGTTTAATTTGTCGATTTCATCCCATTTTTAAGTGACGGCAACACACTATATTATGTCGCAAAATGTAATAATTCAACAGCAACAGCAATTCTTTTGAATTCACTTCATCTACTATCAGAATAGAAACCTATTAAAACTCAGCCAAATCGGATAACTAGAAATTAAAAAAATGCAGTTTATTTAATTTTTTTCTTCATATTTTTGAAAAAAATCATTAAATAGATAGTTAGTCCGGAGGTTCACAAAAAATCCGCTAAGGAGCGCCACAAAACTGACATATGATGCGTTGTATTTTAATTATTTTATTCAAAGTTTTTTAACGTAATTTTTTTTTTACATTAAAAAAATTTTTTTGTGGTCAAAAATTTTGTGATTATTTTCTTAAATGTTTTTATTTTTAATGTTACAAAATAAACAAAAATATGTTAAAATTGAAATTTTTTATAAAATTTTTCAGACAAAAGTTAAAAAAATGTTAAACTTAAGCAATATGGCACATTGATATCTTACACGTATATTTTTAATTTTATTGAAACGCAAACTCTTCAATATCTCAGTTTAAACATAAATGGAGTAAGCTACTTTCAAAATAAACTGCTCAATTAACAAATTATTAAAATTAAAATTTTTAATAACGTTCAAAAATACATCAAACGGTTATTCAATATTTTACATTTATAAAAAAAAAACAATACCAGAATATTCTGAAAAATGTATTTTAATTTGTCACATAGTGTTTAATATTTATAGAATTTAATAAAAAAAATTCAAAAATAAGTCAATTTTTTTCAAACGGCAAAAACTGAATTACTAATGAACATCACAGACTCGAGGCTAAAAGCGTAGGAAATTAATATTCAGATTTCAAACAAACATTCAATATTTAATTAAACAATCCTCTTAATTTCATGTAAATTTAGTCATTCATATATATTATATATACCTTATACATATATACTTTCTTTTACGAATATTATTTTAACGTAATTTATAACCAATACTATTATACAAACGTATCTTATTTCTTTGACATATTCCAACAAAATAAACATAAATAAATTTAATTTTCTATTCACATTTCTGTTTACAAATATTGAATTACAATTACCGTTAAAATATTGGGTCATTGTATAAAATGTAATAAAAGAAAACGATGGCGAATAAGCTCTTACAGCGTTGCGCGGAGTAATGAAATTCCATTAATATTGAATCGAATTTAAAGATTAGTTTTATAGAATTTCAATAAAATTCCGATGCTTAAAATAGAGATGGATATACCAACAACAATCTTATCATGTGCAGGGCCGTATTAACACCTAGGATCATAAGGTTATGGCATAAGTTTTACCAAAATCAGTATAGATTCTTATAAACTCTCTAGAACTTAATTAGTAGTTATTTCACTGATTGAATTATGACCGATTTCACCGCTTAAACTTAGCGTTTATGGAACACATACAAATTTAAAATTATTGTACCAACGATTTGAGTGATACAGTCGTTAAGAATCACCTAAATTTAAGTTCTAGTCAAAGTGATACATTAGTTTCACTTAATTTTAAAACTGTCCACAAAAATTTATATTTGTTTTCAGCGCCCACAAGCTCGTAAGAAAACCGGTCAAGGGTACAGTACCTATTTTGTGGGCCTATGTTATTATTATTTTAGCCAAACTGTAGAAAACTTGCTTCAAATGGAATTTTTTTATCGGTTTTTGTTTCGGAGAAGTATTCAGACGCATTTTTATATAAATCACTATTTAAATACAAATTTTTATAACAACAAAATTAGTACCTATACGATAAATCCTATATAATTCTTGACGAGTCAAATTTTTCAATCTGAAAAGGGACAAGTAAAGTTCATAAGACGGCACTGCTAAAGTGTACCTTTTTTTATTAAATAGCAGAGATACTGTGATTAAATTCTCCTAAATTTAATAATAACTTAATTTCTTACCGTTCATGTTGAGTTCGGTGGCAGCTTTTGCATAATCCCTGCCGTAACTAGCTGTGCCGTAAGACGTGGAGGCGGAACTTGTGGAAGGGCGCCCGTTATATTGACCCACCGAGATCAACTCCCCATCGCTAGGGTGCAGGTAATGGTGACTGTGGTGATTATAATTAGAAGTCCTATGTTGATGTATAGAGTTCAGTATAATGTTACTAGAAGTTCTTGACAACGCTTTTCTCTGTCTGATCGCTTCTTTATATATCCGATAGTACATGGTTAACATAACAACACCAGGTATCCAAAAACTCACAGACGAACTAATCAACGCGTAATATTTGTTCACAACGAAAGTACATTCATCAGGATTTTCATTTCTGTATTTCATATGTTCTTCAGTTGTGTAGTAGCCCATAAATATCGGTAAGAAACTAATCAGTGCTGGAAGTATCCAGACTTGTGCTATCATGAATGATACAGTATTGTGTGTCATTGTTATTGGGTATTCGAGAGGACGCACAATTGCATAGTATCGATCAACACTGATGCAGCACAGATGCAGAATGGAAGCTGTGGAGAAATAAACGTCAAAGGAATTCCATACGTCGCACATGAAATACCCGAACATCCACTGACCTGTCAGCTCAACACTTGCATTGAAAGTCATTGCACAAAGTGCCACTAGCATGTCAGCCATAGCCAAACTCACCACGTAGTAATTTGTTATGACTCTCAGCTTCCTATGTCTATGTACACTGATTATTACAAGAGCGTTGCCCAGCACGGCGCTCAATATAATGACTGCGAAAATGAACCCTTTGATGGTGAGGACGAGGAGGTCGCTCCATGTAGGATTCGCTGCTTCGATATTTGTGGCGTTGGTCTGGTTGTCCAACGCCGCGGTCACATTTTGCAAGGAGTTAGTGATTATTGCGTTGATAGGTACGTCTGTCGTTGCCACGGTAACGGTGATTGCTGTGGACGACGAAGCCATAACATTGATTATCATTGTTGCTTATGTTTTTACACTCGGTGACACAACAGTGCAATCATGTTTGTGAACGTTTATGTACATCCCACTTGAGGACATTACAGTTTCTTCCAGTAACATGTAATTAGTTTCTAGACGTCACCGCAATTCTCAGGATAATAATAGGTATCTTGAAATGCCATTATCACAGTGTTATTTTCTAGTTGTATCCTCATTCAAAGTATGTGCGTTTATATATACAGGCTACATTTTTGTATCTCTTCATTGATTCATTTAAAATAAATAGATCAGGATAAGTTCAACAAATCGTCTCATTAGCATTAACTTTTTTAATGGTGTTACTTTGCAGATCAGGGTAAATGGAGCGATCTTAGTTTATCTTTCATTTAAACGTTGTTAATTACAGTCTACATTCTCACAATTTAACTTTGATAATGATATGATGGTTGTCGGTGATGTCTTACGTCGTTTTCTTGCTATAATTGCTCGAGTCTTGTGTATGATAGCAGCCCGGGTGTTCGTGATTATCGCATTTATGGTAGAGCTGAGAGAAATTTTAACGTTTTCAGGTACACTGAACACCTCTCTTGTAAATAAATGCAACAGATTTATCACCTTTTTGTCTCGTTCACTGCCTGCTTCTTATGTTATACTGTTGTATCTGAAAAATTAAATGGGATGTTAATGTTTATTATACTTTTATGAAATTATTATTATTATTATAAGAAATAAGGGTGTTTATTTTATGTAATGTTCTTTTCTTTATCCACTAACAAAACTTTTTTTTGTACATTTTTTTAGTACTTATTTAACACAGTCAAAAAAATCTATAAAAAGAATGGAATAATAATAATAATAATAGTATATATATAGTGTTGAAAAAGTTGCGTTTTAATAACAATCATATTCAGCAGCAGATTTTCCTAAGAAAATGTTTTAATAACAAAAAAAATTAAAACAAAAAAGATTAAATTAAATATTTTGAATCGAGTGTAAATTGATACAAATTCTAACAAAAGTTGAACATTTTTATTTGTAAAAAAATTTGTTCATGAAAATTTTTTTGTGCAATGTAGATCGTTATTTGCATTTCGTTGTTTTTTTTGTTTATGTCAATTAATAAGTAATAATTTATCATAAAACTAACAAAAACAATATAATATATATCGCAATTCATTGACACAACTTAAAAAAACTTAAGACAAGTGCAAGCTACACTTGCACAATTAGTGCTCCGTGTCATAAGACTCCCACTTAAATTATTAACAATTTTGAAAAACGTGTAAGAACAAAAGTTGTTCTTTACATCATTAGAACTATTTTTTGTCAAGCAACTTTTTCTCTAAAACCAATGGTTCAGTAGTTATAAGGAAACAAACAATTAAATTGTTTATAACAATTGATCATGCTATAATTTTTCAGTCCTGATAATTTTGGCTAAATCTACACCTAATTCACTATATTCATGATTTTTTTTCAGATTCCGTAAGTGTTCCATTTTTCACGGAACACTAAAAATATAATTTTATTCTTCAGTTGATATTTATAACTATTTGTCAACGATATATCAATTATGACAACATGAATAAATTTGCATAAATGTCATGGGATAAATCAAGTTTAAAAATTAATTTCACACTTCTAACTAGTTGCGAACCTTTTAAAACAGAATTATGACATTTAAATTTAATAAATTAATTTTTTTGACACCGGCTGTATGATACGGAGCGAACTTTGCGATGTAACTCTTGGGATTGCTGTTTTAAGTGATGAGGTTTTAATCAAATTACCTTAAAAGGGTTGTTACCTATTCTATATTTGTAGGGAATTATTTTAAGAATTATAATTTGTACAGTTTGCTAATTAAAAATAATTCTGCATTTTTTAATTATATTTTTACTGTCATACCTATACATCCTTAGTAATATACAAAAATCTCAACGTCTGTCTGTCTGTCTATCTGTTCGTTTTTTTTTAAATTCATTAATATGTTCTCAAGCCAGGTTATTGGATATTATTTTGTTAGATGTTTGTATAGAAGGGTGAAATTTTGTATTTAAGATTAATTTTTGTCTGGGAAGGAAACCTTCTATTTTTGAAAACGTACTTTCAACCAGATACGGGAATTTCTTATACCTACGTAATACTGACAGTGTAGGTGATTCTAATTAATTATTTAAAATAATCTTTCTGGCTAAATAATAAATGATGAAAAGAAATAAATGGAACATAAATTATAGATATACTCGACAATCTTTATCTAAAATATTTCTTTCTTATTCATAATAAATAAAATTACATTTACTATTATCATTATAAAAAAATCTGCCAAGTAAATGCACGATGCTTCCTCGTGCATCTGATTATCTTTTTGTATATTTATAATTTTTTGACAAATTCAATCTTAATCAAAAATTTTCTGTTATATATATTTAATACATAATAATATGTCAAAGTTAATAGCAAAAAAAAGACAATTTTTTAAATGCAAATTCAGATAAATCTTTGTAAAGGAATATTTTACAACAAACGTTGTTGTGATATATTTTATAGTAAATTAAATACTCTACAAAAAAGATTCTATAAAATTTTCACGTAACATGTGTCATTCTCGAGATATCTTGAAAAAATAAATATTTTAGGATGTCACCTCTCCCCTTACACACGAATTTAATAATTATGAAATGGGACTGTCCTCAAGTTTGACCCAACCAATCAACCAAGTTTCAACAATATCGGTTCAGTGGTTCAGTAATTATGCGTGTGACAAAGATTCGGGGGACAGAAACACACGCACACACGGAAAAAAAAGTGTTTGTTTTGACCTGAAACTGAAAAATCAAGTTAAAATTTTGAAATCGGAAAACATTTTTTTTTTCATTTTATAACGATCACAAAACTTCTCGTATCTTCATTATGGCGAGGAAGATATAATGTATATAACATGTATGTTGTATGTGTATATAAAACATTGGGTTAGTGTATATGTAGCTGTTTTATTGTAAGCTGTTATATAACAAAGTGGAACAAGAGGGTTTCCGCCATGGGTACATAGCCCACTTCTGCGCGTAATTAAGCAGTAAATATATGGACTGGTTTATGATTACAGATACTGTTATAAGTAATTGCTGAAATTGAAGTGTCTGAAATTACGTATAAAATTAAGAGTTTAATTTTCATTTTTATGTGTGTCTATTTTTAAGCAATTTTTTATACGCGATTTACTGTGGAACGTTTCTACCACGAAAAAGAGATTACAGTTTTAAAATGTTTTTGAATTTTTTTAATCGAAACAGTTCGTGAGATATGAATCTCGCAGTTATGTAAGATAAGATTAATATTTTAATGTTTCTTATTTTCTCAATCCAAAAATACCTACACATAAAAATGTTTATATAACGTATTTTTAACATATTCAACATATTCTTTTTTAGATTTTGTTAGAAAAGCACACCGGTGATATTATGTAAATGTTTTTCGAAATAAAACATACATTATGTTTTCTTGTAATCTGCAAACGTATAACTTCCAAAGAATATTCTGTTGCATTGTTGTTTCATGTTATATATGAGTATGTGCTATAATATTCTAGCATGTTTTTTATGGTTCTGTAGAAAACTCGGAACCCTTGTAGTTTTCCTCGGTCCGTCCATTTGTCTTCTGTTATCATAAAAGTATCGATGCAAAAAATATGAAAAAAATCTAGAATGTAGCTTTTAAGTAGTACTTTCAATGAAAGTTATAACGAACACTATAGCAAAAGAACGTCTGCCAAGTAAATGCACAGTGCTTTCTCGTGTTAAATTCACCAAAGGTAGTTAATTATAGAACAATTTTAATAAGCACCGATACAGTCTGCCATTGGTTAACCATTTAATTTTTATACAATTTAATTTAAAAATATTTGTACGATATTTTTCTGATTATTATTTATTCGTATATTTTTTATTATTTGACAGCTTCAATCTAATTTTTTTGCTATGCAAACGTCAACATGGCAAAGTAAATAGCGATAGTAAAAAACAAATGACAATTTTTTAAAGCAATTTGAGATAAATTATTGTATATGAGTATTTTACAACAAAAAAAAAATTGAATGCAATATAAAAGATTCTATTAAATTTTCACATAACATGTGTCGTTCTTGAGATATCTTAAAAAATAAATGTTTGGGATGGCACCCTTTACACACGATTTTAAATTTTTTTTAATGAAACCGTCTTCTAGCCAGACCCAACCAACCAAGTTTGATTAATATCGGTTTAGGAGTTCATGAGTTATGCGTGCGACAAGAATTCTGTGGACAGACACGGACCCAAAAGTGTTATCTTGATCTGAAACGGACAAAGCTTCTCGTATGTTCGATATGGCTCGAAAGCAACAATAGTTTATAAAAAAATTCGAAATAACTGTTTTTTAATATTATAAATAAATTACATCTTTCGTCATTGTGAAATAGTTCTTGATAGGTATTATCAAGTAGATAATGTTAGTGAGAATAGCTACGGAACCCTATATCCTGTTTTATTTTAATTTAATAACTAAACTTACTGCAAATAATAAAAGATTAATTTGTTTTATTAAAAACAAACAAAAATTTTCAATTTCAAAATTTGAATAGGAAACAATAATTATTATATATGTAATCAATCAATGCATGATCCAATCAACTCCAACCCATGATGTTATTATTTCAATGTTTGATTTCCAATTTCAATATTAGTTAGGGTCGGCTACACATTGTCCAATTCGCAAAACATATACATACATATAGAATTATATCAATATAGTTTTATTTAATTGAAAAATATGGGAATTATTTAAAATAACACAACTAGAAACAATAATTGAAATGTACGTAATACAATTATTGAATACGTATGAATAATTATTAATTATTCACAATACATAAAAAAATAAATGATGTATTGCGTTTTAATATACAGTAGAAGTCAGTTATAATGTATCTTTTATAATGAGCATTCGGGTATTTTTTTGCCATTTTAGTTTTAAGTCGCCCAGCATAAAAACACATATAAGCACTGAAAGGTAAATATTAAAATTGATTTAAAAAAAACACGATTCATAATAAAAAAGATATTTCAAAATTTTTCACAAACTATTATAATATTCGGAATAATTTTCATTGAAAGTACTAATTAAAAGGTACATTCTGGATTTTTTCAGATTTTTTGAATTAATAGAAATTAGAGGGCGGACGCTCTGATAACCACATTGAAAAGTAAATATCTCGTGACTGAAAGGTTAAAATCAAAAGGTCATAATACATTTTTGTTGCATTTTAAAGGAACCTATCTAAAGATATAGTGTAAGTGAAAAAATCTGAGTACAGTTTTCAGTCTATAGGAAAGGGGTCCAAAAATTTTTTGACAGTGTTCTTTATAATTTTTAGTGAAAGTACTAATTAAAAGCTACAGTTTGAATTTTTTCAGATTTTTTGAGTCCATAATTAAGACCTATCTGAAAACATGATGAATGAGTAAAAAAAAATTATTTTAATATACTTTTCAGTCTATGGAACTTTTTCCTTTTCTTTTTCTTCTTCATCCATTTTTGTCTGCTGGCTTGAACTTTTCAGACAGCTCCTTCATGGTTGATTTTTAATTATTTATATTAATTGTTAATTTTGCAATTCATACCATGTGTTTTGCTATTTTTCTATTTTAGTATTGCTTTATAATTATTATAAATTGAATAAATGTTTTATTAATTAATTGTAATTATGTTTAGATTATTTTAATTGCATTTTTTTATATTACGGAATAATTAATTATGAAACTTGTTTAATTTATTTCATAATAAATCAATACATGCAGTTTGAACGAGTACATTGACTAAATGACAATGCAATAATTATTATTTATACTAAACATAGTAATACATACTAACATTTTTCTATCATACGTTAAAGTTAAACCAATATTTTGTTTTAGTTTCTATGCAATACTAACGCATTTGACCTGGTGTTACCCGAGTATACTAATTTAATTAAACATAAAATAATCATGCCCACTACCGGACTGTCATCGAGTAGTTACCAAAAAATAACGTTGAGTGTCACTTCTGTATATTTATTGTTCTATGGAGCAGAGATTAAAAATTGATATTGACATTTGTATTTGAAATCCGTTAAAATAACACTAAAATATAGTAAGGCAATTTAAGTTGGTGATGAACACTTGAACGTTGTAGAGAAAAACAAATACCGCCACACACGTGTTAACAACAGTTTAATTATGCTCTCGATTGTTTGGAAATTGTAAATAAAGACGGCTAAATCAACACAACGTCAAGCTGAAAAAAAAACTCTGGTGGTTTTTGTATTGTTTTTGGTCGGTTTGAAATTAACAAATTCATTTCAGTGCTGGAAAATATATTCATAGTTTTTAATATCATATTAGTACTGTTTTACTTTCTTATACATAGGTATATAAAATATAAATATGTATTGTAAAGCCGATTTTTTTCGAATTCCGGAATAAATATCTGAGTGTCATGGGACTTTCTTATACGCATTACAGAGAGTGAACAGTAGGTGATTCTAATTAATTGTATTATTTAAAAAAATATTTTTGTCTAAATCATAAATGCTAAAAAAATATTTAGGAAGAATAAATTATAGATAATTACATACTCGGCAGTTTTTATCTAAAACATTTTTTTCTTATTTCAAAAATAAATCGAACATTCAAAAATTTACAAGAGTAAACATCCCTATCCGGTTTGTTGATCATTTAAAAATATGCATTTAGAGAATATTATTATGTACATTTTATGTTCGATTAATTTTATTCTCTTTTTTATAATAAAATTAAAATCACGTGCACTGTTTACTCTCAGTATTGCGTATAAGAAAGTCCCGTAGCTCCCATGGCAGTTATTTTATTGTTATAACTCTCAGCTTGTGCGCCCCTGAAATTAATATTGCCAAATCTAAATTATGTAAAAGTTTTATGCACTAAAATAATCACGAATTAAAATTTTATGAATTTATTAGAACATCCGCCACTGAATGGTATATATTATGCATATTATATAACTATTGTTTGCCGTTGAGATATATAATATACATTACTCGCTACGAAGGAAATGTGGATGGGGTTAACATAGATTAATTGTCGGATTTACTGAAATGGACAATTTTGATTTAAGAGAAATTATTTAGCTCTGGTAGACCTATCATTAATGTACATATATTTTCAGGGATATGTTTGGGCTTACGAAGGATATTCGTAGTTTAAATAATATATACTTGTCATATAAAGTTACAAAATGGCTTAAAGGCTGTAGTCGGATAAGCATGCAAAACATGCCTTTACATAGATTTTGCAGATTTTTTTTGGAAGTCACATTCTATTTAACCTACAAACTGACCAAATACATATAAGCTTCCAAAAATTTATAGTTTTCGAAAAAAAATCTTGATTGAATAAATTTAACTAATTTTTTTTCATAAGTTGCTTTTTAAGTAAAATTAAATCGCCCTTAATGTCTGGGCTTCAATATGTTCATATTTGCTGAGAACAAAAAGTTTTTTTTGAAAACTTTAAATATTTGGAAGTTAATATTAGGTCAGGTTGAAATGTGACTTCCAAAAAAAAATTGGCAAGTCTATGTGAAGGTATGTTTTGCATGCTTACCCGCCTATAGCCTTTCTTACAGATTACAATACAAAGATAATTTGTGGTCATCAACAAAATTTTAATCTATTTTTTTTATTAATAATCTGTTATTATTTTCGTTTTGGTTGTAGAAATATAATATTCGTAAATTGGCAGACAGAAAACGGTATGTTATTAAAAATATAATATTAAAATATTATAATAGATTTTAATAAATATTTTTCCATTGAACACATACAAGTACATAAAAAAACTGATTTTTCCGATGTTGCATTTTATTTCATATTATAAAATTTTATGCACAATGCACATATGTTCAATGCAGTAGATGTTTTCATTTATTTTATACATTTTTGTACATCAATCATTGTTATGAATGTAGAACTTTTACATGTATGAATTCTAAAATATAGATCCGGTTGGTAGTATGACAAGAATGTATAGCAATAAGAAATTCTTAGAATTACTCGAATGAATATTGAAATGACGAATGTTATAAAAATGATAATTTAATAATATTTTATAAATTATTCATTTTGTATAATAATTGTAGTTTCGAAATTATCTAGACGTATTATTATAAAATATTAAAAGAAAATTTTATAAAGAAAATATTTGTATTTTGTTAATTGTTCAGATGTCAGATCGATCAAGACCACAATTATCCAGAAAAAAACGTGAATGAAAGATGTAGAAATATTTTTCTTTTCCGGCGGTATTAGGGACTAGAAACTCAGGGGTAAGGAAAAATGATCTGAGAATTTGAGTGAATATATTCAGTGGTCTTCAAACTGTGTTCCGCGGAACCCCGAGATTCCGCGGAACACAGTTCCTTTCTAGGGGTTCCACGAGTCAAAATTAAAATTCGAAAAAAATGTATAAAGCACTTACATTATAGTAGTTGACTTATGTTTATTATCGAAATAATATAAAGATACATTTAATTATATTTGAAAATTAATGCATTCCAATATTCCAAGAAGTTACTGAACAAAATAGCTATGTGCGAATTTTTCTGCATTATTTATACATAATCCCAAAATCATAATTACACAGTAACTAATTCTCGTAAGATATATTTTTCTAAGTGTGGGAAGAGGTTCCCCGAAATAAACTTATAAGGGGTTCCGTGAGTCGATAAAGTTTTTAAGACCACTGGCATATATCATCTACATTACTCTACATATATGTATATAATTAATTTTGAAAATATAATATATCTAGTATATTCTACATAGATAATAACATACTCGGTCTTAGTTTGTGAAAATAATTTAGTTATAGTATCGTTTTATAACGAATAAGCATAATACGAGTATGTATTAAAATCAGTAGCGTAGATTAAAAATATTTATAACAGTTTATATAGTCCATAAGAAATTTACTTTTTTACAATATTTTCATGTTTTATATTATAATTACTTATGTTAAATCTGTATAAAATAATTTTAACAAATATTAAATTAATTATTTTATTTACATAGTTGAATGTTTCTCTAATATTGATCTACTGTAAACTGGGGTTACTTCGATCCAATAATAATAACAAAAGTTATCGAATATATATTAAATTGTAAGCCAAACATATTCATACTTTGTTTATATTATCACATAATTTAATTCTAAATGTATATAAAGGATAATAAATGTACATATAATAGTTAAACAAATATTGGACAAAATATTACTATATTATTATATTATTTGCTATATTGAAAATATTTTTAAAACACTTTTATTCAGCTGTGTATATTCTATATACAATATACATGTATATTGATATAAAAGTATAGGTAATATATAATTAAATGTATGTCGTTTTTTCCATATTTAAGATAGTTTGATCGATCAAGCTGCGATGAAAATACTTTTATGAGAAAACTTAAACTATTGCATTGGTCTCTCGAGTGCCTTAACAATCGCCTGCCCTGATCACCTCAAATCGTAATCCTGTCGGTAATTCAAAAAATACTGGGTACTTTCGACGATAAAATAAAAATTTATTCTCATTTAAAATAAAGAAATTTTGAAATATAAAACTTGTTATTTTATATTTACTTGAATTATTGCTTTTCAGCTTCAATAAAAGTTTTTAATTTTTTTATTTGAAGATTCAACAAAATTAAATTATTTCTCTGTATGCTATGGCCAAAGTATCCCTATTTTAACTAGCAAACTTTGACCGGATGACAAATATTTACTTCCTTTCCATAAGTGAATTATACAACTTTGATAGATAGCAAAGCACTATTTTAAGTGTTGTCTGAATTTTAGTGATTTCAAAATTTTAAATTTTAAAAAAATTTCTCAAACATAACAAATTATTTACAACAATTTATGTCATTTATTAAAAAGAAAATAATTGTTAGCAGTTTAATTTCTGATATTTTAAACAAATCTTTAGTTAAATAAATATGACTTCAAGAAAATCAATAATTCGTTTTTACTTCCATGTTCCGAAGGAAATGGAAGTATTGTGATACCATCGAAAAATCGTGTCCGAGATAAGAGCAGATTTTGATTGTACTACCTTAAAAACGTAAAGAAAAGTTAATTTCCGCTTGGCGGCTGTGCGTGTGTCTGGATGTAGAATTTTCTTTCGATCACGATAACTACTGTAAACATGCATCGATTTGAATTATTTTTGGAGAAAATGTTTGTCTCAATGAGTACTCTAGATCTATTGATTTTGGTGCTAATCGGATTTGGGGTTTTGGAAAAAGATTTGGTAAATTTGCAGTTTAATTGAACATAAAGGACATTTATACTTTATATGTGCCTAAACAGCTTCGAAGGGGTGAAAACCACCATCGAAATTTGAATTTTTAATACTAATTAATACGTCACTAATTCATGTTGCCTTGGAAACAACTAAATTCAAATTGTCAAATTAGTTATTCTACGAATGTGTATTATGTTTTTGACATTAGTTAGGACATTATAAAACTAATATGGTGAGTTTTTTTTCTGACAAATCCCATTGAAATTTTTCATATGCCTACTCAAAATTATTTAATTATTAATTACATGGAAATCATGTGTGGTTCTCCTTACCATTATTTATATATTTGTTCGTATTCTACTAAGAAATTATAACATATAATTAGCATATACTTACATTAACAAATTAAACAATCTATTAAAATCACACGAACTAATAATAGTCTGTACACCACATACATGTACATTAAAATAACTACAAGTAATTACACTGTTTCCCAATAATTTGTGTTTGCTGATTTTACTCACAATAAATTGTTTTGTATTAGTTTACACGTATTATATTTAAAAGTCATAGAATAATAATTATAGAAAACAATGTTTAGTTTATAAACACAGTTTCTTTGTTTGATTCTATAATAATAGTTTTATAGATAAATGTTTATACTAAATATTAAATGATACACTTATTTGTATTGAAACAAATTTTAAACACCAGGAGTTAATTTATTACATAAATAAATATCATTACAAATAAAAAAATAAACGTCAATAGTGTTTTGTTTTATTTTTTATCTACTTCAAACGCACTTGATTTAAAAAAATAATATAGGTAACTTGAATCGTCTTTTGTTTAATCAACAATTATTAAACTTTATTCGACGCGGTTAACAATTGACAGATTAAATATTCCGGCATGACGAACACATAGCCCGGTTCCGGTAATACTCCGGGAACGAGTCGTGGACGTTAGTGGCGGCAGTCGGACGCGCACTATTCGTGTCTGGGCGACTTGACTGTGCCGGCGTCCCGACGCCTGCGCTCGGACCGAGTTCTTGCAGTTGCAACATCGGGTGTTGGTGATCGGGTCGATCCTAGATGGGTACCACTGTTTTGTTATCGGATTAAATATTAATATTTAATTGCCGAGAGAGAAATTTGCTTGAATTATGATCGCAAATTAATCTGGATCATTTAACAAATGCACTAATTTACAAGAATTTCTTTGATGCGTTCATTTTATGGTGTAAAAGTTTGAATATAATTGGTCCGAAAGACAAAATAAAAAATGTCAACATATTTTTATGTTTCAAGGTTACTATAGTATATTTACACTATTTTCACAAAGATGTATGTGTGTGTGTGTGTATGTACATTTGTGTGTATACGTGCGTGTCATTTTTACGTGCACAAAATCTCGCAAATAAAAAATGTTATTGACTTTGTTGGGATGCCAATTGAAGCATCTTGACGTGAGTATTATCTAAAAGAAAGGATTTTTCGAAATTCAACCCCTACGGGAATTAAAAAGTGTATAAAAGTTTGTGTGTTTAAAAATATTTTTTTGGTCGAATTTACTTGAAACTTAGTATGAATAAATATTCTAAAGTTTCAAACGAGATAAGGCGGGAATTATTTAGGTAGATTAGTTACGTTTCGGTCATGGGTGCATTTTAATTTTTTTACACAAAATAATAAGAAATAGGTGCTTCGGAACTTTCTTGTACGTAACACAGAGTGAAAAGTGTACGTGTTTCTAATTTTATTGAAAAATATTTTAAACCAAAAAAAAAAAAGTATAAAATTAATGGCTCATAAATTACAAATAATAATATTACCTACAATTTTTAACTTGACGATTTTTCTCTAATTCGCAATGTTTCAGAAATAATTCGAAAAATTCAAAAATTGACATCAATAAACATCCGTATCCGGTTGAAAGATCGTTCCGTACAAAAATTAATGTTAAATATAAAATTTCACCCTTTTTACAGCGTCTACAGACAGACCGACAGACACACGGTATTTTCACCAAAATAAACTAGGTAAGAATAGGTATAAACTAAAGAATATACAATAGAAAAATTGTGTAAAATAAAAAAATCTAAAATAATTCAAGTATATTTTTCAAAAATCTTAAACAATAATTCCGTAGTTTACGCGAGCGAAGCCGCGGGTACAACTAATTTATAATATAATTAATATATGTATGTAAAAGCAATTAAACTCAATTACTTTAATATATGAACTACTTAACTTGGTTTAAAAGTACCTAGTTGAATAAAATAATTGATATTTTGATTAAAAATGTTAACTAAATTCGCGGAAGCTAGATGGTTATATTTCGATTACGTTTATTAGGTATTGTGATAAAAATATGTTTCATAAATTAATTTTGTTTATTTTTTATTAAAATTTTAGCTACGTTATCAACGTAATCCATGTTGCGTGATTCATCCGGTTTGAAATTTGAGATCAAATATTACATTAAAAAATTATAAAGTTAAATAACATACCTCATTAATATTTTAAACGCATTATTTTTTATGAAATTACATCAAATATCTATTTAATTATAATTATGACCAAATGGTTTTTTTTTATATTTTCTTTATGTTTATGTGTACATATAAATATAACGACATATAATAATAATGTTATGCATCACTTATTTTATATTAAAATTAATTTTTCATCGCTTCATCCGTACGAATGGGTGCTCACTGCTCATATTAATAAAACAATTAATAAAAAAATATCAATTGTAAAGGCTATAGCCAGGTAAGCATGCAAAACATGACTTTGTATGGATTTGGATGGTTTTTTTGAAGTAACATTCTATGTAACTTTTAACGTTTTTACAACTACAATGACTTTTTTTGCTCTAAATTTCTTACATTTTTTGATTTTGCAATTGCAATGACCTATTTTTTTGCTCTACATTTCTTATAATTTTTTATTTTACAACTGCAATGGCTTTTTTTGTGCTACACTTTTTCATTTTTTGCTTTTACAACTGCAATGACCTTTTTCTACACATTTTATTATTTTATTTATTTATTATACCTACATTTTTCAATTTTTTGCACTACACAAATAAGCTTTTACATATCATCTATTCATAGAATAGTAACGTAATTTTTTAAGAATAGCATAATTACTCTAAAAACTTTTACTAAAATATTTTTTTTTAATAATGACTATTTTAGAAAATATAAGCAATATTACATAGTTTTTACTCATCCTGTATATAAGAGTCAGTTATTATTAATTTATAATTATTTTTAAGTGGTATTTATATTTAAAATCTCAATTATAATAAAAAGAGCAGTTAATGTATAATTAAAAAGTAATTTCATTCGGTTCTAAAATAATTTTAAAACATTTACTTCTTCAATATACTTTAAAGTTCTATTCAATATAAAGTTTTACAATTTTAATTGAAAGTAAAAGTAAATATAGCATATGGTATTCTCTATATGTACATATGTATAAGCACGTAAACATATATAGCCGTAAATACCTGGAAAGCATTTATATATAGCTACAAGTACGACATATTCACTAAAGTTTCAAATTAAAATTATCGTGCTTGGATTTATATTTCTAACCGTATATTATATAACATGGGACGACAAAATTGTAATATCACGTCGAAATAAAATGATATGCATGATACGAGGATGTATAAACTTTCATTTTGATGTAAATAAATACAAATGTGTAATTTTAATTTAGAAGTTAGGACTTTAATTTGTTTTGTAAAATGACAACTGCCTATAAACCAATCTATTTATATTATTGTATAGTATACAGGTTGATTTAAAACTAGTGTCAAAAATTTTAACAGTAGATCGAGGATGTAATTTCTTCGTGAGGGAGCTACAGTCTTTTGCCCAAAATTAATGTTTATTTAATATCTAGAAAATCAATTGTGGTTCAGATGAAATTTGATACAGGGTTTGATATTAATACGTGTTATCGATTTCTAGTATCAAATAATAATAAATTAGACCAGGGGTGTATGGGGCCAGTGAGCCCGCCGATTTTTATCAAGTATTTTTTTGTTCTTGAATTTTTTCCTAACAATAAGTTGGGTTCTTGTAGAAGATTTTTCATTCGTCATAAGATCAACCGTTTTCGAAAAATATCGAAAAAAAGAAAGTACTGCAAAATTTTACTTAATACGGATGCTTCAAATGACAGACATAAGTTTATATTTTTGTTGTATAATTAAAAATAAGATAAAAAGTTATTGTAAATATACCACCAAAACTGCACAAATAGTCATTTATAGTTTCGTTTTTAGTCATTTTAGTAAAGTACATGTAACATTAATACAACTGGCTATAAGTCTATAATGACAAGTATTAATCGTATTTTTAATTATAGAACAATAATATAAACTTATTTTGTATAATTTGAAGCATCCGTATTAAGTAAATTACTGCAGTACCTACTTTATTTTTTCGATATTTCTCGAAATCGGTTGATCTTATGATAAATGAACAAAGTATATTTTTGAGTATTTTTTGTCATTTAATCTCATTAACTCAGGAAAAATATAAATAACAAAAAAATACTTGATGAAAATCGGCGGGCCTACGGGGCCCCATACACCCCTATTGTAATTTATATTTATATTTCATGCCCTGTCTTAAAATATTATTTGTGCTACCAACATAAAAAAATTATAAAACGCGGGGGAAGCCGCAGGCAGGTTCACTAGTTTAATATACAATGCATATTTTATGTTTTTAATTATTGTAATTATTTATTATAAAATATTATAAAGTGCATAGGTACATAATTTATATTTCATACTATAGTGTATGTCGATATAAAAAGAACCGTAAAAATACGTTTGGTCTTAATCTCCTACATATAAAATACGAAAAGGTTAAATTATAGCATTTCTGCTCATTAATCAGTGTATTGGGTCTACCAACAAATTCTCTGAAATATAAATTATTTAGACAAAACACAATTATCTAAAGCTAGCCCGGAGAGATTCCTCAAGTTAATCTTGGTGAGAATTTATGAAACGAACCCAAACTGATATGTTTCTTTCTGTCTACTTTTGAATCGAGCAAAGTATGTTTTGTTTCTACTAAAGCTTTGCTTTTAATTGTCAATGGAAATTTGTAAATACTGATTCTTATTTGATTGATGTGTGTGGGTATATTGATTTATATTTTATTTAATGAAATTTATGTCATGGAAAATTAAATTTTCTTTTATATGTTAGTTTTATATGTCGTCGTTAAAATCATATGAGAATACTTTATCGGTGTTTTAATTGTTCAATAATTAACAACCTTTGGTGAACTTAGCACGAGAAAGCACTGTACATTTACTTGGAAGATGATTTTTTTGTATTTATACTATTTCTAAAAAAATACAAATGGTATAAAAAATTAATTGTGTGAATTTTTTTATGAATAAACACATTCTACATAGACTGTATAAAAATTTAATATGTGTATGTAGGTACTACCTTCATTGACTGACCTTCTATTGGTCATGGTTAAAAGCTTCGAACGTAGATCAATATAGATTTTAATTTAGATAAATTTTAAGACAATATTCTATTTTTGGATAAATTTTGTTACAATACATAAAATTTATCCCTGACCTGAAAAGGATTTATTTTTGACTCTTTTTGCATAATATTACATTACATTTTTATGGCAAGCTTTTTATTCTCCTGATTAAATTTTATTTCATTACTTTTTATAGTCCAAAACTTTAAAAGTTAATTATCCTAACGTTATAATGAATTAGATTTCCGGGACATTTTTATTACTTTACTTTGTTTTCTTTATTTTGAGTGTAAGGGGGGTAATAAAATGGATTTTATAAGAATTATTGATAAAACTATATACATATGTATGTATACAGAAAAAGAATAATTTCTTATTAATTTTAAATTTTTACTCCTTCCGATGTCGAAATTAGGGACCCGCACATGACATTTTAATTAATTTATATTAGTACAATTGAGTAAGTATGTATGTTTTGCTATAGGTCTCTCTCTCATGAAACAAAAAATGTTATATGACCTTTTGATTTTAACCCTTTAGTCACGATATATTTGCTTTTAAATGTCGTTATCAGAGCATCCCCCTCTCTCAAATTTCTAAACTATGGATTAAACAAATCTGAAAAAAATCAAAATGTAGCTTTTAATTAGTACTTTCAATGAAAATTATAACGAACACTGTGGAAAAAATAGTTTATGAAATTTTTTTTTGAAATAACTATTTTTTATAAATCGTAGTGCCCAATATGCACATGGCTGTTTTATTATATATTAAGAATAAAATACATTTTTCAATTTTTTTTTTTATTTGTCATAAATATATTTTTATAAGCACATACACTTCTCACTCTCATTATTACGTATAAGAAAGTCCCGTTGCACCCATGGCAACATTATTTTATTTTGCAGTCATCATTTTTCAATGAAAAAAATTATACTTTCTTTTTATTTTATTCCAATTACCAATCAAATAAATCAACAAAAGGTGATGAAAAGTGTGTTCGTAAAAACGTATGTTATTGAATTGTGTATCAATTTCAGAATAACACAAAGTGTTTTGTTTATACAAATATTCGATTATTCAATTAAAAAATATTTTTCAAATAAAACATTGTTGTATAGAGTGTTTCTGACATTTATATTTTACTTACAAAAAAGTTTTAATTGGTATTTCATGTTTTGGTGTAAACAAATAAATCTAATATTTTATTAAAAACAATCAAAAAATCTGCAGTAGAACCGGAAGAATAGAAATAACCTTTTTCCTGTCGCGAAGTTGTCATATTTTTTTACTATTGTGATTAGATACAAAAAATATCTACCAAGTAAATGCACAGTGCTTCCTCGTGCTAAATTCACAAAAGATAGTTTTTTCACTAGACTCTAGAATTTAAATCTATCACATGATCTGTACTCGTGACTACTTTTAACGCTAAAACGAGCGTCGAGCGTTAAATATGAAAAGGCACCTTAACTGTCGTTTGAACATACTTCACTACAAAACACGTTTTAAAAAGACGTCAATATGTCCTTTTATTCTCAATAAATTGGAGCTTTAGCTTTAGAACAGTCGAACAACACCTTATTAAAAATCATTCTTTCTAATGTAATAAAAAATGGACATAGATCCAATTTTAATCAGTGTACTTATATACAGTGTGTCCCAGAATAGATGTAACAAGATGGTAATGAACAACTAACGTTTACTAAAAATTAGTTGATTTGGTCTTCTACAGGATGTTTTATAAGCAAAGTTGTAAAAAAAACTAACCTATATTTTTTCAAAATATGAAAAAAATCCACTAAGAAAGTTTTTTAGAATGTAATTTTGTATTGTATTTCAGAGCATTGAAAAAAATCACAGTTTCATAAAATTAAATAGATATTTTATTGAAATTCGGTATAGGGTTACAAAATTGCATTCTAAACAAACTTATTTGAATTTTTTTTATATTTTGAAAAATATAGGTAGATTGTTCTTGTTTATTCTCGATCCCAGCGCCACCTACCGGGTCCAAAAAAAACGGTGCACCAAACGAACATATGGTGTGAATATGGTTTCGATATGTCCAGTGATATAATAGGCCTAAAACTAATGTTTTGATGTATTTTTTTATATGGAAAAAACACCATTTTTCGAAATATGTTATGTTACCTAACGTAACAAACTAAAACGTTCTCGAGTTATAAGTGCACAAACGGACAGACAGACAGACAGACAGTCGTTGTGCTTTATATATATATTAAGGATGTAAGCTGGCCTTTATACATTTATTGTGATATTGATGTAATTAAACCAAAAATGTATATTGAATAATTAAGTCAGGCACGTATCAGGAAAAAATACACTGATTATTTTCTAATAAAATGTGAATAAACGAAATGTACCTACTTGATTTAAAAAAAAAGCTTCAGGGAATTTCTAGAATTGAATAATTCAGCGCACGCTGTGAAAGGGTTCATAAAATACTGTATTTTAAAAACGATTTCTCAGCATTAAAAGCAACCATGTTCATATTAGTTTATACATGCATATGCCTGTAGAAATACGCCGGTACAGAAGCAAGCACGTTGTTTATTTTTACATAAATGTGTTTTGCGCGAATACCAATTGAAATGATGAATATTTTAGTACGTAACGCATTTTAACTCTGTTTTGGGAATATAGGTAATGTCATTTTGTTACTGATTAAGCTTTTACACAGGTTCTGTGTAATGAACCAAAATGCTTTTGTTGTTTTCATCTTTTTAATATTCTGTTGTATTTTGTTGGAAGTAATAAAGATTTAATGAATACTTTAAGGATGGGACATTTTTGTAATTTACATTTTACACATTTTTTCCATGTTTATTTAAATTTTAATGATAATTTTTAGGAAGAGTAGCTAGTTGTTAATAATTAATTAACACGAAGAGTATTTTTTTATATATTATATGAAATGTACAGTAAAATAAAGTATAGTAATCATGAAAAAAGTGGGTGTGACTGTGTCGGGATGTACAGAGAGGAATTGACGTGGGGTTAGATAAAACTCAAACTTATGATGTACTTGCGCCGTCGTTTACCAAAAAAAAATGGTTAAATGTATTGATTTGTACTTGCGCCTCATAGATTCAATTGAGATCTATAACTTAAGACCAAAATCAGCGTGATAGCTGCTCTGAACGTCAAGTTATACTAATTGTAAATTTACACTAGCGCACAAAATGATCGTTGCACTTTAGTCCCCCTCTATCCGTATTGCATTTCCGCGGGGTCAGCTCAATGTTTAATGGGTACGAAACTATATGCCGAGCCGCGCCGGTTAGAATGATATCCTAGTCAGACTTATTGTTAGTTTCTTAGTTAATCAATGGTTTTATATTATCCTGATGGCTGGCTTGAAACATTAGACGTTATTCACGTCAAAATCGAACTCGAGATTTTAACGGAATTACACGTTTTGAGGGTCCCTGAATTACAGGCAACTATTATCTCAATGACATATGTGTATCTATCTGTCAGTGAATACCCTACAACCAAAACGGTGAGACTTACAAACATGGAATTTTATATTTAAAGTTCTCGTATACTTGAGATGTACACCTCCTTTTTTTGAAAACAATCACTAAACTGGAAACATTTTCATTTTTTGAATTTTTAAAATTATTTTTCAAATATAATATTATTATAAATTGTAGAGAATATTACTATGCTATTTATATAAAAAAACGTTTAAGAAATTAATCAATTTTTAAAAACTATATTTCAAATAGACCATAACAGAAAAAATATTTACAATAAAAGTTCTAGAAAATATTATTTTCTATGAAAAGAAATGTGTTTTACTTCACCTAAAATGGACAGATCAAGTGAAAAATTTTTAAATTAGAAAATAAAATATTTCTGATTTCAGATGTGGCGAGGAAGCAAACAAATCTCCAAAAACCTTAAAAGAAAATATTTACAAACAAGTGTGGAAGCAAAATTAATGGTTACTATTATAAGAAAACTTTTGAATAAAAAATAATAAGAAATTCAAAACTTTTGTATTTGGTGTTTATTCTGAAAATTATTTTAATCAGAGGGGTGATGTTCAAGAATTCTTCAAATAAACTTATATAATTTAAGTTTAATTTCTGTTCAACATCGCCTCCATAAGTGTGATTTTTTTTATTCGCAAATAAACACGAAACTTCAGTATCAAACTCTTGAAGTAGCAGCGTCTCCTGAAGATAAACTTTCGTAGAAATCCATTTACTTATTGTTTAATAAACTTGTTTGTACTTTATTTTGTACATGTATGTTTGTTTCAACTTCTATTTAATTCGAAATCTAATATAAGATAGACATTATTTTGTTTTAATATAATTTTAGAAATGTAATTCAGAATGTTGTGCAGTAGAACTCGGTTGTATAAAATTTTTAGTGCAAAGTCCCATGTAGGAAATGCCAGCCTTAATGATGGACTTAAGCTTGGCCCAATATTGGCTTTGCTTTTTCGATATTGGTCCCAGTCTAGGGCAACCTTCAGATATCGAGCTTCGGTTGCCTATTCTTTACCCAAGATTGGGCCAACTCTAAGTAGCCTTGCAACAACAAGCCTTGGTCGACAAGGCTTCGCCGAATCTTGAATGAAGTTATCATTTATTTCTTGGTCCAGTGTTGGCTATCATTGATGCAAACCTGGGCCAACCGTGGTCCCTTTGTAATTTCCTACATGGTGTATTAAAATTTATGTAGGTATGTGTACAAAGTGCATACTATCAAATTTTTTGTGCAATAATAAATTTAACCCTTTATTAAATAAACTAATGGATCAAGTATTTTGTAGGAGACAAAATATTGAGAAGCACTGTTAAATCTTACAAATAGTATCATTTACTATTTAAGATTAAACTAATATTATTTCTGCCTGAAAACTTTACACAATTGTAACGCCAGAAACGTCCAAATAAACTTGTTAGTGCGTGTTTCATATTATTTCAGATATATATAATTCATGCAGGGTACTTGGTATGCAAATCATGTGTACTTCAACATGTAGCATTTATAATTAAGTATATCTGATCTACCCGTCGTTACTGATTAGTAGATATTTGCTTATTAATCAAAAAGAGCATCGTGATTGACGCTTTAATATTTATTGAATATCTAATATATTTGTGTTAACTTTATAGTATGTATGTTATTATTTTAATTATTTATTATGTTAAATATCTTTGTCTGTTTTATATGAATTAGTTATTATATCAAATTATTGATCGAAAAATTTGGAAATATTTAAAGATCGGCTGAACAGAAATAAATAAATAAAACTTTCATTACTTTTCACAAATGATTTATTTTGTGTGAAGTTATAGAGTTATAAAAGAAACAAACAAAATTCCATTTCATTTGCAAAATTAGTGTACATAGGATTAAAAAAAATTAATCCAAATCTGTTTATGTTATTTTAAAGCGTAGAATTCCCGCTAGCTTTTTTTTAATTCCTGAAATTTTTCCATTAAGTTTAAACATTTTGGCAAAATTGTCATTTTGACTTAGAAAGCTTATGGGTTAAAAATCATTGCTCGAAATTTATATTAAAATGTGTGGGAAGGTAAACTTTTCTATTTTAAATGTATTTATTGATTTTTATAAAAGTTTTTTTAATACATTTACTACACGAAATAAACCGTTTTTTTGCAAAGGGTATTTTTACTTTATTTCAATTCATAACCATGAAAACAAATAAAAGTGCAGAAAATTTGATTATTGGACTCTTTGTTTATTTTTTAGCTGCATAACACACAAGGGGATATTCAAGTCAGGTTTTGAGAAGTGAAACCAGATTAAAAATAAAAATATCCGTGTCCGAGCATTTAATTGAATGCTTCAGAAACATGTATATTATCGATAATAATATATTTTAGCTAAAAAAAATCAACATTTAAACGAGAGGTAGTCGAAATATGTACAAAAAAGTGGGGTGTGCTTTGATGGTTGAATTTAAACTTCTAATGTTTTCATTAACCATGCGATTAAATAAATTTTGGTTTGCTGCTCCTCAAGTATAAATTAGTAAATATAACCGTAGAAACCTACATTTAATACGACAACATATCTCTAAAATATATCATTGAACTTTTTCTCTTTATTCCAATCACTAATTCTGATCACGTGTTGTATTATTGTATTGTGAAGAATGCAAAATAAAAACTAGAAATTATATTTCATTCTGAATTAATCAATATCCAATTTGAACAGGAATGTGCGCCGGCAGTTATGATACGTTATTTTATGGTGTTTTAAACTATACATCGTGTTTATTGTATGGGCGCATGTAGGTACGTGAATATCTACAGTGTACATACAGGGCCGTAACTACAGGCTCGGGGGCCCTTGGGCAAGAAGAGACCGAGGGGCCCCCAAAATATGAAAAATTGAAGACCTTTTTTTTTAAATTCTATATTTGTATATTTACATACATCTTGAATCTACATCAAACCCTGACATTATGTTATGATATATTAATTGTTACTAGTTAATTGAAACTGTACAGATTTATTTCCTACACAGCTTTACAACGGTACCTCAGTGTAGTTTAATTAAAAGCAAATGACAAGCTTTCCCTTTATTATTTATGATACTAAGGCTATATTTACGATTCATGCGTATTTTAAATACAAAATTCTTTAATTATTCATGCCGTTATATACGTGAACGTGTATTTAGGATAATGGTATTTGTATAAATATAAAATATTTAAAAATATATTTATATATTCAATATGTTAAAAATAGAAACTATATTAGAAGACTAATATTCAAAATACAAAGTTGTGTTTTATTTCTGACAAATCCCACTGAAATTTTCATATATTAAAAATTATTTAAAAATATATTAAAGAACATGGAATGTATGGTTCTCCATACTGATATTATTTTTATAAATAGTTACTTAGACTTCGGAACAACTTACATCAAACTATCATTAATAAACTTACTTCAGAAAACTTCTCAACATTAATTCAATAATTGTAAATTTGCATTTGAGTTCAAGACGACTGACTATAAATTATTATCAATTAGTGTTGCATAACTTGAAGGAACGATTGTCAGTTTATGATTTAAACTTGAGTGTAATATGCATCTTGTTGATGTCAAGTTTCAGTTGCTTAACTTCATGTTAACTTAAAGTTATTGCGGTGAACTAGAAACGCGTTGGTGTAGTTATTAGTTGTAGTTAACATTGGTTTGAGATTTAGTATCATGTTAGTTCATTAAGCATTCTGCGATGTAAACGATGTTATTAAACAAACTTCAAAAGGCAAATTTATTCTACTTGGAATAAACCGAAGCATTTATGTTTATCACATGAGCATTTAGGTCACTGTTAGAAAATGGAACGCTGTTTTAATTACATAATGTACTGGATGTTCAAAATAATACTTTACAAATTTTTATTTTTTAAAATAAGCTGTTTACAGAAAAACTTTTTAGACAATATTTCCGGCTAAATCATAAATTTTGGAAAACAATATGTAGAGAGTAAATTTTAGTATCTATAGATAATAACGTACTCGACAATTTTCAGCTAAAACATGTTTTTCTTATTTCAAAAATAATTCGAAAATTCAAAAATTGACAAAAGTAAATAATCATTTCCGGTCAAGTAAATACCTACTTAAAAAAAAAACATTTGTTATTTATGTTGTAGAAAATATTATTGTCTTTTATTTATGTCCCATTTATTTTATTAAGTCAGATTTTTTTAGTAAAATCACGTACACTGTTTATTGTCAGTATTACGTATAAGAAAGTCCTGTACTCCCATGGCAGATTTTTTTTTTAAACAGATTAAGATAATAAATTTAATGTATAAAAAATAATAACCTTCTTAAACTTTAAGTTATTATATACCTTATTATATGTTATTTTGAAAGATAATAATTTAATAATTAAATCATTCTTCATTTTTTGCAAGTACAAAGAAAAGAATATAATAAATGGCATAGTCAAAAAACATCAAAGAAATAAGACATAATAATATAGAGTTTCAATTCAAATTAGATTCTTTAATATTACTGACAATGAGATGTCGAACTAGAATTAAACCTGTTGACATCATTGTGAGAAAAAAAGATTCATTTACCTGTCTTTATTATTTTATAAGAGAATAAAAATTTAATTTTCTCATTGAAATTTAATGAAATCTCAGAGTGGCATTAATATATTGAAAGTATTTTGGAAAGCAAGCTAAATTTAATATATTTACCTACCGAAATATTATATAATAAGTATACCTACATAGTTTGTTTTTCGTTTGTTGAATGCAATTGTATATCTAGATATTAAGAAGATTTTTATTAACCCTGTAAAAATGACGTTTTTTTTAAATATGACTAATTTAAATTATCGCATTTTTGACCAAATAAAAAATTGAAGTAAATTGTTTAAAAATAACATATTTTGTGGCAATTTCAATATTGACTATTAAATAATAAGGATCCGTAGCCATTCTCACTAACATTCTCTCCAACTAACATTGATAATACGTATCAAGAGCTATTTCATGTTGACGAAATAAAAGTATACGTGTTCGTGTGACGATTTATTAACTGATGGAATGGAATGACAGAATGATCGTGCAACCTCTGTCTAAAAGTAGGTTAATTTAGGTGTTTATGTTGCCGATAGGGTAGGTAAAATATTGGTCGAATTTCACTAGTTTTCATTAATTTAATATATACTAAAATACCAACAACACATTTCAGCTAAATCATCAACCACACTAGTATTATTCTTGGTTCAAATTACCGAAGTTCTACTATAAATGTACAAAAGATCAACAAAAACTCACAAAATAAATTCTGAGAAGCATCTCTTATACGCATTTTTACAATAGCGCGATAAGTAAAATTATTAAACACTCGGATTTGTGTGGGAGTATAAAGTTTACTCTCTCTCTGATCGCGACGTCCTTACACTTGCGAAGTTGAACGGAGCAATAAATCAGATGCTATTCCTAGTTTGGCTTTGAGTTCCCGTGTATGTTGGCATGCGTGATTTATTAGCGCGCTACTCCATACCTCAATTTATGCAGCAATACTCTGTAGTGGTGTGGAAACTTATTTTGTCTACTGTAGGGGTGCGAAGGTGCTAAAACTATCAGTATTCCTTTTCTACTTGTTTCCGAAAGTTTTCCGTTAACGTAACCTATGATTATTGCACCTAATATTTGATGTCGGGTAAGATTTCAGTTTAAACTGTTCAAAAACAAAACCGAGTAACTTTACAAACAATGTTGTTTTTACTTCCATGTTCTGAAAGAAATGGAAGTATTGTAATACCGTCGAAAAATCGTGTCCGAGATAAGAGCAAATTCTGATTGTACTACCTTTAAAACGTAAAGAAAAGTTGATTTCCGCATGGCGGCTGTGTGTGTGTCTGGATGTAGAATTTTCTTTCGATCACGATAACTACTGTAAACATGCATCGATTTGAATTATTTTTGGAGAAAATGTTTGTCTCAATGAGTACTCCAGATCTATTGATTTTGGTGCTAATCGGATTTGGGGTTTTGGAAAAAGATTTGGTAAATTTGCAGTTTAATTGAACCTAAAGGACATTTATACTTTATATGTGCCTAAACAGCTTCGAAGGGGTGAAAACCACCATCGAAATTTGAATTTTTAATACTAATTAATACGTCACTAATGTGTGTTCTTTCATTCACGATAACTACTGTAAAAATGTACCGATCTGGATTATTTTTGGAGACAATGTTTGTCTCGGTGAGTACTCCAGACCTATTTTTTTCTATTTTAATTGGCCATCGGGCATAGCCCCTCAGCCAGAACATTTTGATTTTATCTGTTTTCTTTTCGTCCTTTCAATTTCTGCTTTTCTTAGACATCACATTGGATTTTTGGAAAAATGGATAAGGAAGTTGCTACCGGACCTGTCGGTGCAGGTTTAGTAGACGAACAGTACGGTCTGGATGTGGGTATACACAAAATACGGAATCACACAATAGGAATTTCTACAAATTTACTTTTATGGATTCTAGATAGTCCATTAATAAATCATAGATCTTAATTTTTTGGCTAGCAAGTAATGTGGTGAGGTCAAATGGAGGGCAGAATCCTTCTTGATACAGGTCATTTGCCATTAGTATATATTCTTGATAGTATTTTCTGCATTCAAAAAATATATGCTGTGCGTTGGCTATTGTTTGTTTGTTACATGTGCAGTAAGGTGATTCGACTTTTTGGAGTTTAAATAAATACTCCAGACCTATTGATTTTGGTGCTAATCGGATTAGGGGTTTTAAAAATATTCGAAATTTTGTATCTATTATCGTCTAAAAAGTGAACGTTACGAGTATTATCTCACTTTATTATTTTATTATAAACAGCTATTGAAAAGGTGAAAACCACCCACAAAATTTGAATACGTCACTAATTCATGTTGCCTTGCAACTTAATTCAAATTGTCAAATTATAGTCTCAAATGGAATAAATATTCGCCTCGATTATTTTAGCACCAATCGATGACAAATGATGCCCTTAAAAAATATTAAAAAGAAAGGCTGTAGGCCCCTGGGAAATAAAAAAAAATTGAATGTCGAACATGCTTAAATCGTCGATGCAGTGAAAACGATGTAAGATAGAGCAAAAATAAACAGGATAAATTTTACATATAAGTAAATTTCTATATACCAACCTTATTTTATATCAAGACTTCGTCGTGATTAACCAAAAATCCAAACTTACAAATTTTTCAGCCCTGAAATATTGAAGCACACCAGGTAAGTGAAGCAAGGGAAGCTGTAATCTTTTATTCAATACACATGTAGTGTAAAATAAATAGGGATTATCCTTCATCAATAATCCATTATGTTAATTTTAGCTATTACTGAGCGGATATAACCTCTTACTACATTTTATAAGATATGAACTCTTGAACTACATTTATTGATTAAAAAGTTAATAAAATGAAGGAGTACCATATAATATATATACATTATACAATATAATATAATAGTAGTGGCGTTCAAAATATAAATAATAACAGCCTAATTGTGTAGACGTCAGAAATGTATTTAAAAAAAAGTAATAGCGAGCTTTCGAATCACAAATTCGTCCTGAGGATGAATCCATGATTCAACTACATATATTAATTGTATTGATTGTATCATGGGATGAATCTGTCATTTTATTAAAGATATTTGATTTTTTCTAGTCAAAAACAGTAATAGCATCAAATCGGAATAGTATTTTGGAACAAATAAAAACGTGGAAATAAAAACAGTATTTCAGAACAGAGGGAGTATTAAAAAATATAAACAAAAATAACCAATATTAATACTAAACTGAAGTATTTTTTGCATAAAATATATTTTACGCTTTTATAGAAAATGTTATGTTCCACTTGAAAAATTCACTTGAAGATTAGAAGGCCTCATCGATCACGTTTACCGTATTGCATATTTTTTTACGTCACACTGACATATTTCGTCACTTTTTCATTCGGAATATAGAAAAAATCTATTACCGTAAAATGACAAATCTGTATACTTTATTAAAACTGACTGTTTATGATAAACTTTTTATATATTTTTTTATTATTTTACAATATAAATTATAAAGGATTATATTTAGACTGGCAGCAATCTTGAACAATGCCCCAATTTTGAACATTTTAAAATTAAATTATTGAATTAGAAATATTTGTTGATATTTGATTACTGCCATTACTAAATATTAATCTATACACATTTTATTATCTTACAGTGTGATTGATGATAATTGATCATTTTATTTAAAAACGCCGTTCGGCACTCTATTAAGAAAAGTGTATTTTCTTATGTAAAATAAATACTTTACAATGTTTTAAATTTTACGACTCTATATTTTTAACGTTTGAGTCGTACTACATAGTACATATCCATTTTTTTATCTAATTACTATATCCTTGCCAAATTTCATTAAGATTGGTTCAGCGGTTTAGCCGTGAAAAGGTAACAAACACACAGATAGACAGAGAAATTTTCGCATTTAAATATTATTACGGACTTTCTAGGGGATCAAGGATTTTTACGTTACTTAATTCTAAAATTTTACTAAATATGTATGTTCATAAAAAAGTATTTTAAATTTACTTTGTTATTCAATACAATAAACATAAATATATTTTTATTACTGTTTGTTCCGAACAATCAAACTTCACAAGGCAACTGGAAGCAGCGTTACCTTTACGAGTGAAATTGAACGATATAAACAAGTTCAGTTTAAAGTTTCGACGTTTCATTGTCTTGAAATTAAGTAAATCTAATTTATTTTAATCACTTGAAAGCACTTCGCTTATCAGTATTCCAATGTTTTGATAAAGTGTAATAGCTTTCATTGTTCTAGACATTACATTAAGATTAAATCTAAAGAATTCTTTGTCTCTTAAATACCGTTTATTACCTATTTTATTTATAAAATATGTGTATATTTATATTACATTTGTGTTATACTTAATGCTTGGATGGTAGACAGCGTACACAGGTTCTCCACAACAACAAATGTAAATGTAAATTTGAATTAACTAATATTCCCAGCTACCGATTTGAACACTCATTTGATTAAGTAAAAAAAAGAAGTTACTACTATCCCTAATAAATAAATACATGCTATACGATAAGAAAATAAACATTATATTCCAGGAACAGAACAACCAAAACTTATTTTTAAAGAAAACCCAGCGAAGGATAAATTGAAATTGAATTCGTTTCTAAATAACGGAAAACGCAAGAACAAGCAACATGTTAGTATTTACTAAAGGTGACGGTCGGGTGACGATGGCTGGAAAATGACCCAAGGGAAAATGGTTTATTTCCAATGTAAGCAAACTTTTACCTAACAGTAATCAACAAGCATGTTCACTCATACGAATAACACAACGCAGTTAAAGGTGGACGTGTTGTTGTCAAACATCAGTAAACTTTCTAAGCTTATTATAGTACGTTATAAAATAACTTGACATAAAAAAAACTGAATTATAAGGTACTGGCACCAGTATTAGTCGCTTTAAGAGTAAGGTATACTGTTTTTGGGATTAATGGGTTACATTTTTGTAATTCTCATGAATTCATATGAAAATTAGTTATTTGTTTGAAGCTTATAGACTCGTGAATTACTTAACCAATTTTAATGTAGTTTTCACCAATAGTAAGACAATTTTTCTGTGCATGTTCGTGGTTATTAATATTTTATGAAAACCTAAGTTTTAATATCAAAAGATTAAGCAATGTCGGGGCCTAAAGTCAGGCATTCGAAAAAATACCTTTTTATAATCTTAATAAATAAAAATTCTAAAAAAATATATTTGAACAGTTTAAGACCTCAGCTACAAAATGATGTGATTTCCACGATGTTTTTATTAAGTCGGAAAAAAACAATTTTCGGTGAGGTATCTTCGAGTAAATAGTTAGCGATAAGTGAAAACAATCTTTAATAGGTTTATTACAGATTAAATTTATATCTCCGGGGGTAACACCGAGTCCAATGCGCTGGTATACTATAAAAATAAAATAAATATAGTAAACATTTAATGAAGCTTAAGACCATCAATAACAAAAAAACAACAACACGATAATAGACATACAAAAAATAAGCGCATCATATTTCAAAGTTCAGAAAGAAACTACGCGTCAGGAGTATTTATTACAGTAAAATTTAATACGACGCTTTTGTGGTATGATAAATCGCAGTATTATAAAAATATTTAAAACAAAACGTATTTCACGCAGACCTACACATTTGTACAGTTCAATGTACCCAGCATCTGTGCTGGGAGACAGAGATGAATCTATATGATTGAAGGAGGGTATACCACCTCATTATAATATCTATTTACACTTTAAAAATAAGATAAAGCTTAAGATGATTGTTATCTTATAGAATATATTATTTCCGTTATGGTACGAATCCCTGGGGAAGGGAAGGGGGGATCAGAAATTTGATGTAATGTTTTCAGAAAGTAAAAGTCCGACTGGGATAGTTTTGGTATCATTTTAACCGGCGTATTGGCCCGTACCCATTTAACACTTAGCGAGCGAGGGGGGCTAAACACGCAGCGATCATTTTGCGCGTTAGTGTAAATTTACAATTAGCATAACTCGATACTCAGAGCAGCTAGCACGCTGGTTTTGGTCTCAAGTTATAGATCTCAATTAAATCTACGAGATACAAGTACAAATCAAAACATTTAACCAGTTTTAGTGAGTAAAAAATTATAATGTCGGTTAAAACATGCTAAAAAACCAGTATGATATATAAAAGACGAACATCATTGTAAAGAGCGTCTCAGTAGCTATCGGAAAATATACCATTACGAATAGCTGAAAGGGTCAGGAGGTACAGATCACGCCAAAATGTGAAAGTCAGCGGCTTGGTCAACGAAAGTCTGAATTCTATTTAACCCCACTGTCGCAACTGACGCGACTATGGATTTGAAACGTATTCGACTGTGCATTGCGACATAGTCACACCCATTTTTTTGTGTCTTTTTTAAAATCTTTTTTTGGTAAATTTTAAGATTTTTTCACTTATATATTTTTTTGCTGGGATGCAATCCTAATTAATTAAGTAATGAACGTTGCAATTTTGTTGAAAACAAACATGTTCGCATCTAATTGCTGATTCTTAAATACACATTTTTAAAAGTTTTATAACGTAGTAAGCACTTTTCATGACCTTAAGAGAAAATTAATTTGTTTACCAATTGATTGGTTGCAACATTGTTTATTTAGTTAAACACACAGACAGACAGAGAGACGTTGAGCTTTATATACGAGTATATTAAGGATAGCTCATTGTTACTACTTAAGTAGATAGGTAGTGCTGTACTGCTTGACTATTTCTTGTCAACGTTTTTTCAGGGATATTTGAAAATAGAATAATGTAATTTTATTTAAATGATGACAAAATTACCAGAACAAGATAATTTGACATAGTTCAAAATAAATCTATTTGAGTGCACTGTCAAAAATTTTTTTAGTAATTTTACAAAAATGTGTAGGAAGTTTTTACGCACCACAATTTTCGGAATTATGGAACACAGTTTTGTAAATTTACTATACAATTTATCACAACTCAATTTTAAACTATTACAAATCATCTGTCGCAAAATTACTAATTATTTACTAGACTTATGTTTAGTAATATTACTGTACATTATTCGTAATTTTACTAAGCCAAATGTTTCTAATAATTTTAGTAATTTTACAAAAATGTGTAGGAAGTTTTTACGCACCACAATTTTCGGAATTATGGAACACAGTTTTGTAAATTTACTATACAATTTATCACAACTCAATTTTAAACTATTACAAATCATCTGTCGCAAAATTACTAATCATTTACTAGACTTATGTTTAGTAATATTACTGTACATTATTCGTAATTTTACTAAGCCAAATGTTTCTAATAATATTAGTAATTTTACAAAAATTTATTGTAATTATACTAGACAATTTATACCAATTTAGTTTAGAAAAATTACAAACTATTTGTTGCAATATTACTAACCTTTATTAAAAAATTGTTTAGTAATATTACAATACAATAGTCGGAATTTTACTAAACAAATTAGATTAAATACATTTAGTAATTTTACAACCATATATCGTAATTTTTCAACCCAACTAATACCAATTTAGTTTCGAAAAATTACAAACTATTTGTTGCAGTATTGAATTTTTACTACCCAACTTACATCAAGTCAATTTGAAAAAAATACAAACCGCTCGTTGCAATATTACTATGCATCGGGATATAACTTGCATAGCTTAATTTCAATATCAGACTGTAATTTTACTGAAAAAAATTGTTAAATCAATGAATGCTACAACAGCGTATTTTAGTGTTAAATATAAAATATTTATTAAATATTAATTTATTAATTATTTAATTAACAATTAAACATATGTCATTAATTATAACAGTGTTATCAATAATTTATATTATGAAAATAATAACATAATTTAATGCTAACACAAATTTTAAATTTTTTTTTAAGATTATTCTGACGTTTTGATTGCCACATAATTAATTGCCAAATCACGAGTAATGTAGGCACGGAGTATCTTTCCAATATTCTTGGTTATATCTACTGTCTTGTTTATTTAGCATAACAATTTGTAAATCTAAAAAAAGAAAATTATTATTCATGTCTTATAAACGAATTATATAAAATAGGGCTTATATAAAAAAATAATAATTTTATTTGTGATTACTTACCAATTTTTTTTTAAAATCAACATCATTTTTAATTTTATCATTAAATTTAATAAAACTTTCTTCATTTTGTAGTGGAAGAATCATGTCAAATTCACTCTCAGAGTTACTGATTTCGTCACTCAAAATGCTTGTTGAATTATGAAGTTTTTCAATGACATTTTCAAGGCTTTGTAATCTGGTTGAATAATTGGTTAATTGACTTCCTAAATTTGACAAACGTTTGCCGATGCTTACAAAACAGCTCGATATGAATTGATGCAGATCTTCTGTAACAAAAAAAATCACGTTTCCAATACACATTAAAGAAAAAAAAAACGATGTATGTTTTTACCTATTGTCATTGGTTGATTTGCACTGGTCTCGAGTTTTTCTTCAGCTTTTTTTTTTACAATCCTTTTTGGATTTAATATATTGTTTGGATCTAATCCGTTAGTGTTGTCTTCATCACTGGAAAATTCCGTTGAAGTTGACTTAATGTCAGTGTCATCAGATGGGTAACAACTTGGGATTGAAATCGATTTAGAATTCAATTTTTTTCTTTTTGTGTGTTGACTTTTAGGATTAGATGAATCTAACATTAAAAAAAATATATTTGTTGCATATTTATAACAAAAAATTTTACCAAAAAAAATTAAAACTACTTACGAATTTTTATACCAAGATCGTCTGTCTATTTCAATGCTGCTTGACTAAATTGTTTGTTAATGAGCTCTTTATTCTTTGCAACAAATTTGCGCTTCAGAGCCTTCTTATCAGTATCTGCTTTTTTTTGCAGATTCTTCATTTGCTGTCGAGTATACATATGGTTTTGTTTCTAACTCAACGATTTTATTTTCAGCTTCTTTATAAGTATCTAAAAAATTGATTAATAATATGTCAAAATATTTTTTTTGCTCATAAAAAATTAATAAAATGTAAAAAAATTAATATTGTGGTAAAGAATTTATTTTAAAATAACATATCATTACTTACGAGCACTTCCGCGAATATCCACTAGAAATGTTGGCTATGTAGATTTGGGTGGTTCTAAATTTTTCACCATTTCTTGCAGTTCTTCGCATACATTTGGATCATCAAGCAGGCCTGGCATATATTTGCAATATACCTTATCAGAATCTTCTTCAAAATGAAGCCATGTATATATAATATAATATAATATAAGACGATATTTATGATCCATGTCTATAAAAAACAAAACAAAAAGTGGGTATGTGTACTTATGTACACGCGTTAGAAGTTATACTTATTTGTCGTGAAATTTTAAAACACTTATCAAAATTTGATTACACATTTCAAATATTAAAATCTTAGTTTTGGAAAAAAATTATTTGAAACAAGAAAATATTTCTTTTGCCTTAAAATTTTAACTCCAAAAATAAAAATCATTTGTTTAGACAAATGGCTACAGCTTAAAGATGTAAGTAGGTGAAAAAGTTACCTGAATTATAACAGATATATATTCAATAAACGTTAAAAACAATTATTGGATTAAACAACAGAATTATAAAAAATCACTTGTAGCAGCATCAATCTTTACACAACAAATTTTTAATAACGACTGTTCAAAAATCGTATTATTGCTCATACGCAGTAGCTTAGCATCGTGAGAAAATAAAATGTAACAAAATTTACCCCTTCCGCCAGCGCGTTCACATGAAACTATGTTCTATACCAGTATTTCTCAAACTTTTTGAATTGAATCACTCATAATTGTGATTAATAGCGAAATTTAATATCAATAATAATTAATAACAAGTTAATAACTTATCTTGAGTACATCTTTGAACAAAATATTATTTGTATATTTTTCGACATTAACTTAACTAACTAATTGAGTTTACTTAAAATATTTTAAATTAAATTTAATGTGATGAGTGAGCGCGGCTTTGTTTTGATGTTGGTCAGTACTGAAAATACCATTTCGTATAATAGGGCGAGCGGATTACAGCTATTTCGAGCACACTAACCAACCAATCGACGTTCTAGTGGCTAAAAATGATTTTATTAAATTCTTTATATTTTTCTGAGAAAAAACATCTATATACATGATATTTTTTTATGCGGTCCTTCAATAGGTACACACATTTTTTTGTTTAATAAATCTAAATCTGCATTAAAAAATCTGAAAAAATTATGTAAGCTTCATTGGATTAAAATAAACATTTTTTGTCTCATAAACTTTTTTTTTAAAGCTATAGTTTTGAAGATAAAAAATATTTTAACTTTAAAAATAGCGAAAAATTCGTATATTTGTGAATTTTTTTCTCGGTAACTAATTGTTCAATCAGAATAAAACATAAACAAAAAGAATCAGCCAACTTTAAACTATAATTAGATTTTTTTTCATTTTGATTATTACTGTAATTAAATGTAAAAACTTCATTAGAGCCGAACTCACTCCTTGCGCCGTAAATCGATACCATGGCTGGCTACAATTTTCGTTTAATAATTGAAATATTTAAATACTGGGATGAAAGTTTCAATAAAAACACTTTAGAATATTTTTATTGCACATTTATTTGTTACAATTATTTTCTTTATTGTTACACTTATCAAAACATCTACAAACTGAACAACATTTTAAATCTAAATCCAAACAAGAGCATGTTTTAGCTGTACAAGGAAATTTTCCGCAACAAGAACAGAAATATTTTTTGTAGATGTTCTGATAAGTATAATATTATAATAAAGAAAATAATCGTGACAAATAAATGTGCAATAAAAATATTCTAAAGTGTTTTTATTGATGCATTCATCCCAGTATTTAAATATTTCAATTATTATTAAATGAATGTTGTAGCCAGCCATGGTATCGATTTACGGCGCAAAGAGTGAGTTCGGCTCTAATGAAGTTTTTACATTTAATTACAGTAATGATCAAAATGAAAAAAAATATAGTTATAGTTCAAAGTTGGCTGATTCTTTTTGTTTTTGATTTATTTTGATTGAACAATTAGTTTCCGAGAAAAAAAATCACAAATATACGAATTTTTCGCTATTTTTAAAGTATAAATATTTTTTATCTTCAAAACAATTGATTTTAAAAAAAAGTTTATGAGACAAAAAATGTTCATTTTAATCCAATGAAGCTTACATAATTTTTTCAGATTTTTTAATGCAGATTTAGATTTATTAAACAAAAAAATGTGTGTACCTATTGAAGGACCGCATAAAAAAATATCATGTATATAGATGTTTTTTTCTCAGAAAAATATAAAGAATTTAATAAAATCATTTTTAGCCACTAGAACGTCGATTGGTCGGTTATTGTCATTTCTAAGCGAGCTAGACTCGATAATCCGCTCGCCTATAAATAAGTTGGTTGCAAATGGCAAGAGAACTGTCATTGTTAATTCAGCGAATAGTGGACACTGTTTTCACACCAAGTAAAAAATAATTGTTTGCTTACTAAACTCGGTTTATGTCATCAATTTTTCTGCGACCTTCCTAGGAGTCGCGACCCACACTTTGAGAATCACTGTTCTATACTTGTGTCGGCATGTCAAAAGAAACGCAACAATGATTTTTTCTATGCTGGTCGGGACTTGCAAATTCGAATAAAATTAAAGGTTGTTTTACACCGGCATATGGAGCATTTATAAAGGTTGTTTTAGGCATTTTGACCAGTTTATATATAATTCATAAATAATAATTAGCAAAGATTTACTTACTTTCAAATATAAAAAATGTTGATATGCAGATTTGAACATACCCTATTACACTTACAATTAAATTTTATCACTATTTTTTACCACAGTGAATAATTCGGTTCTTTCACAATTTTTTTTATACACTTGATCGATTCTATGAGGTTTTTTTTATAAAACTAACATATTTCATATTCAGAAACAACATGTATATTAAAACATTTTAATAAAAAAAAAATATTTTTTTATAATCTATACTTCATACTTGCAATTCAAGTATAAATGTTTGCTACTAATTTTACTTAGAACTGCATTCAAATTAAATTTTAAATCTGCATAAGTCACAATTTTATAAAAATGCAAAATAAATATACCAAGTTTTATACTTGAAACTACACAGCAGAATTAGAAGATTACATAAAACTATATGATTGTAAGAGACACTAGTAAAAATATAAACAAATCTAAAGTAATTAAAGTTTTACAATTTTTCAATCACTTTTTGCAATTTGGATTACGTATTTCAGTTAGTCATTTTTTTGATAACTGTAGTAAGATTAGACTACAAATAGGTATGAAATTTTACAAAATTTTAGACTTGAAATTACAAACAAGAATTGTAAAAATACATAGCGCTCATGACTTGAAAGAAATTTTGTAAAAATGCAAACAGAATTTTCAAAAAAAAAGTAATGATTTGTAAATTTCCTGTAATTGTAACTGCAAGTTTCGGTTAGTAATTTTACTATTAATCTTGGTAAAATCAAAATCCGAATATGTGTAGAAATTTTACAAAGTTTTAGACTTGAAATTACAAATAAGAATTGTAAAAATACATAGCGCTCATGACTTGAATGAATTTTTGTAAAAATGCAAACAGAATTTGAAAAAATAAATAATAATTTGTAAATTTCCAATCACTTCTTGAGATTGTAATTGCAAATTTTGGTTAGTAATTTTACAGATAAATGTGGTAAAATTAAATTCC